>CM073777.1:62439877-63039877 GCA_037158775.1 Hetaerina titia | reverse complement strand
GTCGTATCAAGAATAAGACCACGGCTAAAAAAATATTCAACATTCTTGAAGAGAGAAGAAATAAATGAAAATAAATACGAAATTGTCACGCCATAGAAGAGATAAAAAATTAAAATGACAAAAATTATTTTGGATAAATTTATGCGGAACACAAAATGTCGCTTTATTCATTGATCACAATTTCGCTAACACTGAAAACTCTTTAGATAGAAAATTAGTTACTAGAAATAAAAAATATATGTGGCTTGAAGCTTTGATCGAATGATTAAAATCGGTTGAAATTTTTTAATGAATATTTAAAAAGTAAAAATGTGCCTTAAAATTTTTCAATGGTGCAGTGAATTTCAAAAGGAGTTTACTTACTTTAAAAATGTATGCCGAGATGCGGAAAAAATGCCGAGAATATCGAAGATATAAAGTTGCTTTAGGAAATTCGAAAAAGGTAGAAAAAAGTAACCAAGAAAGAGCGAAAGGTAGTAGTAGTCTGACTTCTTTGATAGAAGTGAGAATTTTAAGTAAGAAAGGTAGAGGACGAAATAACATATGGTTTTTTGAGAGTATACAGGAACCAGGATCTTAGGAAGAAATGAAGGAAGTGAGAAAAGGAAGACAAAGCAAGTTCAGGTGATTTGTAACTGATCATTACCGACGAGGAAAAAACTAAGTAGATTAAATAAGTGAATGTATTGAATGCATGTCTCGAAATTAAGACCAGAAGTTAAAAATAACGATTTGTAGCAATTTTATTGGCAAAATCTAACGGGTATAACTGCTAAGATGTCAAGTGGAGGTATTTTGGCACCAAGTTATATTATATTTTAATATGATAAGATGACCATGTATAATATATGACAGTGACATTATTATCATTAGAATAGCTGCAGAACTTTTAAATTGAAAAAACTCAATAACACTGATGAACAGAGAAATAACTACATATTAGTAAGAAATGAAAAGATAACCTATTGAAATTAATTTATGAAGCTTAATTACGGTTACTGAGTTAATTTGGACAGAAAAATAGGGAGTGATTTTAAGGGTATCTGGCTCCATATTTGACCATTCATAAATTAATCAGCTAAAGCAATATCATATTAAAACACGACCCCGGTCTTGGTGTTGAACGTCATCATTAGGTAATGATGACGTTCAGTGTAAATGTGGAATGGATTTACAATGAAAAAATTTTCATTTCAATATATTATGTAAATTCCATAAAATTACGCCGGAGACAACAAATTGTTTAAGATAGGGATGTTGGTCGGAATAAAGAGATGAATGAAGTATACGGAGATGAAGAGGGGCTTTGTTGTAGGAGGTTGGATTGTGTTATGTTAAGAGAGACAAGATATTTATTAGGTAATTGTGTCCATCGAAAACCTACCTTATTCGGTAGATAACATTTAGAAATCAGTATAATATCATATTTCGGAAGTATATCGTAAATTCAATATACATTTACTATACAAACTTCAACATAGTAATAACAAGAATACAGTATGATAATTATGGATGAGAAGACGAACAATAACAATAGGATAACATATCTCATGAGTAATAGTGACCTAGCGAATTCCTGCCTCCATAATTTGTCCGATGATAACCAAAAATAGGAGGCCAGAGCCCTTTTACGAGATACGCAACTAGGCCGCTAATTTCAATTAATACAAATATATTGCTGGTGCTTATGGGATTTATTGCGAAAGCCACGGGAAATATTATCTCACCATTAATTATAGGAGATGTATCTGGGTATAACTAATATTAATTTCTCTATATAACAGATACGTATTTAACGCAATGTTATAGAAATTCTCCTCCTTTGTTTGATTTACCTAATTACAAATTTCATTTAATATAATGGTGCAACATAACTTGAAAGTGGATTAATGGTTCCATGTAAATCTCAAGGAATTATCTACCCGAGAGTCAAGCATTAGTCAAGTGTGCAAAACACTAATTCCGGATAGGTGTCTACAGTTTCCACTCCTCATGTATGTTCAGCATCTACTAAATCGAGTAAAGTGATTGCGCCTGCAGCAACTCGCATGTCACTCTCTGAATGCAAATAGACAGCCGCAGGAATTGTGCAAGTAAACCCTGTTCCTGCGATTAACTTGTCTCCTAAACGCTATCCAAGTTAGTAACGCTGGAATTCACTACAATAGGGCAGGTATCAAGTCTCGAAGGAAGCAACAGTGGGAACTAAAGGAAGTTCGTATCGCAGCTTACAATATTTGCATTACAACATAGACATATCTATATGTCAACATTTTGTTTGGGTGTATCGATCATATTTTTTTCTAATACTTTTAGAAATAACAGAAAAAGAATTTGTTTCTGTTTTACTTAAATCAGTCAGAGATTGCTAACTTACTTGTTTAAATATAGAAATATAATCAGTTACTAGTGAGTGCTTTATAGGAGCAATACGAAAGGCACAGGATGGGGAAAACTACACGAAAAGAGGCATTGAGATTCTTGAGAAGTATGTAATCTACAATAAATATTAAAGTGGAAAGGTATAAAATAAAACAGGCGGAATATTTGATGTATTTGGATAGTACGTTAAAGGAATTAGGGATATTTTAATGGAGAAATTAGGAGAAGAAAATGCTTTAGAGTAAGGGGAATTTGCGTGAAGACACTTGATTTGTGAGGGAAAGATGTTGTCAGGAAAAGATAAAAAAAACATTTAAAGTGGTGCACAATGCTTCATTGATATGATATGTAAGTGTGGTGGAGACGAAGTTACTAGTGGAATAAAACAAAGGCAGAGAGAATGGAAGAAGGATATATTTAACGGTTTTGATATCTTGTAGAGCGCAGTAAAAGGGAGAAAGTTTGCAAAGCTGGGTAAAGGAAGAAAGAGAAAAGGTATTTCAAACACCATGAAGTCAGACAGAAGTTCCAAAAAAATGATGGAAGAAATAAAAAGTTCACAAGATGCTTTAAGGCTCTTTTAAAATCTTTTAAAAATGTGGAACGCCACTGAATAATATAAGTTGGACGGTTATTGGTTCATAGAATTCTAAATATATTTACATAGGAGCAGTGTATGAGCCGGCTCTCTAGCCTACGTTCAGTAGTTACAGCATGGTAATTTTTTATATCTTCCACATCTCACCCACAATGATCATTTTTCAAGAAACTGCGGGAGATGCCGCAACAGTAACTTTTAACTGAGTCATCCGCTACGTGTGCATTACAATGCAACAATTTCAGAGCGTAAAAATCATTCGCCTTGACCGGGATTCGAACCCGGTCACTCGGCCGGATATCGAGGGATCCGGGTTCGAATCCCGGTCAAGGTGAATGATTTTTACGCTCTGAAATTGTTGCATTGTAATACAATGATCATGTTCACCAAGTATGACGGGAATGCTAAAATGTTTAAGCCACAATCAATTCGTTCTTCACATTGTCCTCCCAGGCCCAAAACTCATGTCCCAAACACAGTAATAGCGTAGAAATGCCTGTTACCCTTAAATTAAACCCTTGACAGTCATGTTATTTTTAAAAGGTTAAAAGGGAAAATGTTAAAGGCACACATCCACGCTTATTTAAACACCATAAATTAAAGGAGGGAAACTGAAAGGAGTTAACCACACCCACGAGAAGGGCATTTAAACATAATACGTATGATTTATCGAAGACAGTGAAACGTGGAAGGGGAAGAGAGACATTGGCCGCACGGAAGTATAAGGAGATGACATCCGCCGAGGGAAAGCTGTACCAGTGGCCAAGGGAAAAGATTCCTCTCCCAGCAGCGAGAAATAAATAAGAGGGATGAGCCACAGAGGAGTCCTTTAAGAAAGGAGGCGTGCTGAAGCGTTAACGGCGGTAACGGAATGGATAGCAAGGACGAAAGTGACAAAGGGAGAGAGAGTATGTGTGGGATGAGAGGCCACATAAACCGAGAGGAAAGAGAAGGGATGAGGAGCACATAATAAAAGAAGGGAAGAAAAAATCTGTCCGACGTGAATGAGAGGAAAAGTGTGAAATTTGCACAGTCAAAAACGCAGTTGAGAGTGCTGTCCTGTCGCAGAAAAAAAACACGCACGATGGAGGAAAGGAGATATAACGGAGGATATAAATCTCATGCTCTGATTCTCAGTTTGTCATTCAGAAACGTAGACTCTTTCAAAGGGAAAGTGTTTGAAAAAAAGAATAGAAAAAACGTCATGGATGTGTCAAAAAAAGATCGAAGTAAAGAGGAAAACTTTCCTGAAGATAAGAATTAGGGAGGAAAGAAAGAGTGTAAATAATTTCCTATCCCTTAAAAATGGTTTCCATTACAATGAAAAAGATAGAAGGGGAAAACGCAAGGGTGAATATTTTAGAAATTGATTAAGTTATTTGCGCGTAGCCAAATGAGTTGCCTATGAGTGAAACATTAGCTATTCATCTTGGATACTGCATGATAAAACTTGCTAACAAAAGATTATATTATATCAGACACATGAATTAATGTATACAGCTAACACTGCAATGCTGCAGATAATATTGCTCAAGAAACAAACTTTGGTTTTAAGAGATAATAAATGAAACAGGGAGAGGTGACGGGTCATTTTAAACATGAAACTTTTTGCTTAATTAACGTACTCAGGTTTCCACACTATCTTTTTCATTTTTTTCTCAATGACCAACTACATTAAAATCAGTAAAAAATACTTAAACCACCATTGTTTTGCAGCAGCAATTATAGCAGCAATAACCACATGTAGAGATAATTTGTGCGGCTACACTTTGATCTCCAATTTATATTTTCCTTAGAGATATCGGTCCATTATTCTAGGAATCTCAGTTAAAATATAAGTTAACAGACTCCGGTCTCTTTCGATATTTTGAAATTCATTAGACCGCATGTCGTTATTGGAAAAATCCTCTCAAGGGCGGCGGGAAAGGAAAAGAAAGAACCAAGTAGATTAATATTGTCGAGAGTAAAAGGTGAACTAGAAATATCGATATTTCTTCTGGTCCGAAGACCAGAGAATGTGAAGGAAAACTTTCCTCAACTCTTGCCCATAATCAATGCCATAAGGAAACACCCTGTCCTAACCTTTACAATTATGTGAGAATACACGTTGACAACTCCTATGAAGACAAGACGCCGAGGGATACGAAAATAAAGATATGTGGAACGTACTGAGCATAATACAAGAGCATAAAATATTTCAATAATCTCAAATAAGCGAAATGAGAATAGTAATTTGAGTGTGGTTATTCACCATGATAGGTGAAAAATATTCATTGAATGTCAACAGCTGGCGAGAAAGTAGGTATGACATTGAAAAATAGATTAACTGAAACAGGAGTTGGAAATACTTATGAGAGGGGGCAGCTCACTTAAAAACCACCGCTTTTGAATACATAACTTAGATTTAAAAAAGTTTGTGAATACACCCATAGACTAAGATTACGTTAAACTACATGCTTGTACCCCATAGGATGCCATCATTCAATTAAAACAAAATAGATTGAATGGGTGAATCACAATTGTCTACAAGATACGTCCGGAATTTCCCTTATACAAATAATTCCTTTCTAAAATTGACCTACGACTCTAAAATTTATACTTCGAGCAGGAGACGAAAGTTGTCGTCCGATCCAGTGACCCAACGGCTCATTTTTCACCTTTGGGGAATCCGTCCGTCGCACTGAAGTCTCTTTTGCCTGTACTTTTATGCCGACATCTTATGATGCAAAGTGGCGCGAGAGCATGAGGTAGACGTTATGGTCACAACCCATTAGAGTAATTGGTGAACTATGCCATTCAGAAGGGTCACATTATTATGAGTTTAGTTTTGTGATGTTGTGGTTTTGAATTTAGTGAGGATAGATGATTCACTCGATCAATCTTTTGGGTAGTCTATTTTCAAAAGTTGTCACTGTAGTCTTGCTAACAAATGTAACTTCCCAAGTATGAGTGGTAATGACAAGTAAACTAATAAATAGATAGTCTGCAGTTAAAACTTTTTGGATGGACAAAAACTTAAAATTCCTATATTTCTTTCCCTAATCTGAAAATATGCAATCTGACACTTCAGGCTACATTAAAACCTTCAGTTCCTGATACACTTCTCTTCATTCTTTTCAAAATTCCTACTCTTTTTCTCGCTCGCTTATATTTATCCGTCATCATAGTTTTCTAGAGTCCATCACTTCCAAATACTCTTCAACCATCATTTATGCTCCATTTATAATTTCTCATCAATCCTCTTTCCTTCAGCACCAATCCTAGGAGTTCGTTCACTTTCCTTTCCGTCAATACAGCTATTTCAATCCTTCTCAAAACCCACATCTCAAATAGCCTCCAATCTACGCTTTGAGTCATACTTTACCAAACAAGTTTTCCCACCGAACAAGTACACTTTGTTTAAGAGTTTAAATTGTTCTTTTCATAATGTGCTAAATCAGCATCTTTGTCTCAATATCCTGATCCTTGTGAAAGATTCCTTGGTTTATGCAAATATTCTTCTCAACAGCTTTGATCATCTTGGTGAAAAACTTGAAAGAGGGGAAATATTCTACTAACTGTTGTTTATGAAATCCTATTCCAATATTTTACTAAGCTTTTCTCTTTTTCGAAAACCGAATACTCTTTGTTTTGCTTACATTTATCCCTATTTCATACATATCACATAGATTTTATAATGCGATCAGCGTCCAGCGGCTCCTTGGCTGAATGGATAATTTTTGAGGTTTCACTCCTCTCACCCTTGCTCCCTAACCATTACCTTCATATATACCAAAATGGACTGGCAATATTAGGTATCTCTGTCGTACTCCCATATCAGGTACTGCCAATCCCTACTCTTCATCAGTCATATGCATCCTACAGTTTGAGAAACGTAAAATATGCGGAAAGTCGCATACCCCTCCAATATATCATTATCGTCCGTATTCATTCATTATTTCTACCCAATTTAATTATAGGAATTCATCTCTAAATCCACATAACACCAATAAATATTATATATGTAAGTAGGTTACTAAAAGTATTCCTACCGAGGGTTCGTTTAACTTAAATGATTATATTTATAGAAACTTTTGAACCGTGTATGACACATCATTTCTACCAAACTATTTCTAGCATCTCATTTTTCCACCAGTCCAGTCTATCATACAATAAGGTAACGCTTTGTTTACATTTAAAAAATGTGTGAAGAGACGAGCAGCATTTTTTCGTGGCATGTTTCATTCCCCATGTCATTGGGCAATTAGGAATGTCCTTCGGAAGAAAAAAGTTATCGAAGTAAATTCTTTAACTTCGGTCGCGAATAAAGAATCCATATAGAATTTCTCGAACTTAGTCTTTAAATTCAAGGCCTTTATGAACTAGATTTTTCTTTAAGAATAATATAACACCTGCGATATTGAAACAAACTCATGTTTTGCAAAAATGATTTGCACACGAAATGTTCTGAAGGAGCACGAACGACCACTAATATAAAATTCAGAAGATGTTTTTAAAGACGATCATTTCACGCAAAAATTTATTCTTATTTTATACTACACTTAAATATTTTAAGAATGCGAAATTTCCTAAGATCTATTTCGTCTTCTTCTTCATACTGTTAGGAAAAAGGTGAATCTTCGTCAGAGAGGGTCCAGCCGAGAGTGCCCGTGTTTGTATCCTAGAGACGGCGTATATTTTTCAGTTGTATCCCGATTTCTACTTGTGGTGCTTTGTGGAGAACCTTTGAGTGAGTATTCCGTCCGTTGGATGGGACGGCTTTCGAAACTTCGAACCCCTTAGCGCCTTCCGCTACCGACGTCGGGTTTCAACCCACCCTTCCTTCTTTCCCATCCATCCCTAATGGCCCAAATGACCTTAGCTGTCGGCTCCCTCCCCTAAAACTACGTACTACTACTACCTAAGTCAAATATTAAATAAAGTTTAGATGAATTTCAGTGAAACAGGTACGCCACATAGAGCCAAGACTGCCATACGTGATTTATTGTAATATTTTCACAGATATAAAAATGAATAAAATATTTTTACTGTCCAAAATTTTATTTAATTTATATAAAAGCATGTTGCAAGTACAGAGTGCGGCAACATACCTTCAATTTTCAAACGGTAACCGTTTGTTCCCGATTTAAAATATATGTTACACCATATAGTTATAATTAGAAGAAAGATAGTTTACATACGCCGCAACCCTTCATCCCATGTCCCATCCTCAAAACTCTTCTTCTTTATCAATATAAGTACCTTGCAAAATTCATTCCCGTTTCTACTTTTCTCTTTTAGCCTTTAAAACCTTTTGACAACATAAATTCCGTATTTCTATTCACCATTCCAAGCCGAATCCCCACTACGACTTTCTTCAAAGCCATTCCCTCTGCTATTCCTTCTTTACTGAAAACGTTTTAAGCTGGACATTGTTTTTACCTTTCATAATATATCCCTTGGGTAAAAATACAACGCACCGGACTTTGTCTATGCCTAAAGAGTCTAAAACTAGTTTTCCTTAAAAGAGGAGAGTTTATTTCACCAAGAGGAATTACACAAGTAACTATTCATTTCAATTCACAATAAAACTAATCCAACGTACATTATCCGCTGAAATTCTTTAATTTAACCTCAAAATTAATCACATCAGCGGATTATTCAAAATTATCTCGAACAATCAGTGTTTCATTACAAAATACTGAGGTTAAGCCCCCGCAAAAAAGGTCTTTCCGACGAATTGGCTAAGTTTCTGAAGATAATATAATATTTCAGGATAGGTGATTTTGATGGAAAACCTTAGTTCATAAATATGAAATTAACGTAAAAAATACATATTATCAGATACGTAAATGTAAAAACTATGCGCACAAAAAGTTATTTTCAGTACCTATGCAACTATTTTTTAAGATTTAATTAATCCAAGGAGTTGCAACCCTAGCTTCGGCCAGTGGCACGTGAAGAGAAAGTTTACAAAAGATCTTAATAAAAACTTTTCTAATTAACTTTTTCTTGCATAACTAGTCCTGGATATTTTTTATGTGGAGATGAGGGCATATAAAATCGAGGTAAAGTTAGCGTGGTAATGAAACCTAAAATACTAAACCAACACTGGCCTCAAGCAGGGAATAAAAAAATATTAAGAAGCACAGGAAATGATTGCGAGGAGGAAGAGGGGATGCATAAAAAAGGCTTTCTCTTTGATCAGGTTTTCGTGGCAAGGTTACTCGGATTTGAGTTGAATGGAATATTTAAACTTGCACTCTACGGTAAATTTGAGTGAGTGGGCTTTCTGCGAGGGCAAACTTTATGAGGGATCATTTACATCTACATCTATATAATACCCCGAAAGGCGTCGCAAGGACGTGTGGCAGGGGTGGTAGGTCATTTTTACATATATTCCTCATACACCTTGAACTCCACGATCCACCAAAAACCTCGTGGAAAGGGAGCGACCGAACACCAATCATAAAGTATGCCCACGTATACGAGTATTATGAGTATTACATGGTTAGCAGCTATTCCTACGCCTACACAAAGAGGACAAGAAAAAACATTGAAAGAAGGCAGGCACATATATGATTCAGACACTCATTACGGGTTAGTATTTTACGCATTCTGGACGGACAATTCACATATGTAATAGACTTTATTTTCATTCACATTCACAGCACCTGGCATAAGGACGTACGGCGGTGGACGTTAAGACGCCGGACTTGGAGAGTGTTTTGGGGGAATTTAATCTTGTACATCCCTTTTTTCGACAGGGTGTACTTGTTATTTTCTTAGGTGTTCCCCCTATTTTTGTTGCCACGAATAGTGCGCGGGAAAAACGAATAATTGATTCCATCTGTTCGACAACCTAATTCTCTAATTTAGTAGCAATTGTCGGCCTTGCCAATGTAATTAGGGGTCCAAATAATATCTCCAATGTTGGATGCAAAACCACACGCTTTATGTCTTTGCAATAAGTTTAATCTACATCTACATATTGTCAGTTAACCAGAATCTATCAGGATCAATCAGACGCAAACATGACCTAATTATGAGCCGTCAAGAGATAATTTTTATTACACTCCACACGTGCTTGAGCGAAGTACGGAAGATGAAACAATTTGATTACTTAAACGTTCCAGTGCCTAAGTTTATTTCTCTGGATCAACAAGCAATAAAGAATTTCTCAAGTGAGGGCAAACTACGAGTTAAGAGAAGTAAAAGTAACCGGCTAGATGGACTCATGATAAGGCATTGAGATTGAATGTAATTCTAATTTGGAAAAATTAGAAGCATTATAGAATAGAGGGTGGAATTTATGGATAGCAAAAACAACTATGTTTGCACTTGAATGTTAAGGGACTCGCATCAATCAGAGAACGTCTCACAAAGAGAAGATGTATTCTACCCACAAACTTTATTGGTCAAGTAAGAAGTTCTACTGAGTCAGATGGTGGCACTTTATGTGGTACTAATTTCTGCCTTCTTCAGAAAGATTGATATACATGTATTTCAATGCTAGACTTCGGCTAGAATTCAGGCAACGTCTTTACATTGAAGTCAAATGTAGTATGATTATTTAGGTTAAGCATAAGTATAAACATTTTGTAGTAATCAAGCCTTATTTTTGAAGGAAATAGTTCTTAATTTTTTAGTCTCGCCATAGGTCTTTAAGATGTAACCTGTGACAAAGTTTCTCAAAATATGCTCAATAAACTTCAACGCATGCAATTATTTATATTAAAAAGTATCTTACTGCATTGGATTGAAAAATCAATGTAAGAATGTTGCTCTTAGGAAAATATATTACATAAAGCAGTTAGCTACATATATTAATATCAGTACAAAATCAAACCACAGGGGTTTTGTTGGATACCTATGGCAATTGCCCAATGAGATCACAAGAAACCTCTTTTTTTATCTTCAATGTAAAAAACTATTCCACTATTCCAATAGTAGAAAATACTATTTCACTGCTTTTTTTAATGTTCTTGATTACGAATTAAAGTATATGATGATTGTAAAGAATGTTTAATCAATAGATTGCCACTACACAACGGTGTACCAGAGAATTATTGTCTATTCCCTATTCCTATAAGGGAACACGTAAATAGCTCACAATTTCTTAATTTTCTCATTTAATACGGAAAAAGGGATTCTATTTATCTATAATGGCATAAACATGAAAGGGTAATAGAGTAGCTGGGGACGAGAATATACTAATAATAAGAGCCGCTGGGGATAAACAAACAATGAATGTCAAAATAATAGATGAAGATATTTGGCAAATCACGATTGTGCAAAAACAGATAATTACCAAAAAATCATATACAGGAACACAATATTTCACAAATTCTCGTTACGCATTTCAAAGTGGTCACTTACATTTCGCAAGCCTTCATTTTGTGTCTATATTCTAAATATGAACGTTTTATTTCATGTATTACTTCTCAGATTTTGCTCAAACGATGAATACGAATGACAGTGGAGTGTTTAAAATTAAACATTAAATAGCTCAGTGTTAACATAAAATAAATGTATGCCGTATATGGCAGGTATCGCTAAAAAAACTAATAATTACAATGAATTCATAAATAAGAGAAGTTCAGCGTGATTCATACGACATACATTTTTGAAGAACCAAGAACAGCTAGCAAGAATATTGCTAATTTTACTTCACCTATTTTTAATCCACCATTCTGGTTATTTTTAATGCAAAATATTGGTGCTTAGCATACTCCTACGCTCAAATATAATGATTTTAATAGGCCAGGTGAAGATCACCGTAGTAGCCAATTGCTACCATATTGAAAATATACCCAGGCGGAGTTCCAAAGACAGGGTACCAGGCCATTTCGAACAGTGTCATACCACAGACCAGTGAACTCCGCCGGCGGTGTGCGGTTCGTAATAGCCCCCATAAAAAAATAAAAATTCTGAGGTAGAAGGAATACGTAAATTCTACCGGATTGAGACGAGACACAAGAGCTTGGCACAGAATTATTTGATTCGCTTCCCGCACCTCGAATCTGTATTTACTACTAAGCGCAATTATTTTTATGCATACCCGTATATACTCATACTTCACGTTCGAAGTAGATAAAACTAAAAATTCTCATTAAACTTCACACAGGAACCCATTATCGGATACTATATTTTTACACACTGACCTGTCCTTATATATTATATTAATTCTGCCTTTGTCACATTCATATAATTTGTATGCATGCTCTTATGTTCCTGCAAATTAAAATTTCCCTCGTTTTTAGAGCCTCCTTCGCCACGCTCATCTCCGATTACCTACGAAACCTTCTTTAAAGCCATTTATTCTTCTCTCAATTTTTTTTACGTGAATCAATCCTCATTCGTTCTTTTTTCTCATTCTTGAACAAGTCATTTTTCCTACGTGGTTAAAAGGAATTTCAAAAAAAAACTAACAACACTAAAACTTGCAGAATGCATTGTAATAACATTATCCTTTAATTTTGTTCATGCTTGTGACATTTTAGGATGCGAATTAGACTTTACTTATTGATTGCAGTCTTCAAAAATTTGATAGATATTTCATATTTTGTTTTAAGCGGTACTTCAGACCAACCTGCGTCATTCTTTCAGGCCTAATATGTAGCTAGATACTTTAAATGTCTACCATTTGGCAGTTTACAACTCGATTCCAATATTCCATCCCTTGC
Organism: Hetaerina titia; assembly: GCA_037158775.1. NCBI lineage: Eukaryota > Metazoa > Arthropoda > Insecta > Odonata > Calopterygidae > Hetaerina > Hetaerina titia. Next base: position 63,027,232 of record CM073777.1, on the reverse strand, counting down.
AACATAAAAAGACTTTTGAGAGTATGAGGATGAAGAACTTAAGTAATAACTCAGCAAATGCCGTGCTTTCGGGTTAACGGCAAGTTTTCAGAATTAAAACGGCCTGATTTGGTATGGATTGTTGGAAAAATTTATGCATATGAAATCTGTCAAATGGGAATACTTGGCACCAGATTTGATCAGACGGAAATAAAGTTTGCACCAGAACATTTTCAATTTCAATATATTAACTAGGGACACAAAGCTAATTGTACAGGCTTCTCAGAAAATATTTCATTTAGCTACGTTGTGTATTTGTTGATACTACCTAAATATTCTATTTTTAATTACATCACGAAAGTTAACCCGCGGTTGAAATTAATTCTTTATTTTTCCAGATTGATACATTTGGTGGACATATTATCAACATTAGGCATATTTTTCTTCCTATAAATATTAAAAATATGTATCTAAAATTCTTATGAACACAATTTATTTGAACGATAACATAAAAGGAAATTTTTATCCAAAAAAATAATTAACAAACAAGTTACACTTAAAAATAAGTTTTTGCTTGACTTGGAACATATTCAGGTCAGGGTGATGCCTCTGGGTAACACCTATTAAAATTCCAAATTGTGCAAATTTATGGGAACCAGATCTTCAGCAGAAATCTTTGGTGGTACAGGGAAAGAAATTAGCCCTATCATCTGAGGAGATTCCACATGGCTAAGGGCTTTGTATTGTGTTCTACTCTCATCTATAACGCTCAAACTTTAGCTGGACTACTGTGAAAATAGTTAATTAAATTATGTTATAATTGAAGACACTCGATATACGAAACCAATTGACATCGCAATGGCTATTAATGAGAAGCCATTCTATTCTGATCGTAGGGCTGCTTATTCATTCCAACATTAGTCAATAAAAATAAAGAAAGATGGCTACCTTTTTGCCATCGGGAAACCTTTTCTGGGTCGAGTTCCCCTTTAGATCTTGATAAGTCCTTAGGTTGTCAGTAGTTTTACCGAACCAACAGAGACGTTAAAAAAGCCATGTCTGAAGCAGAACTCAAAACGCGACCCTTGGGTTAATAAGTGGGTGCATGAGTAAGCCGGCTGGTCAAATAATTTCATGGTTGAGGTCAATATTTTGTAAATTTTTAATTAGAAATTAAATAGATACCAAATTCCGCTCTATTTACACTCGTTTCAACTAACTACTTTCTACGAAAGTCTTACGTTTTTTATATTCTTGATAAAATGTTTTACACTTTGTAAAACACACTTTTACCAATATTATGGCAATTTTATTGTGTTGCTGTGAATTACTAATTAACCGATATGGGTGCATAATTGGAAAAAAATGACTCACATTTTATAAGCCTGCCAAAGTCTCTTTATTAAGTTTTTCTAAGCCCTGATGCCCATCGTCGACCTCAAGTTAACAAAAGGAATCACACTTTTTACAAAAATATACAGTTCAACGAATTGAGTGCTGGTCACGCAATTTTATGAGCACGTCGCCCACTTACCAGTCGGAAAATAAAAAAAAAATCCACAATTACTACTACGTACTGAATTATTATGATTCGCTTATTTATAACGTTAAAGGTTTTCACTGCAGTCAGTGCCGTAAATTGTGAAACTTGACAATGATATGTATATTGCCACAAAAGGATTATAAAGGCAAAGTTTTTTATTAGACTACCTTATTAGAACAAACTTCTCAATATCTGCTTGGCGCAGTTTTTTAATGAAACTCAAACGTTTCTTCCATCAATATCGGTTATTTCGTATCCATTTGATAGCCAATATTCTCATTAAACGTAGTGATTATCATAAATCCTTTAAATGATTGACTAATGCGAATAAAATTTATACCTATTAGGTAAAATATGCTGAATTCAGTCAGCAAATGTTTTTTCAAGGTGCATTTCTCGACCGCGCAAAAAGCGGTGAGTATTTGCAAGTGGAATAAAGAGTTGATGGATGGTCGTATTTAATTCACCCGTTCATATTTAGGCTTATATTCAAGATTGCTGATTCAATTCGATCCTCTTGAGTATATTTTGAGCTAAGCTTGTAGCCTTGGTATAAACAGAACCAGAGTCCAACATCCATACACCCGTATTTCATTCGCATACATCCGTATTTCTCCCTCTCTGAACGATCACTCTCGAATGAAACCGCCAGTGCATGATGTGACGTCCTCGGCATAACCGAATCCTATAATCGAAACCGGTTTCCATTGTCGGAAGTTAGTCTGATCACTCGCGATCCACCGACGGGCTGTTTGCGCCACTCCAAACGCTACACACTCCGTGAATGAAGAGTTCATGCAATGGAATAGTCGATGTGGAAATTATCGGGGAGAGAGGAAGTACGGTTGGAACTGCCTCGGATAGAAATAGTCCGGGTAACATTTCGTATTTAGGAGAATAGCACAGATAGGGCTCTCCTTTATATGCCAACACGCAAAATATATCAAAGGTAATATAGCACTTGGGCGAATATATCTCTAGCATTGAATCTTGAAGCCCCCCGGGGCTTATTATATTAGGTTAGGTCTAGTCATTTATACGTATTCTGAGAGGCTTTGTTTTCTTTCATGGCAACGTGTTTAAAACTCGGGCAAATCCCCTCCGTATTTTGTTCAATTCAAGATTCGATGTCTCCCGGATTGGGACACAAAAAGAAGAAATTCTAACATTCCTTTCACAAACGAAGGTCAACAAACAAACCAGTGTGACTACTAAGTAGATTTTTCCTTTTCAGGGGTAAAAAAGAAAGACAATCCTTTGATGTGATATCATCAAACCCGCAAAAGCAGGACGATGACTGTTTTCTTCAAAATTGAAAACATTCTCAAAAAACGTATCTTAATTAGAAGCAGAATGACGGGTCTGGGGTCTTACACAAGGAATACTATGTCAAACAAACAATTATCAGTGATTTGTATCCAAAAGGGTGTGCCTCGAACCGGTCTTATCGCATTTTACAGTTGTCTCAAGCAATTTCTCTAGTTTAAGCGCAAATTATCACAAAGGAAGAGGTGTCACATACTTATATTTTGACTTGAAATTCCGTACTGAAATAAATCACTAAATACATTTTTAAATTTCATCTGTCATCATACAGCAATATTTTGGCACTATTTCCATGTAACAGATAATCAAACAAAATTATCCCTTATAACTAACTATGAGTAATTACTTTCTAAAGAATTTTATGGAGGCCCAACAAGTCATATATTCACGGCATTTGAACGAAAACATTTTCAATGAACCCCGTGTTCTTTCCAAGTGGAGTTCAAGAACGTATGTCATGCTCAATTCAATATACGTGACTAGTGTCCAAAATATCTTCGGTGGCAAGATGCATCTGGAAGCCCAACTCAGGGCTTTGTAAATCTGTACCCGCCACCCAAAGAGGCCAGAATTCTTCTAGGGTCTATTTCATCAGATTTACCTTTGTCCACTATTGAAAAATTAGAGACAGACATCTCTAATGAGAGGTGCAAAGGACCACAGAAAAATACGATACCCTTAATTATGCACCACAGAAGGCACTAATTCAGGAATATATTAACCCTGGTTATGTACACTCCTTTGCATTTAATACCCTTTTTGTTCTCTGATGTTATGCAAAATAGCATCACCCAAGTAAAGGAATGAAAATATACGAGTAATTTGCCACTAAATGTGGACCTCTAAACTTTGAAGTCGTGAAGAGTCTATCATCACATTAAACGTGCCTACATTTTTTTCACTGACGGAATTTACGATAAAATCTCCTTAGTAACTCTAAATATAAATAATTATTAAATGCGCTGGCAGAGGAGATACATTGCCCCCAAAAGTGTTCCTTCTCTCCCGTCAGATTTCGCAACCGTTTTCCATCTTCTCTGGCGCCTCTCGCTTCCGGCCATCCAGTAAAAAAGTTTGTTGAATATTTTCCGTCGCAGGCTCACACTCGGAATCAAATTTTTTTCGTGTCGCTTAAATGTCAAATTAGCTCTCCATCTTTTCACTACCGAGAATGGCAGTCTTGAAATATTACTTTTTCTGCAGGATCCTCCGGCCGTCGTCCGCAATCCTCGAAATTTTCTGCATTTCCACCAGCCAGCCCTGGCTCTCACCTCCGCCTTTCTCAACAACCCCTCATTGTTTTCCCTTTTTCCCGCTCTACTACGACTCATCCGTTTTTCTGGAGACGTCCCCGCTGAATTTTCAAAGAGTTACCCACTGTCTTTCACGGTCTCTCACTTTTGACTCTCTTGTTTTTTCTTAAATATCAATGGCCATGTTTCAGCTTTGCATATCACAGAAAAGAAAAAAAACCTACGGGAGCATGCGTTCAAAAACAGTTGAAATAATTGTAGCAAATTTATACCATAAAAAAACTATAAACACAGTAATAAACCCGAAGGTCGGTTTAGTAGGTGATAGTAGAGCTCACCCATGTACCAAGCCCGATAGTGTATGAATACCAAGCCATACCAAGCGTGTGGATATTCACAAATAAGGGTAGAGAGGCCAGTTCCTTTCCCTGTGCCGGTTATGGTTTCCCAGGAAGATCTGGTACCCGAAAAATCAACTAGTTTGGGTGGAGCTGTAGGTTTCCAGAGTGCCTCGCCCGGAAATCGATTAATAGCATAAGTTAATAAATATGCAATATAACAATTTATTGTATTGTTTTGCATAAAAAAATCATTTTTCCACAATAATAGCTATACAATTGTTCAGATTAGATCCATTAAAAATATTACACTATTGGCAAAAGAGGAAACGAGTACTCATTAATGTTTGATAGTAAATAAGACCGTATTAAAGAAATTACTGTTTTTTTTGCGTCTTAAATACTCCTTATCACTAACATATGATTAGATTTCATTTTCTCTATAAGAATTAGTACTGACTCGACTAAGTGGTAGTCTAGTTGGTAGTTCGCTAGGCTACTCACCGGAGGAGTCGAGTTTGATTCCGGGTGACGCCTTCAGGTCCGACCGATTCATGTTTTTTCGGGTACAAGGTCTTTCTGGGAACTCACAAGCCCCTTAGAGTAATAAACTGGCTGCTTTACCCTTTTACCCAACGTGTGAATGTTACACAACGTAGGGATTATTAGTAGTGAGAATTTTAATCAGTATTCTTCCCGCAAGACCAAAGATGTTTTGTCGATGCTTATTTTAACCAGCGATGTATATACTTGTCTTCTGGAGAGTAGTTACAACAAATTCTATATACAACGTTTAAAACTTTTTTCTTGGCACTTAGCATTCAAATTCTTTCATATATTCTTTCCATTTTCCATGAATCTCCTTCAATTCCATCGATAAAATTCCTGTCTTTCATTCTAGAGTTTATATCTTCATTTACTCTTCCAGAAATTTGTATCAGAAGACGAGTTCACTTAAAAGAGAGAGATTGTAATTGAGTTTGCTCTAAAACATGAAAACGTTAATGGAATCGCTAGAGGATTAATAAATTCTAAGAAAAATATCTGAATGCAATATACGTCAAAAGTAAACGAATTTTGCTGCATACACTGCGAGCAAAAATTGACAACTATTCTTGTTCTCTTTTTAGTTCGTTATATTTTTCAGAAAAAGGATAGCACAGAGAAATGGAGTCTCAGCTTGAAGATCTCTTTCTGCCATTTATGGAGCCTTCCGAAAAGCATTGAAAAAACGAAAGATATCCCCCGGGAGTGCCAATACGTAGCCCTAACTTCAACTGTAGTTACTAGAAGTGAAATAATGGTTCTTCACTTATAACTAAATACATACTGGCTTTGTGCCAGGATTCTCTGGAATGGAATGCGTAGATATTTTTACGCAATTTTACGAAATTAAAACAAGGCAATACATTGTTGTAGTTATTTGTATCGGAATACTTCTCACATAGCCATTATTTCGAACTAAGGAAAGCTATATAATTCATTAACAGTCTCAAGGTTTTACCTTATTTAAGTATATTATTATTTATAATTAAATATACTGAAATCAACAAAAATATTCTCGCCATTCCTTCTAATCAGCTGACGGTACTGTGACAATTTTTCCTGAATACTTTTTGAGTCTTTTCAAACGCATTTGCAGGCAGAAGCTTTTTATGCATCCTATCTGGACTAGAGATCCTGGAAATATTATCATGGCAGCAAGAGTTATTTCATGTCCACACCAAAAGATTTCGTTTGGTGTGGACCAAAGATTCTCAAAAGATCTTTTGGTCGAAATAAAATGGAGCATTATCAGTCAACTGACATTTAGAAAGGGAGAGCCGGAAGTAGAATCGATTGAATGACTCCTTTGAGAATAAAAGGAAATGAGGACCCCGAAATCCATTCTCTCTTCCCTGAAATTTCAATATTTGGCCATGAAAGAAGTCCTTAAATCATGTATCTAAAACTCTATATTTCTACCAATAGAAAACAATTGAATAGGCATATGCTAAATTTCTTTCCCTTTTTTTTACCAAAATGATTATTTTTAGGTAATCTACCGGTTAAGGTAGGTTTTTGGATGGACTACAACTATCAAATAAACATTTTGTAACTCCAAACAGAGCCCAATCCAGCAACCTACTCTAAATCAGGTCCGTCTTCATCTCTGTGTACTTCTTTCCTCCCTTCATCCCGTCCAACATCCCTATCCTGTTCCTGCCCTTTCCTTGTTTGCCTAACATTCTCCCCTCTATTACCTTCTTTAACATCCCACTACCGCTCAATATGCCTTTCATCCATCTTTCCTCCTTCCATAGGATTTCTCTCAAGAAACCCCTCTCCTCACCCACCATCTCCAGTACTTCCTCATTTGTTTTCCTTTTGGTCCATTTCACCATCTCCATTCTTCTCCAAACCCACATTTCAAAGCCTCCAAGCCACGTCTATCCTCCTGCTTCAGTGACCACGTTTCCGCGCCGTACATAGCTACGCTCCATATCAGAGTTTTTACGAGTCTTGTCTTAACATCCCTACTCAACGCCCCCGTCATCAACTCCCTCCTTGAGAAAGTAAGAAATCCTCCTCCTTGAGAAAGCTTCTTTGCCTAGCGCAATTCTTCTCCTTACGTCCCTACTACTTTGACCGTATTGCTCCAAAACACTTCCGAGATATGTTAACTGTTCTACCTGCTCTATTTTTCCCCTACTATTTTAATGTTTAGCTTAGTCTTTTTCTTTCTGGAAAATCGCATAACCTTTGTTTTATTAATATTGATCCTCATCCCATATTTATCGCACTGAACCTCCAATTCACTCAGCAATGCTTGCAAACCATTGGCTGACTGAGCAACTAATGCTTAGTAATCAGCAAACCTAACCGATTTTACGTATTCCCCTCCTACTTTCATTCCTACCTCCAGTTCTTCCCATGCCTCTTTAATCATTTCCTCCACATATACGTTGAACAGCACCAGTGATAATGGGCTACCCGGCCTCACCCCCCTTCCTAACACTGTCCGTCCTGACTCTCCGTTCCCCACTCGCACCTGAGCAGTCTGAGACATGTACAGGTTTCGGATCAGTCTCCTGTCCCTCCAATCCATTCCTATTTTCTCTAATACACGCTTCAATATTTCCCAATTTACTCTATCAAACGCTTTTTCAAAATCTACGAAACAGGCAAATACGTACCTACATGATAATATTTCAAATTCCTTCAATGATTTAAGAATAGAATTTGTTTAATTGAATATCGATAGTAAGATGCTGAACCGATTTTCTACATCATCCGCACAAATATTTATTTTTAGTTTCCAGCTCATAATAGAACACCAATTGCATCATGAAAGAATAGTAAATTAGAAATTAGTTTAGTAATTATTGTCAATCAGTGAGCTCTTAAAACTGGAAATAAATATATTGATTTACTCTCTCAGTTCATTTCATTTCTCGGAAAATAACAAATACTCATTATTGAAAAAAAATATTGTTTAGAATGTGATGAACGCTTCAATGCGTATGTTTTATGTATTAAAAATAGAAAGGTTAATTACCACCTAACTAGCCAGGTACGTTTCTAATCCAGGTACTGTAATCCAGGTACGTTTCCTGAACGTCCAACTGGTATTTCAACATAAGAGGCAATGAAATCAGTGAAAGTATAGCAATGATATTCTAGAATTTTTATGAGAAAGGCTAGAATACTTTATATTTATATAGATCACCTAATTTTTTAAAAAAGGATCTATTTTGACGGCCTAAAAATGAAAAAGCAGTTCAAAAAATGTGAGGAATATTGTACACTGAACATTTCATTGAAAATTCCATGAGACACAATGTAAGTCAATGTTCACTTTCATTTTCGGCTACAAAGCTTTTAACTTTGCAAGAAAGACCAATCATTCAAAGAATTCCCATTTAAGTTTCGTGTACTGAGTGACACGAACAAGGAAAGAGGCAATTTATCAGAAATAAATAAAGGAAAGAAGAAGGGGGAGAATGACGGGAGAGAAGAAAGTTTTGGCACAAAAACGGAAATAAGACCCTAGAAGAGACACAAAAGCCGTTAATTAAAATATGTCTGCATTTCCCTTCCCTAATTCAGTAAGTACAAAATAAATAGAAACACAACAAAATAGGAAATTGGAATGATGAAAAATATTGTCGCAGGAGAATTTTACCAATCAAATAGATATATTGAACCATTATAGTGGCTCGGTGAAGTGTATGTAGTTCAAAGATATCTTCAGAAAGAAAACAAGTCAAGGTATGCGACACATTTTGCAACGCAATGGCATTATGATGGAAGAGTTAAGCATGATGAATGAATGGAGAGAATGACAAAGGAAGACCCTGAATGGGATACACGAAATAATGAAGCTAAGACCGTGTCAAAGTGAAAAAGATCTAAACATTAATATGCTAGCCGCTTTAGGAATCGTGTGACTGATTGCGTCAAAACTCCCAATCATCAAGAATTTATGACAATAATGAGAAAAAAGTATAAAAGAACGGTAGTAATAGGACTTCTTCAGCTAGAAATTCCAAATGAAGAAAAATAATTTCATATTTAATGAAATTAACGCATAAATTAAGGAGATATCACAAGATTGAGGAGAAGAAAAGGGGAATGAACTAAAGATAAAATAAAAAAGAAATAACCGTCAAGCCGTTAGAATATTTTCAGCAGATGAGTTTGATTACAGACTGAGAGATAGGATCATGGGTTTGGATCATGGGATGGGATCATGGTGTCTTCCCCATGATCTCTCATGGGGAAGACACCATGAGAGAGTAAAAAGAAACCGATTGGAATGTTTCCGGAGAGTAATTGTAGCGGCAGTAAACAGCTGACAGCTTCAATCCAGCGATTTAATTAGATATGGCTTTCTATGAGCAAGATAAATAGTTATTTTCGAGGATTAGAGTTTTGGGTAGCACAAAAACACGCCACTTGGCGAACAAGTATTCATTCACATGTATATACATCTAGAGGGATAGGAACACATAAAAAACACAAAGAGGAGAGGTGAGGAAGGGAGGATCGAGGAAATCATAAGTGCCAAAATATTTCTTTGACCGGGACTTGAACCACGGATTTTTTCGACTCACCGGGCCGATGCTCTAACTACTAGAGCTTACGCGTAAACGTAATTTACACTGAAATGCATCCGGAAAATCAGGGCTGCAACCTAATTCCCCAATTATTTGACTAGAAGATGCCGTTAGGGAGCTGTTTCCTCCACCAAAGTAGAAATGGACAACGACAAAAGGGGAAAGGACTGTAGCCAAAGCAATCATGCAATGTCATAAAGGAAAGGAACAGTGCGTTTCATGGCACGTATAGCCAGCAGCCACATTGGTCAAATACAGGGTTTTTGTAGATGAACAGTATTGTAATGATATTTATAAATATAGATCTTGAAGGAAATGGTCCGAAGCCACACGAACGTGAATAATGATTTCAAATGAAAAGCGCTATATCGCTAGTAGTTCCTTATTTCCCTTGAGGGAGGTGATTTAGCCACCGAAAATTCGGAAAACGTGTGTGTTTCATTCGTTCGTGTTTCTCTGTGTTTTTGCTAGCTATCACGGCTCTCCGTTTCAATATTATACACACACACATATATAATAAATGTATTTTAAATATATACATATATTTTTTAGATGAATAGTCAAGAAAATTTGAAACAATGGTCTCAGTAAAGGGACAGAGATCGGTTTCAGAATAAAATCATTCTGGAAGAACTTTGAGAAAATAATGTATGTGCCGATTTAATACTGTCTTGACGCATGAAAGTTCTAATACACAGATGTCACGAAAAAGTTAATTAGGGACAATACTAATCATATAGCTTATTTCGTAAATAACACAAAGGAGAAAGTGAAATTGCACAAGTAATTTAAATAGAATTAAATTACCGAAGAAGCTTTTAATAAAATATAAGCGTTGGATATATCTCCCCAGTCTACTTGTGGAAGAGGAAAACCAATGAAAATTGTCGCAATTAGCGAGCAACATAACTCGTCGGAACAAAAATATCCTGAAAATGCCCATCGTAGTATTTTTAAAGCACTAGGAGCAGGAATTGAGTCTCCAAAGCGTCTACAAGACGAAGATATATTGACTAGCATTCCTTACTCACAGACTAATTACCAAAACTCCTCACCCCATCAGCGGAAGAGACCATCGAAGCGGAAGATGTATGTTCCAAGGGATTCAGACACACCGAATTCTCTACCTCCCCTCCAAAATATTCACAAAATATCAATAGCAGGGAGTGAATCGGGTGAATAACGGATTAATACACTATTAGACACCGGTTTAATGAAATTTAAGACAATATGCCATGCATGTAGAGGAGTATTTTGAGGAGGGTAATTCGACTCAACAGCTGAAACGAGAGCTGACGTTAAATAACCTATGAGGCCAAAACTGAGGGAGCAACTAAAGCTCAAAGCAAGGATCAGCAGGTTTTATACGGCTACATTAGATGGGGTCTAAAGTGAGGAGGAGGAATGAAACATGGAGGGACGTATTTTGAAATAACAGCGCATGGAGACGTCCCACAGCAACAAAATACAAGTGGCGTCGCCAAAATTAGAGGCAAAATGCTTCCCTAAGAACTAACACCTCCAGAAAATGAAAAAAAAGATTGCATAACGTAGGCACGTCATCCCCCTTTTAAGAACTCACTATAGCGGAAAAAAATTGTGAGCTTGAAGGCAAACATGTGTGTGGCCTTTCAATTCAATTTAATTTTTTATTCAGTAAACCAAATTAAAATCACACCTAATGGTAAAATGATGAACATGTAAATAGGATATGAGAGTATAATTACTAAATAATTAGAAGTGCAATATATCCAGCTGAATTTACCAGCACAACATAATGTAAATTTGACCACAAAAAATAAAACTTATAACTGATGAGCCGTATGAAGAAAGGCTCATTCATTTGTCCTACTCTTTAGGTCAGAAAAACTTTTCTGGACTGCTCCCAAGTCAAGTTAAAATAAATATCCCTCTGAAAAACGTCGTTTCAACGCGTCCCCCGCTTGTCAACTGCTTAACTTAACAAAACGACATCCAGGTCTCCTATACGACTGCCGCACCGATCCATTGCCAAAAATATTAGCGACTGATAAATGGATTCAGAAAACAGCCAATTACGTCCAAATTCTCCAGCAAGGCTATATATTCTTTCTGCTAGGTTCATCAGTGACTTATAAAAATATTACGTTATTCAGAATAAAAAGAATTTAGAGATGCCTTGATGTAAATATACGTGACTAAAAATTAATTTATAAGAAAAAGAAAAACGACTTTCTTTTCTCTTATCTTTCGTATAAGCCTATGGTGCGGCATATATCTCAAAAGTAGGACCCATTGATTTTCGAAAGTTAATAATACAGCTAAATTTACCTGATTAATTTGATTTAGCCAGTATTAGTAGACAATTATTATGAATATCTATAACTATCTTTGAGACAAAATATATTTAATTACAACATATTTACCAAATACCTTAAAGAGTTAAAAAAGAAAATGAAAACAAAATAGGACTATAAATTAAATTAAATCATTAAAATGAGGACTAATTTACTTCAGTAATATCATGAAGGCAATGATTACACAAAAATGTCTTTGACGCTTACGCAATAATCACATATTGTAGGCTTACAGCTATGACACGCAGAGATTATTGAAATAAAAGTTAGCCAAATTTATAATAATAAACAAATTAAGTCTACATGTACTACTTCACTAAGCTACCAAGGCTCTTTAGATATTTTACATTATACAATATATAAATAACAGATTTACTAAATTAAAAAAAAATTATTTGCAGTTTTCAAAAGTATTCAAATATTTTGTTTTTATAAGGGCAGTAAAAAAGAGATGCAAAAGGATAACTTTTGCACATATTTTTAATGAATAACTTCAATATTGTATTCCATTGGCGTATTTTAAATTAATCCCCATAAGTTCATGTTTGACCAGATATTTTGATAGTCATTTCTTTAAATCTAGGCAAAATGCAAAATCTAAGGACATTCACAGTTAAGTTTTCTACACTAGTTATCCTCGAAAACGAAAATTGTAAATTCCGATGATGGTAAAATTTATAAAAATCTGTCAATTTCGCATTTTTTGTGGAAATGACACAATTGTGCTTTAATGTGACGTTTCCAATTCACATATTATTGTTGTAAGTGTATTAGGTGTCACATCGAATGTCGCAAACTCAAGGGATACAAGCATACATAATCTTTTACGTACTTTAGGTTGACCAAATTATTCTTTATAAGGCTTCTGTTCAGGTGACCTGTTTGTAACAATTGAAATTAGAACAACAGACTAGTATCATCCAGAGAAAGTTAAATGTGAAGAGGGAATCAAGATATCTTAGAAGAACCTGGGGAAATTTCATATAGTATGTATTTCTGGATATGTGTTTACATTTGTTGATGGACTGCAACAAATTATACATCGTGCTAATAAAGGCTAATTTAATAACAATAACTAAAAAAACAATATTCGTTAGCATCCCCATGTCAGAAGCATACGAGACTCTCATGTTTATTTAAATAGGTGCCATTTTCATTATTTAGGCATTACCATTTTTATGAGTATTCATCGAGTACATCGCTTTCTACTCACTGTAGAAAAATTTCAATTTTCTCGTAAGTAAAATTACACATATGCTGTTATACTAGTGCTTTATTTTGATGGTTACCCGTGACATTGATCTCCGTCCCACACCGAAATATTACTAGTAGTGGTATAAAAAAACTTCTTGCGGAATGACAAACCTTGCTTTGTGTTAAGTTTGACTATCCTGCAACCTCTCCAGTTTCAAGGTTGAATGTGTTACATTTTTGGTCTATATTATTCTTTTTTTTATCATAAAGATATTAAGAGTCTTAACAACATTGATAGTCATATGTACGCTATTTTATTTTATGAATTATAGGAGAAATATTTGCTTAAATTTCGGAGTAGTAGCCAAAATAATCACCCAGTAAGAATAGGTAATTTTTATTGCAGTTGCTGTGATGCATTATCTGGTGACTTTAAGCCGATAGTAAGAAGGAAATGCGATGAAAAGAGTGATGCGATGATTTGGAGGAATTCGAAGATACGAAGAAGTTGACGCCGCATTGCATAGCAAGAAAGGAACGTGAGAAGGTAGAAAAGAAAAAAACGACATAAAGAGATAACGAGTTGGAATTTATTGATGGAACCAAAATAGATTTAAGGAACGAGGAAACTCGGTAATAGCGAGTGACTTTAGATACAGACATGAAATGTGACGTGAATGAGTGGAGTCAGGGTTCAAAAACATTAGATATGGTCATAAAAATACGAGAAAATAAGACAAAGAAAGCACAGATTAAGTCCACGCATAATTATTCAATGGCTTAAAGTTAACTGGAAGGAAATGTTTTAGAGCTTTTTCTTGAGGAAAAATTTAACCAGAAATTGCGCTCTGACTTTAATCCAACAAACGAAAAAAATACCAAAATATAAGGACTGGAAAACCATAAGTTTAATTTTACTGCCGGGTATGTTACCTAGTAATAGTAAAACATATAATTAATAAGGGTGAAAAAAAGTGTAGTGATTTGTATACCCATTTTTTTGGTGAGTGGTGTATGTGATTAAAGTCATTCATAAGTAAACGAAAGTAATTGAATAAAAATATAGAAAATTGCGTTTCGGTAAAACGTTCGACAAAGTATCATTAAGGGCTTAAACTTTAGGTAATTTTTCCGGTCATCCTAGATAAATCTAAAAAGCATTACTTTCTGTGTGACCAGCATTATTAATTTGGCAACCATTGTGGGGAAACGTAGCCAGTACAGGGAAAGTATCTACAGCTTGTTAGTGTGCTTAACCTAACCCCTTAGCGTTTACTGCTAGTTGAAATTTACCACAGCCTATTAAAATCGTCCTAGTGGTGTAGGCACAGTGTTTTGGACTAATACTAAGACTGTGTTGGCCTTGAAAATAACAAATACCGAGAGATTCAAGAACGGTTCGCGCATGATGACCATTTCGTTAGAGAATTCAAGGTGAAACTGGTACTTTTCAGGTTTACTTCTACTTTAATGAAGCATGATTACTTTTATAATAGCTACTTCAAATTTAATAATATGTTCATTCATATGTAGTATTAAACATAATAAATTAAAATCCACAACTTATCAATGTTTTTTGACATTTAAATGACAATGTTTCAAGACTTTTAACATTCATAATCTCTATTCATTCCAAGACCTTTAATAAGCATTTCATAAGCATAGCATAAGGACGACACAACCCACGCAACGGTAAGAATAATTCCAAACTGTCGACTGGCCCTATTAATTCCCGTAAAAGCCCGCTCTCCACCATGTTATAAACGACAGAATTAGATTGATAATTCGATATACATACACGTACAGGTCCCATCTACGAATGTGCCAGCGTCATTTAAGGGTTTTTAGCCGTTACGAGCTCTAAAATTTTTACAGCAAAAGCATTTTGAAATTATTCTGATAATAATTAACACGGAATGTTGATCGATTTCAATTATGTTTACATTCTATGCCCATAAATCGTAGACCCAAAAAAATATTCAAGCCCACGGTTAACTTATTAAATATCCTTTCCTGTAAATTTTCAATTTGTTCAATTTAAACTTAAGGAAATATGCGCACAACATAAATGCTACGGATAAGCATGGGAGAGCTGACGCGATTTTACTTTACTGTTTTTAACGATTACTCATATATAGCCACTACATTTGATAAAAAGCGCAAACAACTGTGAAAGAGCAAGGAAATGTGTCTCCAAAGGAAATGACAAGGTAGTAAATGAAGATTATATTGAGGGGCTGTCGAAAAACGTTTTACCTTTGCATTTGGATGTTACTGCGTGGGTAAAATATTGGATGGGTGATTTCTTCAGAGTGATGTATCAAATTATCTAGCCTATTCGTAATCGAAGACGCATAACTTTCGAAGCAAGTTTACCTCTTGAAAACCATTTCCATCACCTTGATAAACAACAACATTTGACTACCCATGGAGTTGGTACTTGATAGGGGTAAATTGGGAGTAGGATGAGACACGAAAACGCTATACGTCCCGAATAACATCTACTTTCCTCAGTCATACAAGTGGAAAGATTAAGTGTTTTGCAATTGTAATTATTTTCGAAATGGTAAGTTAGGAAAAGCCGTCTCCCGACCAATCTCCACTAGAGTTCACACCCAGGCAAAACGGTTCTGCTTGAAACATAGCTCTGCTCGAAATTAGCCTCATGTGCAGGTTGTCCTAGCGCATGGTCTAAATTACGGAGCGACGCTTTAATGCTAATTACTCTAATATTTTACATTAACGTACAAACTTTCATTCCTATTACGTAGTAACGTCGGATGGTTTCTTCCACTATGAGAGTTACAGTGCAGTAATGCAATAAGGAACCAAGGCACCAAACAAGAAATTTAAGAATACTTAGAAAAGGGGAAAAGTGTGTAGGGAATAAATAAAAGGACAAAACATGCTCAAAAATCAAAGCAAGCCATCTAAATTGCGGGGTCGGCTTGACATCTCTTATCTAAACTGTATGCAATCAAGGCAACCTTAGTTTATAATGCAAAGCTCAACCATTACCACCCATCAATTCAATTGCTCATCTTATCCAAAAGCACTGATTTGGTGAAATAAAATCAAACACTAACCCTCAAATTCCTTCAGACAAAATGTTTTGACGATAATTGAAGCCAATGAAAATATTTTACATATTACATTCATCCAGAAAAAGCATTTCCATCACTCATCAGTTTTTATCTCCATGAAATGATACTACTTTATCTTCTTTAAATGCATGGAACATTTTACCATGCAAACCACCCTACTTCGCAACTCTAAATTTGAGAGACAAATCAACATTCGAGAGAGAACATTCGTTACCTATCGATTTAATAATGATAACAGGCAAGCGCTATAATGGTCCTTAGCAGAATAGAAGTCTGTCAACTTGAGAAAGTATTTAAGACAGTTTAGAGCACACAATATAATTTCAAATTTAGAAAATCTCAATAATTGAAGAACACCTACTATGAATTAATATTAAAAATATTTTAGACTATGGTATTCGGCGATTAAACATTAATATTCTAACGATCGTACGCATATTGAAAGTCACATTTTGTAATTTTAAAAAATTGACTGGAATATGAGAACAAACATTTTATGAGCTTCCAGAACAATGTTTTCCAAATTCTATTAAAAAAATTATTTCACAGAGATGAACTTTGAAAAAACGATTCAACCGAAGGATAATGCTATTGTATTGGAAGACCAATTATTTAAGGGGAAGGCGGTATCAGACAGATGTAGTAAAATATTGCAAAAAAATGTAATATATTGTATATTGTAATTGTAAAATATTGCAAAGTGCAAAAATATTTCCTTTACCGGGACTTGAACCACGGATCTTTCGACTTGCCGGGCATCAGCTTGGGATCTGCTCGATTCCGCCCTCCCCACCTCTCGTCTGTGTCCGCGTTCCAACCCATTTTCCTATCCATCTATTTCCAATTTAATGATTATTTGTTCCCCATATAGCGGGTTTTGCAAGTATATACAAGTATGTATTTGAATATATATATATATATATATATGTATATATATATATATACACATATATGTAAAACCATAAACTTAGTATTTAACCCGAAGGTCGGTTTGGTAGGTGATGGTAGAGTTCACCCAGTAATAAGCACGATGGCAGGTGAAATTCGCACATCAGGGTAGGGGGGTTAGTTCTTTTCTCTGTGCCAGTTATGGTTTCCCAGGAAGACCTGGTACCCGAAAAATCACATAGCTTGGGTGAAGCTGCAGGTGGCCAGAGTGGCTTTCCCGGGAATCGAAACGGCATATATATAATACTGAGGAGTAGTCACCTTTAGATGGGATTCATTATAAATAGCAGAAGGTGATCAAGTATGGAATGCAGGAGTAATCATACTGATTACGCTGTATTTAAGGTTTATAATCCAATTCATCTTTATAGACCTCTGAATGTGAACAAATACCTTACTTTGACACTGATACGCGATGGCCTTGAAATATCAAAATAATTCGAGTTTCTGCAATTATTTGTCGCTGACGAATATCTAACCGTAAAAATGATTTCGCATCTTGCATGCTGTTTTCCCAAGGATACATAAACAAATAAGGGCTTGAAGCGGAAAGGCCTGCGCGTTGACCCCTCGAGTGGCATGTTATGAATTTCTTGGAATCTGCAATCAGTAGTGAAACTACCTTCAGTGAATTAAACAGTGAATTACCTCCTTCCCGAGGTATACTGATCACACGTGACTCATGATCCTTGCTTTTCCAACTATTGCTTTGCGATGTATATTGCTAACTCTAGTGATGGCGAATAACATTTAAACATGTCTACTATTATTCGGTTATTACCTGAAAATACATTTTGATACTTACTTTTAATCACTAAGTGTGCGTCTAACTATTATAAATAATCGCCGGAACATGAAACAAACCTAGCATTGCCTAATTATCACATAAAAATTGGTTTTCGAGGATAGAAGTACGAGCAAAAATATTGTATTATTTACTTAACTAATAGTAATATTTAAATGCTACTTAAGAATTGAAGACACGATACAAAAACACTGACTGTGTAACGGCACTAATATCCCTGACAGTAGGAAAAATTATACGATGCCAGTAATTCAGAAAAGAAGTTAATAATTAATATACGCATTTTTAAATTATGCTCAGTTATAAGAAAATTTTGAGGATGAATTCCCAATGAAGACAAAATATCCTTGATTCCGTGATTAATGACCATATTTATTGAGAAAAGAACTAATGAAATAGCCGCTCCTACGACTGACTGGTTTTATTGTAATTCGACGGAAATATTTCCGGTGTTCGTTGGGTTAGAACAGGCTTTCCAAAACAGTCGAACGTCCGATAAAGCACGCCCGACGGACCTACCTCCGCCCCTCTCACCCATAACCAAGGTTTTACCGCCCTGAAACTTCACCTGCGTTCCTCGTAATACCCCCGCAAAGATTAACTCCACTCCATTCCAATGCACCCGTAGCAGAGGCTCCCCTTTAATAAAGGACGGTTCCGTTTCGTCTCTCTCCCCTGCCAGCGCTCCACCACCAACCCCCGTCACACCTTCTCCCTCCCTTGTCTCACCCGCAGGACCTCTTTCTCCACTCCGCCTCTTATTTATGCCCCAGGAAATTTCCAATCTTTCGACCCTTCGTTCCGTCGTCGTCTCGACCCCCGTTCCCGCACCAACCGGGGTCATCAATCGTTGAGCGGTCCCCTTAACTCCCACTCCTTAGTCCTACCCCAACCCTTCTCCCTGATAGCCAGCATTCGTTTCTTTTTCGCACCCTCCTCGCCTCATCCGTTTCTTTAAGGTCCTTCCGTATCTACTCAATTCACTATAGGCTTACAACCGTTTCCCGCCTCTAGCTCTAGGGTTGCTTCAAGCAGACTCCATATAGAATCTATCACTATTACTGCTACGAGCACTTTCCTTGCTTATTCGAAAGTCTTTCCCTCGAAAAACTCTCTTTCTGCCTTAAATATTTGAGACTCAAGAAGAGCAGGTATATTAAAATTACACCCATATACATATATACAGTAGGACATAATAATTTATTGTGGTATCCAAACGAATCATCACAAGATGTCTACGTTGCTGACGCTTACGTCGGCATGAAATGGCTTTTTTCCTTAATCTTTTCCACACCCTCCCCATTGCAAGCATTGCTGAGTCAATCGAAATTCAATGCAATAGAAATAGAGTGGGAATCAATATAAATGAAACAAAGATAATGCGTTTTTCCAGAGAGACGAAAGCTAAGCTTGACAAAAAATTATAAGTAGGTGGAACAGTTTGGGTAAACTCTGAAGTGTTTTGGAGTAATATGGTCAAAGAAACTTTCACAAGTAGGAGATAATTGATGACTGGGACTTTGGGTAAGGATGTTAAGAAAAGGCTCGCCAAAACTTTGATATGAAGCGTAGTTACTTACGGCGCGGAAACATGGTCACTAAAGCAGGATGATAAAATAGATTAGAAACTTTTTAAATGTGGATGTTGGGAAGAATGGAGAATAAGATGTGGATAAAAAGGGAAATAAATAAATATTTGCAAAGTACGGCGCGGGAGGAGAGAGGATTGCTTGGTGAAATCATTAGTAGACAGAAAAAATGGATTCAAAGAATATTGATCGGAAGTGGGATGTTGAAGACTGTGATAGAGGGGAAAGTGTTAGACGCGGGGAAAGGGCAAAATAAGATAGGGATGGTGGAAGAGTAGTTAGTTGAGTAGAAGGCTGGGTTATGTTTTACTAGGAGAGACAAAATATTTATTTAGTAGTTGTGCCCATCTAAATGTACTTTAATACGTAGATTACCCATGATGTAGATGATACTCCCTTGTGTAACATTTATGCATATTAGCACCAAACAGAAAAATTTGTCTCTGAGTTAAAACTATAACCGTGCCAAACATAAAACCAATCAACGCATCACTTGTCGCTCTTCTATTTTTAATTCGCGATGTCCATTAAATTCTCAAGTTAAGAGAATTTAAAGTGCAAATAAATATTGGTCATGCTTTTGTACCAAAAAACATATCAGATATATAATCTATCGCATCGTTCAACTGGAAAATTTTTGATAGTTATGGCCTTCTCAGGAGGACACCTATTTCTCGAAAGTAACTTTTAGCCTAAAAAATAGTGGGATATAACGCTTTGTAAAATTTTTACCATTGACATGTACAGCTGTGGGACTGAATCTAACGTGCAGAAATATTAAATCAATTTACTGATTACAAGCTGAAATTCATTGTTGCTCCATGCTTAGCATTCTCAATGCTAAATATTTTGATTGGGTTTAAAGTAGTTTTTCTAAAAATAGGTAAACTTTTATGGAATCGCCACAGCAATTTTGCAAATTTTCAGCTTGAAAACGTTCTTACGTAGTATCTTCAAGATAGTCCGATTGTTTTAAACAAAATCAAGTTTCGATACTCAAAAAAATCGTTTTATACCATTAAAACAAATATAAATTATGAGACTCATGTGGAGTCTCAAAGCAATGGTCATCGAGCGGACGTGTTAATTTTAATTAAAATCTATCTCTTGCGTGGGAAACATATGTATGTGGTCGATTATAAGTTTTACTTTGTAACAATTGGCTATCAATAAAAAATATGTAAAAAATTACTTGTGATAATTTTCATCTGAAAAGGTGTTGCATAAAGATATTTTTTCCAATATTACTAAATTATTTTCGTAACGACGAAACCAATAATTTGAATAAAGTGAAATGAAATTGAGGTTTACTTTATGAAATGAATTGTAAACTTTGGGAGAGAATTTCATATAAACATAAAGTTCCAACAAAAACTAGTTTTGCATTTGCCGAAAATATTTTTTCCAACGCAGAAAGTGTGTATTTTAAACTGAATCTGAATTACCATCAAAAAGTTACTTTCAACTATTACTATTAACATTAATTTCGGTCTTACCCTTAGCAACATAAATATATATGTATATGTGTAATTTATATGTGTAATATATATGTGTGTGTAAATATATATATATATATATATATAATTTAAAAATGTATATATGTATTTTTTTATTAAAAATATATATATTATAAAACCCCCAACCCCCTCATCCCTTACCCTTCCCTCATGGCGCTACACCCCCTGCCACACACATTTTTTGGTGGTTCGCAGGGTATTTATGTAGATGTAGATGAACATTAATTTCTCTCTTGAGAGCAAACATCTCTCGAAGTGTGGAGTGTCAATATACCTTGATATATTTGCTCTCCGTTGAGCGTCCAATTAACATTCGTCAACATTAATATTCACTGTTAATGACAGCTTCAAACCATGGAAAATACAACGTACATCGTATAAATATCTAATGCCTACACGATTCTTAGAACTAGAATGAGGAAGTAATAATTGAATGCGTAGAAAGAAATGGTTCATATTTGTGCAATACAATATAATAATATGATGATATTTAAAGTCATTCTACTTTGATTTTAATTTGTTACCGATAATACTACAACATTGAAAAAATTGGATTGAAAAAATGAATACTATGACATTCAATATTTATAATTTTAAAATATGTTCCTGGTATCATTTACGATACTATGGCATAGATAATATTTTTGCGATGATTCCCATTTATCTAACTGATGTTTTGTGACAGTCAATCATTAACGAAGATGACTGAGGAGCCGAATTCATGCACGATCACCTAAACGATAACTAAATAATGGTTACATTGCACCCAGAATTAACCAAACTCAAAATACTTATTTAGTTTTAAAAATATAAAATATTAGAAGTGACATAATTCAAGTTATCAGAGTGGTTAGTCATAAATATGGAGTTAAGTTTTTATTGGACAAATTTCGATTCGCACTGGTCGTAAAGATTAATATTTAAATGAGTCTAAAAAATCGAGTCAAAAATAATTCCACGAGGAAAGACAGACGAAATATTTCCCTTGGGTGGAATATACACGGCCACGTGTACGTATATGAGTTTTACTACGTAGCGTTTGTGCTACCACATTATTAATGTGAGACAATATTACCCCATTTCCTCTATTCCGAATCCTTGGAATTCTCGAGAAGTCTGCGCATTTCCACGGATTCGTGCTCCCACCACTCCCGACTACCTCCCGATCTTCTAATTTCCCTTGCTTCTACCTACCTTCACTTCCCTCGCTCACAATCGCTATAAAACTCCCTTCCCGTAATTCTTCCTCCTCTCGTCGCCCGCCTAACCATTCCACTCTCATCTCTAGTATCTTTCACTCCCACTGCCGCCCTTCGCCACACCTCGCGTGGTCTTGCGCCTAATAATTGAAGTCGCACACGCGTCTGAATTCCCGTAGCACACGGGATTAATCGCGAAACCAAATAAGCTATGTGGTTTGCGGCGTGGCGAGAAGCGGACAAAGGGAGGAAGCGCGGTGGTACAAGGGGGAAAGAGCGAAGGGGAGAGAGGGAGCTGGGGATGAGGGACGTTTTGTACGGGAGTGTAGCCGGAGGGGGAAGATAAGAGAGAGAAGAGGACTGTGAAGAGTTATTTCATGTTAAATTTTGAACATCGCCACACGACGTAAATTATATATCTCCAAAACTTCGATGCATCAATATTCGGGATACAGCCTGATGAAATCGCGTAATTTGAATTTAATTTTGGATTAGAATAAAAATGTGACAATTATTCAGTAAAAATTCATCTGGGAAAAACATGTATTTCATTTTAAAAAATACCCACTACGCTCTGGTCAACAAACAACAATAATTAAAAAAGAAAGAAGCCATGTATGTTTCACAAAAAATAATTTTTGATATAGATTTCATCATATTTTTATTCATTATCAATGTTTTAAAATGGCCTTGTATACACTACCCCGTTACATGAAACTTGCTGTGTAAGCTATACGAAGTAACACTATGCCTAACATGTCCATTTAAAAAGCAAAGCTTACAAAAACTAAGTACATACGTAGATACGTACACCAAGAGGAAAATAGATCCTGATATTTCGCTGGAAAACATTGACTCAAACATTTTCCAACACCTAATTTAAATACCAAAGAGAAAATATTTCCGGCATAGTATCTATTAATATTTATTTTACAATTAATGGTAATTAAAATATTTCAACCACTCATTCATTAAATGTAAAAGTAATGGCATTTTCCTCAGAGCAGCCTTATATGTGCTACATTCCTCTCTTAAAGTATTTCGTGAAGCAAGAAGGTGGATATTCCATAGTTTGAAAAAAAATGCAATTAAAATTTGAATTCATGACTGCGAATATTCCTATATTAAGGTTAGCGAGAGTAGTAGGGATATGCTTAGGTCTTCCTTTCAATGGAAAATACTCTGATGTAGAATTGATAGGAAAGAATAAGTTTTAAAAATGAAATTAGGAAAAAGTAGTAATTTTCATCTGAGGATAGTTTTCAGCTTTTCAGTTAGGATTCATATTTCTTTAAAATATCATGCATAAAAAACTACATATGTATATAAAAATAACAAATAAAGGAATTTAATATAGTTGTCTAGCCGCTAATGATAAATACAAGTGCTATACCATTTTCACTTCTTTGTGTTTAATGACCAATTTCGAAAATGAAAATGCAAAGTGAAAATACTTTTATTAAGACATAACGCATATTGGAGTGTCCACGGTGGGACATTTACGTAGTAAGCCACTTCGCAATTAATATTTTATCTAAATATCTCATAATTCTGTCCCAAAAAGAAATTGCCTCAAGTTTCTTCGTTATTTTCTTTCTCTTCCCAACCAATTCCTATTACTCATACTTTCACCACCGGCTCTGTCTCTTTTACTACTTTTTTAGTGTACCTTCATTTTTCACCTTCCAAGGATAAGAAACACAATCAATTGGGTGGGAAATGGAAGAACTCCAGTTGGTGCAATTTTCCGTATTGAAAGTTATCTTTGAAGGTCGAAATACTTGAAAGAGTAAAAGAGGAAAGTTTGGAGACTGAAATGAGTGGTTTCACCCTTAATTAGCTCATAAAAATTATCACCATCCACAAAATTTCCGACAGAATGTTTCGGTAAAAACAATCGGATACCAAAGCCCTAGTGTTATTGTGTAAATATGAAGAATTTCTGAAACAGTTATGCAAATTCTTGACAATCAATCGTCATCGGCATCAATACGTATCTTAAAAGTTTTTGTTAAATTGAAAATCCTTGGATATATGATCATTTGGACCCCGATGGTGGCGGGATAACGTCCTAGCCTGCCAACCCAGAGGTCGTGGGTTCTATTCCCGCCTATATGTTTTTCCTCTACCAGGGGTTTGGGTGTATGAAAGTGAAATATTGTTATATCATTATTTAAAGTCCCGTGTAAAGGCCGACCGACGTTTTCCGACTAATGCAACATAATTAAATAAATGTCATGGGAGGGATATACCTTCAGATTTGTGGCTCAACGTTTCTTTCTAACTTAACTTTCACAGATGAACAGCATTGCAGTCGAGATTTTAGAATGAAAATGGCCCAGGTAATATCTAGAAAAGGCGACGTAAAGCATTCCATTGGACATATTAGCCATATATCTTTATGTAAAATGTGTAACTAATAGCTACGGTCGTGAATCAATGTACGAGTAAACAAAAAATCAAGTTTACGGTCTCGGATTTTTTTTTACTATAATTTGTCTGTCAGGCAAGGGGTTGCAAGCATTCATGAGGGTATTGGAACTTCAGTGCAATAGATACGGGGTGAAAATCAATATAAATAAAACAAAGGTTATGCGATTTTCCAGAAAGAAAAAGGCTTAGCTAAACAAAAAAATATGAGGGGAAAAAATAGAGCAGGTAGACCAGTTTACGTATCTCGGAAGTATTTTGGACCAAAATAGTCAAAATAATAGGGGCGTAAGGAGAGGAATTGCACTAAGAAAAGAGGCTTTCACAAGGAGGAGGGAGTTAATGACGGGGACGTTGAGTAGGGAGGTTAAGAAAAGACTCGTAACAACTTTGATAGAGAGCGTAGCCTATGTACGGAGCGGAAAAATAGTCGCTTAAGCAGGAGGATAGGCGTAGATTGGTGGCCTTTAAAATGTGGCTGTGGGGAAGAATTGAGAAGGTGATTTGGACCGAAAGGAATACAAATGAGGAAGAACTGGGGATGGTGGGTGAGGAGAGGGGTTTATTTAGAGAAATCCTATGGAGGCAGGAAAATGGATGAAAGGCGTATTAATCGGCAGTGGGATGTTGAAGACTACAATAGAGGAGAGAATGTTAGGCAAACGAGGAAAGGGCAGGGATAGGATAGGGATAGAAGGTAGGAAGTAAAGTAAAGGTAGTAGTAGATAGGGAAGGAAGTACACACAGATGAAGAGGAACTTGTCGTAGAGTGGGTTGCTGGAATGTGTTTTATTAGGAGATATTTATTTGGTATTTGGGTCCATCCAAAACTTACCCTAAACCGGTAGGCTACTTAATAATTTATTGATAGGAGTGTAAAAATAAAATGAATAATTCTGTTTCTAAGATACAGGATTTGTTATAATAGAAAAAGCTCTCAGATTTCCCTCACTATTGCAAAACATTCTTATCTCCCATTCCATAACAAGTGCGTTCTGATTAGCTGCACAAGATCCCTAACTTTTGGTGACTTCCCTACAAATCATTTGAGAGTGATAGAAATTTATACATTTCACGTGCAGAAATTTTTATTTCCGTAGATCATATTTTAATAGAATCCGGTTAATGAATAGATAACTTCTCTACCATTTAGGTATTTTCAATATTTACACTGAGCGTGAGGAGTCTGCGGCTGAGTAATTATAAAAATCGCAAATACCGCGTTTTGAACGGGCAATATAGATCCATGAAACTAGTAGTGAAAGGATAAGGGAAAAAAAGGGATAGTGAGAGAGAAAAAGGAAGGATAATGAAGATTGGTTAGTTAGCGTAGAGCGCTGGAGGTAGATATTAGGCTGAAGTGGAGGAGGGGATTCTTAGTCCTTCTCCATGCCCTCATCACCGTGTCATCCAATATTAATTAGGGTGTTGCACGCCTTTGCTCCCCTTTCTCATGTTCCTCCAGTCACAAAGGCTTTTTGAGTGCGTTACCTAGGAGCAGAAGCGCAGACGCTAATTGGTACTAGGCATATCCAACCACCATCACCCGCACAAGCCAGCTACACTCCCTCCCTTCACATCCTACCAAAATAACCTGGAGAACATTCCTTCTTGCCCCTCACCCTACCAATTGATCCATCTCAATTTTCCACCAATTACTAGTGCATAACTAGAATTTTGAAGATGATACACGATCAGTTTCTCTCTAATTCGTACAATTATTTTTTCAAGGCTTGATTGCAAAAAGGAAGAGAAAGATACTAATACGAACTCAAGCACCGCAGACTTTCATTTAAAAAAATTATCCCTGATTAACATATGATGTGCACTAGATTATATTATCTAATTTAAAACGCTGTATACTCAAAAATGACTTAATAAATTAATATCACGTAATATAAAAATGTATACATTACTCTTAGCAAATTGCTCCTGGGACTCTGAGTGTGATAATGAACCAGAACGATCCGTTTCACAGCATAGTAGATCATTGGACAACTTTAAGCGATTCAATTTTTTTTCGCCAGACAACTCACCGAATGCTCACATTCAAAGTCACCGGAAATGAACATTTATTCCGTAGCCTTCATTCTCAATTTAAAATACACGAGGGAAGCAATTTCAACCCTTATCAATAACTAAAGGGCTAAACCTTCTCACCTCGCCAATAGGAGTGACGGATTACAGGCATCATCAAAACTTTTTGAAGCCATTTTGTGGTGTTTCCCACTATATCATTTAACTCGAACCGGATTCCAGCAAACTGGTCTCGCGAAGTTGCCCTTGTACGGTGCAACTTTTACAGCGAAGGTCATTAAGATTATTTCTCGCCCTTTCTTCCTCTCGCCCAATGAAAAAAACCAAAGAGTTAACGCAACAGTTCCAGGCACTGATGAGCCCTTGCCTTGAGAACGGTGCTCAGAGAATGTAGGTAATGGTATCAACTCATGTCCTAAGAGACTCCTTGAAGCTCTTTCATATTGAGGTTCCTCGGCATAATTTAAGTGGACCTTTGTTTAAACTCGAAGAAACACTACATATCGTATAAAAGTATCATCTCCATTATTTGGATCAGATATAACTATCAATGAACAACTGTCAATTAGATTAATTTTTTTGTTTCTTGAATTAGTTCATGGAGAGTTCTAAAAATAAACTTGACTTGCAAGTATTAAGTGATATCGGCAAATGTTAATATTTATCTTGAATTTTGAAATGGGCTAGGGGAATAATTATACATAACTATCAATAAAGAAAGCCATCCCAAAAACTATCCTTGCACAAACTGAAAATATCTCCATTTTTCTAAAAGTCCTTGTTTTACAATAATCCATCAACTATTTGTATTTCACCCTCAGTCTTCGGTAGTTCTTATTCTGAATATTCCTTTAAACTATGGCATTCGGTCAAATATCGTGCCTCAGAATTTCCCTTATTTGTTTTTCACTTTTCCATATAAAACCCTGAAATTTCGTCAACCACTCTTCGAGGTACCTTTTTTATTGTAAGCTTTCTATAGTTTTTATACAAGATGACCTAAAGATGGACCTTCACTGTACAATAACACAAGCCTTCTTCACCGTAAAATATAAGATGAAGAACAAATCAAACTAAACTATGTGGCCAATGATAATGTGGAGAGTAAATCCATCTTTCTGCAATCATTTCGATATGTCATATTTCTATTGCTTTTAATATTATTTTCACTGTAATTAGTTTAGCTTTTCCATTTTCTCAATTAAGTCATAAATATTCTCGAAACGTAATTTTGAGTTTGGATGTGTGCTTGCGTACGAGCATAATGAATAGCAGTTTTTTTTAAATCTGGTTCAAGGTTTACTGTCTTCTCTCAAGCAGAATCGAGAGCAAAAACCAAGCAACATTTTTTCTGGCAATTTTGGTCGTTTTAACGTTTTATCTATTTTGCAGCACGTGTGGCAGTACAGGTAAAAAAGCGTCATAAACCTTCTTATCGTAGAGCGTTACATGAATCATGCACATCGTTAAAATGATTTCTCGTTGAAGAGAAGACTAAAGGGGCTCGCCACTCTTGCTCTAATTGCTCTATTAAAAAGGGACTAATGGAAGAATGATGATGACTCACTATGAAACGTTCCTGACCCTAAAAAATCAGTGAAGCACCTTATCACATCTTTCATGCTAACCGCCGGACTTTGCCTCACAAGAGCTACTTTTGAATGTATTCTCACCCCAACTAGCTAGGGAAATCAATTTTCGATCCGGGTACTATCACCGTGAGATATGGCCGCGGTGACAGGTGAACGGACACCACGATGCTTGGATTGCTGGGGACGGATTAGAAGGGAACTGGACCTAGGAATCAGATCCAAAGAGGAATTCCACAGAACACACGCTGACGGCATGGGGACGATACTATTGAAAGGAGAATGGAGGGTGATATGTTTGCAAGATTGGATTACATAGATTTAAAGACGTTACAATACGGCAATGACTCGAAATAATGGGTGCTAGAAACAAGACTATCATACTAAGCGTATTTATCATCCCGGCTATAAAATTATGCTTTCAATATTATTTTACATATTCGTTTAAAAAAGCATTATTATTACACGGTAGGTAAGGAATCAACTAAAAATTGTTAATACTTTTGGACTGGGAAGGAGAAATGGTGGTAGAAGAAAAGAAGAAAATTGAGGAAGAAGCTGTTAGATGCAATTCATTAGGGCAAAATAAATTATAGTGAACACTACGAGATAATTTGGTTAAATATAACGCAACCGTTAAAAATTCAAGCCACGTGAAAACTATAGAGATTATAACCGTACGAAAGTGAATTTGTAGTGGAGCTGAGTAAAACTACGATGTAAGCACCTGTAAAGTACAAATCCGAGGTAGAATATTGTAAACTATGAATGCAAAAATCAATAACTTGAAAATATTTTGGGCTGTTGAGACGATACAAGATACAACGGTTTTGTACTAATAATTGAGTATATGAAACGGCACTACCTAAGTATCTTAATGATGGAAATACTGGTTTATTAGCTGACATAAATGCGTGTTTTATCAAAAATAACGACTGTAATCCCATTACTTGATGGAGGAAAACACAACTTACTGCATCTCTACCAAAGAACACTAAAATTTTATCTACATAAATACCCTGCGAGCCACCAAAAAAGGTGTGTGTGGTTATTAATAATTTTAAAATACAACGCAATAATAGGATCTCCTACACATTGTTTAGAACGGTCAATTAAAAATGAAAATTTTTGATAGAAATGCTGATATATTTTACCATTCTATATATCATTCATTTTAATGGCCGAATTAAATGAAAACATATGTATGTTCAAAATCCAATAAAATTTATCTACTGCGGAATTTTTTTGACCAACTATCCCATCAAAAGCCCGTCACAGTTTTCAAGAACTGATGTCTTTCATGAACGATTCATTTGAACGTTCTGTTCTATAAAAGACAATAATTTCATTTATTTTACATAATAAATTAGGTTTGTAGACGGTTTCTAACGTCAAATATGTCCTATGTATCGTGTAAACTTCCTCTGTCATAATTCTACAATATTTCTATTCATTTATTCATCACATCTCTCATACAGTATAAAAATCTACTCTCTTCCTTCTTCCACCCCACTTATCCAACGATATTCCCTCCTTCATGACCTTATTCATATCCTGATACTCTTGCCTCGAAGACCAAATCTCACCTATGTCAAGCATGACGGTCGATATTAAAGGCATGGCGTATTTATGAACAATTTTCGTCTTCATATGTATTCATTTGTTATCTTTAGTTTATTTTCATAGGGACCACTTATTAAAAAAATACAAAGTTAAGGGAGTTGCTAGGCGTAAACGTCCCCTTATCAAAGATCTTAATGGAAACCACATGCATGTTTCGTAAATTTGCTAGAAAAATCAATGGCTGATGACAACGTCATCAATTACGGAAGCTCCCGTTGTTTCCCTTTCATTTCATGTGCTCTCTTAACTATGCCCGCCATCGCCCCTCTCTCTCACTCTTCGTATCCACTCACGAGGCTAAATATCTAGAGGAAAGCACGACATTGTTTCCGCTTACCGCCGCTATACGTATCACTTAAGGCCATCCCTCTCCGCAACAGCCCTTGGCATAAGAGTCTCTTTAGCGCGTGGAAAATTGCCTACAAATCGAACCGAGTTAAAAGCAAAATGGCCTTGGGATTCCTTGACTACATATCCGATCAAGTCTTTACGCAGCGAATATTACATCTATTCTCTTTATATATATATATATATATATATATATATATATATATATATATCTAATCTTACACTTCCCTTTGTTCGAGATGAATAATTAAGGAGGAGATCGAGGAAGTATAATTCAATAATATTAGTAAATGTACGATAACAAAGGAGAGGGTCATCAAGTATCAATGTTCAAAAGCTAAGAAATCTGATACAGCTATAATTTATAAAATATAAATTTTACTGTGATTTAAAAAAGTATTTTTAATTCTAATCATAAAATTATTATATCCCCCTACCATGGATATATAATACGCGGTTGAAGGTTTTACGCGCACCGATCATCCTAAATTAGTATTGGCAGAGACAATGATAATTTTTTATGGTTGGGTCAACGATGTTCAGCAGGTCCTAGGAGACAGATTGCTTACTAGCTATATGGCGCAGCGTTTTACCGTGTGATGCCTAGTGATGCGACTGAAAAAACGTTTGATACCAATTCGGCAGTCATTCAAATTATGGTGATCGGATAAATATTCTATTTGGATATGCAACGGGAAGCACATTGATCTTTGTTCCCAGAATATATCTCTTAAATAATACGATTATGAAGGGAGATAAGATGATGTTTTTAAATAAAGTTTATGAAAATTACTACAGTCCCCTTTGAGTCTCAGCTAGAACCATCAACCCTCATCGTAATAAGCCAAATTACTGGAATTAGTAGGTGAAGGCCGAGGTCTAAGTACTAAGAAGTATTCCCTACGGCTTAGGAAATTCACTCATACATAGCAGCAGATCAATTACTCCCAAATGAGATAAATTCATCTCATTCGTTCCCTCGTACTGACATTCATAAAATTCACTGCTCATTTCTATAGTGTTTCATAGTTTCCAGGTATGTTATGAATTCGTAGAAGTTCAAATGTTATTCGGGCTGTTAAGAAGTTCAGATCGACACTTTTCTGGAACATACTGTTCAAAAGAATCTTTGGCATCAGTACTTTACATCGTAGGATTATTTATTCCTAAAAGCGTAAATGAAAAAGACAGACTGCACGGAAAGAGCGGAGAAGCTTAATAATTTCACATGGCACGTAAAATTTTTAAACAGAGGTATATTAGAGAATTAGATTTATACAAGAAGCATAATTAATCCAAGCCTTAACGCTGATGAGAATATAATATTTTTAAACATTATGGGAATGAAATAAATCAGTGAAAAATGGTTTAAATGCCAAAAATCAAAGAGGTAAATTCAAAACGATTCTAAAATATTATTGCAAATCTTAGGTATAGTGTCTCGGAAGAAGTGATTGAAAAAAAATAAAAATATTAGAAACATTTTATAATATCTGTGAAACTGTTCAAAGCAGCTAAAAATTATCAAGCCATATTAGAGTATTTGATAGCCTTTTACTAATAATATATGAAACTATGGATACCCATTGTTAAAAAAGAAAACTTGAGAAGCTTCTACGTTTTTATACAGCAGATGCATGACACAAACACCTTCCGTTAAATTAACATGATCGAATGCGCTACATTAAATTTCACTACAATGAAGCGTAATAATTAGCAGTTTGTTATGCATCTATGATAAAAAAGTGACAAAATTAGTTTTTTTAATAATGGATTTTAATTCTCGTACTTAAATCATGCAACAATCCCTGTAACAAATTATTTTAAACCAGATATTTTACGTCCCGGTCGCTAATCCTCGACATTGCGTCAAATATTTCTTCTCTCGCACCAAAACAGTCATATAAATAATACCTACAGAATGAGCTCCATTTTCCCGTAATTCATGTCAGAAAAGTCATCATACTCAAAGCAAGTGGAAAGAAATTTCGCCATTAATTAATCACCAATTAGGCGATGGCACAGAATAGGCATGTACGAGGCTCGTACAACGCCCAACTATAGAACGGAAGAGGATAGAGTAAAAGCCGCAAAACTGAGTACATACGAAGAAACCTTTTCCTGTTGAAATGGGAGACTGTGGTTTACTATGTCTGACCAGAGTTCCCCTTCCTGTTCTTCCTGGAAAAGTCGAGTCGACTGAAAACTAATGGGTGATGAATAAAAATTGCCCTTTTCTATTGTAATAATGGGTGCTTCCTCCGTTGCGAAACGGAAGAAGCACCGTCAGCGTTGCGTAGTTTATTACCAAACTCCTGGCAGTAATACGACCTCAAGGAATTTCCTTTCATATCTCCTCCGCTACAACGGGGTTAAAAGCACATTCGTGTCAAGGTTATCTCCGCAGCCGTGGTGATGATGGCGCGAAAACGGACACCAAGCAGAGGTTCCGACGCCCGCAACACCATTGGCACCGGCGCTCGTGAGTAAGAAGTTCAAGCGGAATGACCCGGGCATGACCGCACGCTTTCCGACTTCTCCATAGAGAGGTTTTATTTTCTTTTGCTCTCAGCAGACGGAAATTGCAGCCATCGCCTGAGGGCTGATCGAAAATTTCCCCAACTCTTATCTCCCTTAAATGCGAGCCTAAATTTCCACGCTGGCTGACCCAACGTGAATCAAGAATGCCCGACTGAGATACCAATTATTACCTTAGCTCTGTACGATAAAGCTCAGCTTCCTAATAACGGGTGGAAGAAAAAGAAAAATTTAGGAATTGCCCGTGAATAGACCAACTTTGGGAAAAAAGCTTAGGAGCATGATCAAAATGAAATTCCAATATCTAAGCAAAACAAATGTTAGCGCAGATGCAAGCGCGTTACCTCGTAATTGAAACTCACGGAGCCACTTGAAACTGGTCATTTTTTGTGGTAGGGGTCTTAAGCATAATAACTACATTGTACTAAACCAGAAAGTACGGGTCAACTTGAGTTATCTGAAAAACATGAGTTTTTTCATTCAGGATTATCAGTAAAAATGAAAATAAGGATGGTATTATGAAGGTAAGAATATTTTCCGTTACCAAAATGCTTATAGTAAATGAAGTGAATATGCTTCAAACCAGGAAATTGCTACAACGGCACAAACGCATTGCCCGCACAAATGAATTCATTTCACTGAAATGGAGCAAGATTACAAAAAATACAGGAAGTTCGAATGCAGCCATATCATACCTGAAACTAAGCAATAGCTCAGATCAGAATATTAACCGTATTTTTTTCAGTTCACATCCAAATCTTTGATATGTTAATTAAAATTTAGAAATAAATTTGGAACAAATTAGATAGTTCCTGAAGAATTCTATACTTAAAGAAAAGAAGGACAATTATTTTTAAATTAATATCCAAATGAAACGGAAAAGTTATTTTAATGATGAGCTTATTTGTTGGTATCGACGCAAACTCGAAATATGGTACACTTAATTCATATGTGAAAACACAAATACACTATTCACTTGGGGGCTAGTAATGGAATTGAGGCGATATAAGAAAACGGAACGTAGAAATGGATCACACAATTGTATTAATCTTGCATACAATTGAATGAATTAAAACAACGCGTTATATTTTTCAAATAAGCACTGCAGAAATCGACTTCTTTTTCGACTCACACGTGGATATCATTATTTCAGAATATTAATTATTTCCAGCGACATGCCAAAAAGGTTGAGAATTGAGGTGAAAAGCAATGGAGTTTTGAAAGGTCAAAAACCTTAAAAGAAGTTAGATTGAATGGTTGGTAAAAAATATATAAGCTACGAAAACGTGAATGCAAAGAATTATCTCGGAAGTTGAGAACCAGAAAGGGTCTGGAAAGGAGGTGAAGAGTGTCCCCAAAGCGAAGCTTAGCGTTAACGACTGATGTCCCCTAATTGCCATAATACAGCGCTCTTATAATACACGATGTAATGTCACCCACGTTCCATCCAATTAAGTTGACGCAAATTGTTTGTATGAGGTGTAGTTTTAAAGAAAGGAATCTTAAAACGGGACCCAGTTCAGGATTGCTTTACGTGGGAGAACACATTTATTCATGACGACTCCAAAATACTACGACCAGTGTTAATGAGAGCCTTGTCACTTTGTTGAAGGACAACATTTTTAAAGACGCAAAAACGTTGAAATATTCTACCCCATTATTTAATCACTCTATCACATTAGCACTTCATGATATTAAGGTGCATAGGAAAAATAAAAGTGCATACACTGCTAATATCTTGTGATAAATCTGACCTGTCATTTCGGTACCTTTGGTCAACTTCCGACGAACGCAAGCCTAGATTTCTATACAGTATTGGTCCTTGGAACGAACCTTGAAATCTAACGCTTCCCCACCAAGATATTTATTTACTTTCCATAAATTTGTATAGATAAAAATAAGGCTTAGGTACCCAATTAGTGAGAGTGAAACATTCCTTGAGGACAAAGAAGATATTTCTTTCCAATTCACTTGAGGTCAAAAGAAAATACCTAAAACAGTAATATTATGCAACGGAATCTTTAATTTATGCTTATAGGGTAGACATAATAAAGGAGCACAATGATACAAAGGATCGGATACCTTTATTTCCTAAAGAAATCATTATTAATTCATTGGATATCAATCATTGATGAGTTTATACATAACTCTTTTGCACTTTTAGTTCAAGCAAAAGCTCCAACAGCAAAGAATTTTCGGTAAATACGCCAATCTTAACAGAAGTATTTACATAAATGTGAAAATTATTTTAAATAAAAATTTCTGCACAGGAAGATGATGAATTAGAATATTAACTGCCTCACTAAATGTTTCAAACACGGGCTTCCGTGGGCATTTTCTACAGTAGCCATGAAACTCTTATCAAGTAATCGAAATGTGTTTACATTAAAACAAATAGCTATGCTTTATTTTTTGGTTACCATTTCTAACATCTAACGAATTCAATTTTTCTCTAAGACGCTGAATATAATTCATTCCAATTACCAAGTTCCCATTTTTAGTTCCACTTACTCCATATACACAGCGTAACAGCGCAGTTTTAACAATGTGGTGGTAATTATATATTTCATCCAAGCGCCACATCATGTATTCAATATAATTCATGAATAATACCTTTCTCCGATTGCTGCTGAAAAAGGAACTTCACATAAGTTTCGCTCCGCACACTTAAGCCGTATAAAATATTATGTTATTAGGGACAAGTTTTCCCGTGCGCTTCTTAGCATTCTCCCAAAATATCTTATTTTCTATTGACTACATCCATTAGTCAGCTACATGAGTGTACCCTCGGCTTTATTTTTTTCTCTAACCCTCCTCTAGGTGAACATTTAGAAATACGATCAAGTGCAGCAGGGCCATGGACGTGGTATATGGACCATGTTTCCGCGCCGTACATGACCTTAATCCATATAAAATATTGACGAGTCATTTCTTAACTTCCGTATTAAACGTCCCAGTCATAAATTCCTTCCTCCATGTGAAAGTTTCTTTACCTAAGGCGGTCATGTCCCTTCTTCCACTACACAATTTTGTCCCTGAACACTTCCGAGACAGATAAATTGTTTCACCTGCTCTGTTTTATGAACTCCGATGTTAGTATTTCACTTATCCTCCCTATTTCCGGAAAACATAATATTTGTTTGTTTAACATTTATTCTCATCCCATACATATTATAATAACTTTCCAATTCAAATGGCATTCAAACGCTTCGCTGCCTAGCAAGTGAAAAGCTTGATCATCAGCAAATCTAATTAATTTTATGGATTAGTCACCGATCTCATCCCTACCTCCAGTGGTTTTCATGCCTCTTCTACTATTTCCTCCACATATATTTTGAAAATCCACGGTGATTGAAAATGGACACCCTAAGAAGTGTCTTAACCCTCTTCCTAAGACAGCCCACCCGGACTCTCCATCTGCCAATCAAACCTGAGCCGTCTGTGACACGTACACGTTTCAGATAAATCTAATCCACTGACATTTTATTCAATATATCGATTAAGTCCACCGAATCCACTCCGCTAAACACTTTCTCAAAAGTATGCAACAGACAACTTAGATTCTGATGGTATTCTATGTTTTTCTCTATCAGTGACCTCATTTCTGCTATGTCACCACGCGTTCCTCTCCCGTCCCTGGATCCAAACCGATCATTCCCTAAATAATCACTTGCCCTGATCTGCACCCTCTTATTTATGATTCTGAGAGCCATATTATTAGTGTGACACATTAAACTCATCGTTCTGTAGTCCTCACATACTACCTTTCTTCCCTTTCTTTCAATGATAACTAAAACTGATCTAACGAAAAGCTTCCGAACAAATTTCTCCCATATAAATTATATAAATTAGTCTAAAAAGCACTTCCTCCCCCGCTCTCCCAAACCTTTAAGTATTTCCGCGGTAATTTGGTCTACTTCATAGCGTTGTTTGATTTAAGTTCCCTTCTTGCCTTTTCTACCTTACTATATAGTAAGTCTGGTACTAAGCTAACCTCATTTAGGTCAAAATATCTTTATACGAATATGTACTATATATGCTATCTGACCTAATATTTTAAAAATATAGTTGCTCTATATATTCCCTTCATCTCTCTTATATGCTCACTGGTTCGGATAAAAATTTTTCTTGACTAATTCTTGGTTGCTTGTTACGATTTTCCCACTTTATTTTTTGTCAGCGTTTTCACCTTCCCGACGAGCGCACCATATTTACGCTTTCTCTGGGGAATTTCCATATCCTCGCACTGCGCCTTCCAACATGTACTTCCCTCTACCTAAAATTGTACCAAATTCTTCCCTCTTCTATCCTTCGAATCATCTTTTCTGTAATCCATGGTTTCCTTTTAGTTTTACAATTGAGAGTTTCTATAGCCACTTTTTCGGATTTCCATATCCTGTGTTTTATATATTTTCATTTTTACTCGATGACACTCACATGCTTTCTCTCACTCATGATTTTCTCAACAGTCTGTTGATACTCCTTCCCTGACAATCCATTACCATGACATCGAATTTCCTAACCTGCCTCCCATGCCTTATCGTTATGAATTGGAATCTTTTTTTCATGACTACCAAATTGTGATCAGAGTTTGCATCCCCTCTCTGGAAACTGTACTAATTGATGAAGCTGTTCATAAATGTGTGCTTAACTGCAATATAGTCTAGCTGCTAATTTTCTGA
Source organism: Hetaerina titia (assembly GCA_037158775.1). Taxonomy (NCBI): domain Eukaryota; kingdom Metazoa; phylum Arthropoda; class Insecta; order Odonata; family Calopterygidae; genus Hetaerina; species Hetaerina titia. Next base: position 62,989,755 of record CM073777.1, on the reverse strand, counting down.
GTCACTTAGCATTTTTTGTGTACACCTGCGCCTTTTGTGATGTCTGAACTAAGTGTTGAAGTTGATTAGATCCCGTTTCCATTGATTTCTGCCCGCTGCCACTCACTGATACTTATCTAAATTCTTCTACCAAAATAACATTTCTTCCCTTCCTACCGTCGTCTCACAATTCCCCTCAATATCAAATGCTTTCCTCTAGGAACACCACTGATTATATCCTCTAACTGATCGTATGCCCTATCGACTTCTTACTCCCTATGTTAACCACCCTTCTTCCTGCTTTTTGTTTCATATTAATGACCCCCGTCGCTAGCTCTCTTCCTCTCCACTTTATATTCATCTATTACTATCACTCCAGTAATCCCCGCTATCCTTCCATCTTAGCTCGCATAGACCTTAAAAATTATATATCCTCTTTAGATCTCTTACTTTATATCCTCTATTTTTTCTGTCCTTAATGTAGTACCAAACTTTCAAGTTCCTATTCTAACTAATTCGGTCCCTTACTGCGTTTGCTCATTTTTTCCATACTGACCATCACAAATATCTTGGAATGCATAATTGGGTTGCTTTCCCGTTGCCTTCCTCAAGTGTTTTTAACGTGATTCCATAGTAATCACTCCAATGAGGTCGCAAGCCTTTGCAGCCGCTTCACTAAGGAACAAAGGCTATCCGCACTACCTTGGCTCTGGCTCCTAATTTTGACCTATCTTGCCTGAGTGATCCTACCGGCAGCATTACCATTACTCCTGCTAGGGAATAGCTTGCGAGCTCTAGGGCTCACAAGCTATTTCACCACGTGGATAAACTATGTTCGGGATACGTGTGAGTTTCATTTGCATGTATTCTCTGTGTTTTTGCTTTTTTTTGCTAGTTGTATCTTGATGAACATTATTATGTACATTGTTGACAGTTGTATATATATATATATATATATATATATATATATATATATATATATATATATATATATATGTATGTATGTGTATGTGTGTGTACATTCAAACATGTAAACCCACCATATGGCGAACAAATATTCATCCATCCATATGGAAATAGATATGGCATAGGAACAAATGTTAAGGACGAACACAGGATAGGTGGGGAAGGCGGAGCCATACAAATCACAAGCGCAAATATATTTCCTTGATCAGAACTTGAACACCGGATCTTTCAACTTGCCGGGCCAATGGCCTACCTACTTTAGCCATCGAGGAAACGTAATTTACGCTGCAATCTACTGGGGCTTTATGCAACCAAGTTCCCCGTTTTTTTGGCCATGAGATGGGGTTAGGGAGCAGGTTCACCCAACGAAGGAGAAATGGACGACACACAAGAGAGAAGGGTAGTAGGAAAGCAACAATACATTTATGATAAAAAAACTTCGGATTTTTTATCACTGATAACACTACGCACAATAAAATATGATGAGTGTAGATCGGTCTCTCCGTTTCAATAACGTTGGGAGAGGGCCTGCTCCTTAATTGACTCAAATTTACTACTTTAGCAGTGAGCATATATTTATCACGAGGAAAATATACAAAGTATGTAATATAGAAAGCCAAATGTTGTACTTCTTCCATTTTTGTCAATCTTTCTAGCAATAATACGGGCGGTACGCATGAAACTCGCATTTCACTACATTCCGCTGAAATTTCTTTGTTTTCGATAAATTCCGATTTAACAATTTTTGAGACAAAATGTATTTTCACGCTAGCATATAAAACTGTCCACCGAGAAGAAAGAGCTAAATTTTTCATTAATTGGCAACTATTCAAGCGATGATCGCTGGTCACAAACAGAAGAGAATGTTTCGAGCATTATTTAATTTTACTGCAACATCTGTATCGCCAATTTGCTTTCATCAGAGCTCAGTGACATCTGCTCTTTCATCGTTGCGGACAAGGTTAATGATTTTGATGGAAGAAGCTTTGTGGATTTAGCGAAGCTCTCGAGGTACCAACGCAAATGAAATTAACTGAATTAATTAGCGTGAGCTGAATGCATGCGGACCCACAAACGAGGACAGGTATTAACAAGCTCATTTTGGAAAAAACACAAAACAGCGTATGCAACCAAAGCTGGTGAATGACAATTTAGAATTATCAATGGATAGATTTCAATGGACGTAGATATAAATGTGGACGTAGGAATGGGTGTTTACCATGTCAGGTAATAAGAATTTGGGCCATATAACAAAGTGGGAATATGTGATTAATCACACAATCATAGCCACGCTAAAAAATAATACATATATACACACGAGGTGTGTTCAAAACATAACGAGAATGTTTTCTTTTCGCGGCTTTCTAGAGTTCGATTGTCAAACTTTTTTTTATTATGTTGGTATACATCCCCCTGAAGTATGATAAAACTTTCAGCAGTTTTCATTGAGGACTTTGCCTGTGACAGCCACTAAGGTTAGACGTGTTTTATGAGCTCGGTGATTTTCGTTTGTTAAAAGAAATGGATCAAAGAATTTGTATTAAATTTTTCGTAAAAAAGGAAATCAAGTGTAACAAAGTGTGTGAAATGTTAACAAAGGCTTATGGTGAGTCTACCATGAGTAAATCAAGAATTTACGAGTGGCATAAGCGTTTCCAAGAGGTCGTGAAGACCTTGAAGATGACGAACCGATATAAACGAATCGATAAAAACGTGGAAAAAGTGAAAGAAGTGGTTATGAACGATAGCCGAATCACAATTAGAGAGGTCGCTGATGATGTTGGCATATCGATTGGATCATTTAATGACATTTTTTTCAATTTTTTGGGTATGAAACGCGTGGCAGCAAAATTCGTTCCAAAATTGTTGAATTTTGGAACGAATGGAACAGCGGCGAATGGAAGTTGTTCAGGAGTCACTAAATGAAGTAAACGACGATGCAGAATTATTTAAACGTATTATAACAGGTGACGAAACATGCGTTTATGGATATTACGTCGAAAAAAAGGCTCAAGCATCCCAGTGGAGACATTCTGGCTCGCCAAGACCAAAACAGGCTCGACAAGTGCGGTCGAACGTGAAGGTTATGCTCACTGTGTTCTTCGATTTTAATGGTCTAGTGCATCATGAATTCCTGCCGCCAGATCAAACGGTTAATAAAAAGTACTACCTACAAGTTCAATGCCGTTTGTGTGAAGCAATCCGAAAAAACGCCCGGATCTGTGGAAAAACAATTCATGGCTTTTGCACCACGATAATGCACCAGCTCACACTTCATTGCTTGTTCGTGAATTTTTGGCCAAAAAAAATATTGTAACGATGCTTCAGCCCCCGTATTAGCCAGATATGGCTCCCTGTGACTTTTTCCTTTTTCCAAAAATTAGGAGTACCTTGATGTGTCGCCGTTTTACAGCCGTAGATGACATTAAAAGCGCATCGCTGAAAGGGCTAAAGGCTATCTCAAAGATCGAGTTTAAGAAGTGCTTCGGGGAATGAAAGAAGCGATGGTACAATTGCATAATCTCCAATGGGGAATACTTTGAAGGTGACAACATCAGGCATCAATGTATAAGAATAAATAAATATAATTGTCCGAAAAATTAAAATTCTTTTTGTTTTAACACACCTCCGTATACATAAACACATAAGGGTGCCCGTTGATGGATCAATAAAGACGACCGAAGTTATTACAATGGTCATCAGGTCAGTTAGGATAATTTTCAAAGTAAGCATACGGCTGCCTCTCGTGACCGTCGAGCATTAAGATACGCATATTAACTTTACTTGCTACAATATGAGAAAACATACTTTCTAAACTTCATAACAATCCACTCAATAGGCTAGGAGTGACTTTTGCTTCATAATACATGTAAAGTATAACTCTTCAGAATGAAAGATTGTCCTCGATTTTAACTCCATTCTTAACCTTAACCGCCTCTAAGGTCATACTATGGCATATAGGACCGCCTTTCCGATTTCTAAACCTCCCGCACACATTAAAAGTGCTTTCTAATGTTTTTGAAACGACACTTGCAGTATTTCACATAAAAAATGTATTAAAATGCCCACTTTATTTTTATGTTCAGATCGCTGATTATTCTCTTTGAGTAGACGTATTAAATTTTTCGGGAAGAGTTATACACAATTGAAATGCTACAGGAACGCTAAAAAAACATAGGAAGTACCCTAGTATATGTGTGGTTAACAGACAATGTAACAAAGAATTCCATCTTTTTTCTGTGCCGATTCCCATTTTTAAATTAACTTTAGGACTTAATTGTCCTCATGAATATTGATTTAAAATATTTAGCCAACTGATTATTTTTATAATTATGGGGGACATTGGATTTAGCATTTATAATACGTTCGTTCAGCGGATTGAGTGAACCATTACGCAAATATATATTTGGCATTGGTAATCAGAGATTTTTTACTAGGAAATACATTTGTCACATGAATAGAAATTATTATAAGTGACTAGGAGTGTACACTAAAAGCATAGACATATAAATTTCTATCGGCGAGTCACTCTCTTTAGCTTTTATATTATTGACTTCATTCAAGCGATTAATAAGATATAAACTCATGCGTGCTTTTCCATTCGCATTTAGTGTAGCATGGTGTGAACTTAATCGTATGAATTTTGCTCTCAAATAAATTAATTTGCACCCATTTTTAGGATGTCCTTAACAAAGGTTTGTTTTAATAGTGAGAACTTGAGTGTAATTAACTGATATCTATTTATCGAACAAGAGCGTCATTACCTTTTAACGAAAAATGAATATGCTATGACTGTTGGGGTGGGAATTTAATCTCAGGGATTATTCAAGTGTATACTTTTAATATTAAATTATTTGGAAGCTTTAATCTAACTGAAATAAGGGGTTCGCTGATGATCTATTGGAACGTCAGATTAAGATCTATAGTTATTATTATTATGGGTAATCTACAGCGTAAGATAGGTTTTAGATGTTAGATAGAAGCTGTCTCATGATTCTCCCACCTCTCCTCACAAAACACAACCCAACATATTAATCTACAACAGCGTCACTCTTCATCTCCGTATATTTCCTTCCTACATTCCGTCCAATATCTCTATCCTATTCCTGCTCTTTCTCGACTGCCTAACATTCTCCCCTGTTTCAAAGCCTTCAGCATCAAATTTCCAATTAATATCCTCTAAATCCATTTGGATTGGCGATGGGATGTCTTACGAAAAGTAAAATCAAAGGGAGAAATATTGCAATAAATAGAACGTTACAGATGAGGGATATCAATTTACGTATGATTAAATTAAATGTTAACAAAAACAGAATTATTTCTCGATACCATTTTATCACAAAATAACAATGCACAATGTTGTCATCAAACAAAATATATTATGATCACAGATTTTCTCACTAAGACTAGGAATACTTGAACATTGCCATTTAAGTTAATTAAAACTATGCATTTGAGATATTGATTTTTCATTAATATACGCACGTACTTATATGATAACGCATAAAAAATGGCATTCATCTATGTTCAATGGATAACAAATACTCTTAATAACTAATAAAAAACTAATACTCACCTTAATAGCTAATCCAAATAGTTGGCCGGCTTATAATTCTCAGCACGTATTCAGGTAGAGCAACGATAGTAAAACTGTGGAAAAAAAGAAGAAAAAAAGATTATATGATATGTTATAATGAAAAATATACTACCACCTAAAAAGGTTTCTCAACAAATGTTGATCATAAATACTTTTTCTTATAATTAACTGTATAAACATTACATTTTAACCTTTACTGTCATCTTTAAGTGCAATATGACACAAGTTAATTTGATTTATACCCGGTATTACGAGGGAAACTCGTGCAACAGCAGCAGTCACTATATATATCATGCTCATTTTACCTATAGAGTCGATAAATACTAGGAATCAAGCCGAAGGTAGGTTTGGTAAGTGATGGTAGAGTTCACCTTTCAGTACTCCTTTCCCAGAGTAGCTATGATTTCCCAGGAAGATCTGGTACCCAAAAAATCACACAGCTTGGTTGGGGCTTAGAGTGCCCTGAAAGTCTTGCCCGGGGATCGAATATATATATATATATATATATATATATATATATATATATATATATATATATATATATATATATATATATGTGCGGGTCGCGGTGGTCTAGCTGGTAGAGCATTGGACTGCTGACCAGAGGGTCCCGGGTTCGATTCCCGGGCAAGGCACCTGCAGCTTTTTGATTTTTCGGGTACCAGATCTTCTTGGGAAACCATAACCGGCACAGGGAAAGGAACTGGCCCCCCTACTTTGATGTGTGAATATTCACACGCCGTCGGGCTTGGTACACGGGTGAGCTACACCACCTACTAAACCGACATTCGGGTTGATTACTCTGTTTAGGTTTAGGTGAGTAAATAGGCAATATGACCCAAAATATAGCTTAGAGACGGTCTAAAGCTTAAACTTTTAAACCTTTCACATCTTCTCTATTTTTTGTGTTATATAAGGCACTCCATTTAATTTCCTTTCACCATATAAATCTCCGAAAACGAATATGTAATACAGGAGATTTATGGAAATTATGTTCTTCCCTATAGCATGGTCAAGGTTAATTGGTTTTAAATACTGAGAGATGAGAGACAATTTCAATTAGGGTGACCCCAGAGCAGTCACCGTTCTTAGGGAAGCTGCCGTTACCAGCGCTGCTACTATAGAGGGAGGAGCTAGCCGAAAAAAATTAGGAGCACTATCATAAATACTAAGAATTTCATAAGTTACCATACACACGTTGAACACCGACACACGTTGAAAAGGTGCACATGATATGTATTTTGCGAGTGTTAGGTTTCGAAGCTGCTCATAACGGAATTTCACTTCAAAGACTATAACTCCAGATGAAAATTGGCTGTCCTACTTTGAGCCCGAGACCATTCAGCAAATACAGGTATCTCCGTGGAAATTTTCGGCGTCACAATAACAGAAAGAGTCTATGTAATTATGCTGAGAAAGTTGTGGTCGTGTCGTGTCAGATATTAAGGGAATAGTGTCTCACTACATGTCGTACCAGTATGCACAACTGTAAATGAGATGTTCCATACGGATGCACTGAAAATTGTCCAAAGGCCTATCACTCGCAAAAGAGCAATATTCAAAGCAACAGGCTGGAATGTGCCTCACCGTAATTCATGACTGCACATCGCAAATGTTGTCCTGCTAAAATGACTTTAATTATCCTATGCACGTTAAAATAATTCTATATAATCTTTGACAGGCGTTGCTGCCTATTGAGCCTTTCCATAACTCGCATATATATACCAGGTCTGTAAATTAAGTAAAGAGACTATTTTTTTTCATTTCAGTAGAATTACAATTTTATATTTTCACCCTCAAAATAGCTTCCCTCTGAAGCCACACAGCGCTGTAGACGGTTCTTCCACTCCTCATGGCAGTTTTTGGAACTCTGATACTGAAAGAGCCTTCAATGGTCGGTTGCAGCCGTTTGAATATTCTCGACTGTCCCAAATGGAGTTCCCTTGAAGTGATTTTTCAACTTCGGGAATAGAAAAGAGTCGCAAGGACTCAAGTCAGGCGAATAATGAGGCTGAGGAGCCACATGAATGTTTTTACTGGCCAATAACTCTTTTATTGAATTTGCCGTGTGACGAGGAGCATTATCGTGATGCAACACCGAGTTGTTCTTGAATTTTGGGTCACACAAATGGCCCTATTTCGAAGTTTTTCAAGAACCTCTCGGAAAAAGTGTTGATTGATATTTTGGCCTTGAGGTAAAAACTCTTTGTGGATGATTCCGTAGATATCGAAAAAACAAATCAGCATTCATTTGATCTTCAAGTTCCTCATCATTGCTTTTTTGGGCCTTGGAGAGGTTGAAGTGTGCCACTCCATGCTCTGGTGCTTGGTTTCTGGGTCGTAGTCATGCACCTAAGACTTGTTACTAGTGACACGTCACTAATGATACGTGGTCATGGGGTTAATTTTCCATCGAATCAAAAAATTCAAGGCACCTTTCCCTTCTGAAGTCCTTTTGGTGTTGCGAAAGTTTTTTTGGAACCAGTTTTGCGAAGATTTGTCTCATCCCCAATTCATTGGTCAAAATTTGATGAACGGTGGTGAGAGTCAAATTCAACTCTTTCCCGATCATTCTGTCAACTGACGATATGAACGCACAAGATCCCGGATTCTAATAACTACTAATAGAAACTAATTCTAATAAAAACTAATATTCCATAGACGCTGCGATTGACAAGTGGCATTTTTGCTATCTCTAACTCTACAGTTACTATCCCGAATTGCTTGTGGGAAGGAGTCCTTGAGTTTTCTAGTTCTGAAATCTATTTCCTGAATTTTTAATTCATGATCCAAGTGACCAATTTATGTGGGAGTGTAATAATGACAAATATAAAGTGAATATTAATGGAAATAATGATATCTTATTGATCACATCATGAATATTTCGGCGTCAAAAAACAACTCAACCAACGACACTTATATAGAAGTGAGAGGATCTTACATAAAAGCGTAAAATGTTGAATGGAGACTTTTAAATGCGGTACACAACCACAGTGATGCTACTTTTACAATGAATATCTATTTTGCGGTGTGTCTAAGGGATTTACCTTGCTGCTAATCGTATTCCAATAGATTAAATAATGACTCTTGTGAAAATGGCGATACGTTGTAGATAACTCACATTTGGTGAAACTAAAGATATTTGCCATAATGTCATTAGAATCCTACAGCAAAGCAAAGTAAAAGCAATCCGCCACAATCCTACCTATCCACTACAGAACTCCAATTAATTATAGCCCCTAAGGTTAATAACACCATTTTATCGCACCAGTTGATTAGGGGTACGCAGAAGTCCCAAAAGGGATTGCAACATAAAGCCGATTCTTCTTGGATTATAAAACACGAAAGACTAAGCAAGGATTCAACGGCAAATAGAAAAATCCAAGTGTGAGATATTACCAACTAACAGTCCGTTTTACAAGACCATTGAAAACGTTCTTATTGCCAATAAAAACTCAATGCTTGTACAAAAATACACAGAACATACCACTTCGACCTATTGTGAGTGCCGTTGAATATCTTGCAGATGAATTAGTACGAGTACTAAATATCACTATAAATGTCCTCTCTTTCCTAATAAACACCGAAATAGATGTGAAAAATTGGTGCAACAAAATGCATAAGTCGGGGCATTTCACTGATTTACTAAGAAAGTGAAGAGAATTGAATGAGGATCATTTACTTTGTCGTGACGTTGTGTCACGTTTTTCCCAACTTTCTGTAAACAAATCAGAAAATATTCTCAAGAAGCTATTCCGAAGGGTAACAGAATTATGGCCCCGCACTTAGCGAGCTTTGAATAAAAACCTGTTCTACCGCTACACATACAACGGGGAAATATACAACACGTAGGCGCGGAAAATGTTGTCCCTCTGTCACTAATCATCGCTAAGTTAAATAACGAGAAGGTCTATAATGAAACTTCAGTAATTAAAAACCATTCTGCTGCTTCGGTTCGCAGACGATAAATTTGTTATTTGTTCACACGAAAAGGAAGTTTTTGAAGAAATTATAAATGTCTGAACAGCATTAACAAGGCATTAAATTTTAAAAATAAATCAAAGAAGATGGTTCCTCACTTTTCCTTAATCCATTGGTAAACACAAAATTCTCGGGTAATAGATTTTTTGGAAGAAAACTCCACTTGACATGTGATTAGATGTAGCTTCCCATCATACCCCATGCCAGAAGTACAGTCTCATGGAAACACTAAATTAAGACAACAGACTATGAAATAGCGAGAGTATTAAGAAAAAAATGAGTCTCTTCTTCCGTTTTTCAAAAGTAATAATAATTGCCTTTTCTTCATAAAAAGATATTTAACAAAGAAATAACCGAGTGAAAATAACCAAGCCTATCGGCTTTGCTAATATACCTGCACTATACGTTTCAAGGACGACAGACGCGTTTGATTTGCAACCTATAGTAATATTAAGACCAGATTTGGTACAGTAAAAGAAATTAGATATTTGCTGCAATCTGCGGAATTTTGTATTCCCCTTTTCGAAACGGAATGTGTGCATTTGATTCCGTGTTCAGTGGCTCAAACAGCGGTAAACAACGGGCAAGGCAAACGGCAAATTACAACCAGGCTGACGGAGCACAATAGAACGCTTACCTCTAGACAACCATCGCATATGGAGCATATCATAACAGGATTGAAACACAAGATACTCTTCGACGAGGCAATAATTTTGGCAGAAATTAAGTTATAATATCCTCGTTTGATTGTAGAAGCAAATACACCCATACGGATATCTAATTTTAATAGGGAAAATTTTTACTGTCTCAACACTGTGACATATGTAACAATCCATTAATGATAACTAATGAACGTCTTTGAATTTAAAAAATGAAATATGCTTAACTCTGGTGTCTCCGCGTGACAAATTATGACAATAATTGAAATGATAACTTCAGTCATCTCTTTACGACGCTCTGAGCGGAAATTAGGACATCTTTAGTCAAAATAAAACCCAATATGCAACGGAGTATCCTCACAAAGTACGAATTTCCCTGAGCAAAACTTTAATTAAAAAAATATTTTCAGGGTGAAGGCACAGGAAGCCAAAATGTCAATAAGGAAAATATATTTCTAATAGAGTAACATAAGAATTAATTCGGTACTAATTACGCAAGTAAAATATTTTTTTAGGAAACATTCAATAGAAACATACTGTTTATTTTTGGCATTGTGCAAAAATATTTTATGCATGACTAAGATTTCTCATCATTATGTCAAGAAGGATAAAATGGTCAAAGATAAAAGAAATTGGTTATTGCTTTCTTATTTTCAGATCAAGTAACGTGTAAAAATCATTCCAGGATTTCCTCTTCCAAAACGCGCCGTTTCAGGCACCATCTGTGGTATCAGCGGTATTAAAATTAGAATACTCTTACCCAGTAGCTACTAAAAGTTCTATATAATCACGTTGGTCAAATTTATCGGAATATGTACTACAAAGATTTTAATAAAAGAATTGAAGTTTGAATATCCGAAGCTTAGAAATTCGTAATTTTATATTAAAACTAAGAATCACAATAAATTATTTTTCCGGGCATAATATGCATTTAAAATTTCCTTAGATTAGTGGAAAATTCAATTGTCAAAAGAGACTACAAGTGAGAAAGCCACAATCAAGACAATGTGAAATTGAAATTCCATACATAATCAATTACTTAAAAATTCGAGATGTAAATTCAAAATTGCTTTAATATTTGCGGTTTGACTGTTAGGTTTTTTGGTGTCTTTTTCGGAAAACATATCGTTGTATATCTCACTACACTACAACATACAACAGTCATACACTGAAATTTCATTTTTGTAGGATTTGCTTCTCTTGAAAATGAATAACTGTCGTCATCGTCTTCGTAGTGACGTTTAGGTCACGGTTTTACGATGGTGTCTTGTTTGTGATGATTAAATTCGAATATCGAGTCTCCTCAGTGTGAAGGAGAACCATATTTTTGGTCGTAAGTCTCGGCATAACTTCGGGCTGTGTAACAGGTGACGGAGAGGGACGAGTGGCAGACGTATCTCAAGGTTATGAGTTTGAGCTATAGTATTTCCAGGAGTTACAAAATATTATTTCTGAAAAAATAGAACATGAACCTCAACTGGCTGTTTTTATACGGAAGGCATTTAAAAAAACAACTTAACTGCGATGAGCTATATCTGTTCTCCAATTTGAACATTTTGGAAGCATGAAACGTAATTTTTCATATCATCATTTTTCTTATACATAAATACATACACATAGATGTACACACAACATTAATGTGTATATATATATATTATATATATATATATATATATATACAAACACGAAAACCCGCCATAGGGCGAACAAATATTGCTTCACATATAGAAATAGATATAAGGAAAGGGGATAGGAAAACACAAAATACAAACACAGGAAAGGTGGGGAAGGCGAATTTGAGCAGATCACAAATGTAAAAATATTTCCTTATCCGGGATTTGAACACCGGACCTTAAATTTGAACACCTTTCCGGGCGGATGCTCTACCAGTTGAGCTAATAAGGAAACCTAATTTACACTGAGATCTGCGATCTTATAAAGCCCCAAGTGCTCCCATTTCTTGCCCCAGAGATGGCGTTAGAGTGCTCTTTCATCCACCAAAGGAGATATTGGCAATACACGTGTTTTCCTATCCCCTTTCCTAAAATCTATTTCTATTTGTGAAGTTATATATAAATATAAACTTAGACAGTAACACACAGCACGAGAACACATAAAAAGAACACTCACAATAATATCTTGATAATTTCGACGGACTCGAACTCCGTATTCTTCGGAAGATAAGATATGACTGATATATATGTATATATATGTTCATATATATATGTATATATATGTATATATATGTTCATATACATATATGTATATATATATATATATATATATATGTTCAAACTCGAAAATCTCCTGTGTTGGTCTTTTATGTGTTCTCCTATCCCCTTTCCTTTACTTATATGTCTTCTTCTATGTGTGTAAAATAATAAATATATATATATATATACACACACACATATATCTGCGAAACAGAACGCTCTTGACGACGACAATGACGATTCTGATGCTGACCGCCGTTCCGTCGAAACGTCGAAATTGCATACATATGTAAGGTCCTTTCTTTGTGTTTCTGAGTTTAAATATTGAAATCAAAGCTTATATACATGTATAAGAAATATTTTTACAGCAAATATAAGCTCCAAGTTTCACACGGAAATAAAATAGAGATACGAAAATATTAATAATTATACGAGTACAATACTTGCTCGCCGTGATTTAAACCTTAAGAGAAAAGCATTTTTGAGAACCTGGAATATGGTAAAATTACATCAAATCTAATTCCAAAAAATAAATTATGGAATTCAAATTGATGCATATAAATGAAGAAGGAAAATCATCGGGTATTTCATGATTTTTTAAGTTTACTAGTTGTTAAGTTCAAAACTCCTAAATTAGTTTAAAATATCCAGTCAATATTGTTTGAGTTTCACTGCAACACTGAGAAAATTGTAGCATAACAATGAGGAGTTGTATTCATTGAAATTAACTTTTGAGAACAAAATTTTTAAAAAATGCTAAAAAATAGGGCAGCATTTAGATATAAGCGCGAAACCGGAGTTTCTGGTATGAAAGAAAAACATATATGCCGCATATATGCATAGAAAGTAGAATAAAAATTATTTTTAAAAATTCAGCAGTACTGTTCCCCAATAATTATGTCATTTTTATTCCAAAACAATTTTTAGCTGTAAATACATGAAAACAACTAACTAAAATATTTATAATTCGTGCCGGGAAAGGTAATTGGATGTAAACAATATGCGGGCTCGAGTTATATACTCGAGTTATAGTATGACGAAAGCGGCGTTGAAACTGCACAGGAAGAAGTGAGTCGTCAATTCCGTTGAATGCATAAATTCCTATCTTTTACCTATTTTATATCTATACAGTACAATGAATTTAGGCGAAGTGTCTATATGATCCTCAGATAAGACTCATTGATATGCACAAATGGGTTTACATTCTGAAGATTCGTAAGTCACTCAGTTGAATATCCTTCCGAGTGTTCTTACGAATGTAATTGATACGTAAGATATCTTCAGTCACTTTCACTATTTTGTGGTCCCAAAAACTTTCATACATTCCCTTGAAACCCCTACTCCACTTACTACTACATTTCATGAACTTTCCAACAGTTTGGCAAATATTATTAAATAGATTGGTAAAAATATACTGAATATCTGAATTTATTTCTATAAGAAATGGTGTTCAGTGGATGTTTATAAAAAGAAGTACATGCATTTAAAGACAGCTCAACAGTTTTGTGGCTGATTACAACTGCCAACCATTTAATAATAAATTCATGTTGTTACCCGTCAATATGAATATACAAGTAAATTTTTTCGAGGAACCACTACTAAATTTCCTGAGATATCTAAGGTCGCTCAAACTCTATAGCATGTCCACAGATCGGAGAAAAGGCAGAACTCTGACTAAATATGTCTTGAAGACCCTCTAATATTGGTATTACTCGCTAAATTCCCTTGGTTGTTCCAGGCTTTGGAGGTGCCACTGTGTTGAAGTGAGGAGCCGGCAATGGAGGCTTGAATTGGTCGAGGAAATGGGCGTCTGGATCCAGGTGGGGGGACGGCCCGAGAGGATAAAAAGCTCATGCGAGGTCAAGCGGGCTTTATCTGAAAAACTCGCCCGATATTCCCGGCGGAATTATCCTTCCACACAATGGCAGAGCCTCTGGAAAACTCACATCTGTCTCGATAGGAACGAGGTGGAAGGAACCGGCGTGAGGCTGGATAGGTCATAAAAATGGTCGAAAGACCTGCGTGTCATAGGGTTCCAGCAAAGCGATATTAAAGGGCAAGCATAAAATAAATGGTAAAACGATAAGAATGCAAGTATTTCAGGAAACTAAAAAGGCTTGTAAGGCTAAATTGCGTTAGAAGTCGATAAAAAATATAAAGAGTGATTTTCACAGGCACGTAAAGTCTGAATATTTAGTGTCTCGTGAGATATGGCGGGTAAAAAGTCTTCTAAGAACAGGCTTTATCATTTCCATAAGTTAAAATGCTATACAGCTTTTGTAAGAACGGAAAATAGCAAATAAAAGTCAACAAAATTAATAATATCTACGAATATTATCTAATCCTAAAATAAAATATTTATTATTTCTTGCATAATATTCAAGTACTGAATATCTGTGAGTAGTCAGTTCACGCTTAATTCTTCGTTATTTAGTTACACTTGCATAAGAAAATAGTTACACTTGCTAAGGGAGAGTAATAATGGACTAACATGCCAGCTATTCATGACTAACAATCTATTCATCATGGAAGAATCATAAACTAAAATAAATTGATCGGTTCTTTTCAACAACCTTATTCCGGAATAAATGGTGGGGGAGGAGAGGGGTTTGTTGAGAGAAATCCTATGGAGGCAGGAAAAATGGTTGAAGGGCGTATTGAGCGGTAGTGGAATGTTGAAGAGGGTAATAGAGGGAAGAATGTTGGGCAAGCGAGGTAAGGGTAGGAACAGGATAGGGATGTTAGACGAGATGAAGGGAGGAAAGAAGTACACCGAGATGAAGAGGGACCTGATATAGATTAGTTTGCTAGGTGGGGAGTCACAAAATGTTTATTTGATAGTTGGGTCCATCCAAAAACCTACCTTAACCGGTAGATTACCTAAAAAAAAAATTCCGGAATAGAATATGAATAGAATATGAGGATGTATTATAAAACAGTAAGCATTCATATTGAAATGTAGAGGATTATGAAAGGTTAAGAATAGAAAAAATAAGGTTATAATAAATGGATGTTAACTTAGGAGAAAAATTATATCTTTGCTTTCTACAGAATAGACTTTATTCGTCGACTAGTTTCGTTTACACTGTAACATCATCAGGACTAGTGGTACAATATACATTTTTCTGAGTTATATACTAAATAGCCTCAACCATTCAGTGCATAAATGGATGTGGAAGACGAAGAGGTTTATCGGTCAAAATAAATGGAGCTAAAAAATACGGAGAATTAAGAAAGGAAAAGTAAGGAAAGAATACTTTCAACCAAAAGAATCTACTTTTTAAGTTGACTAAAATAGGAATAGTTTCAATTAGCAGCCAAAATATAACTATAATCAGTACTTAGCATGTCACAATAAATGATTATAATATGCGAAGTAAATGGTTATTATTGAGTATGTTCTTTAGCAAAATATTATATTTAATTGTTAACGTGTAAATGAATTTAAAAGAAAAATTGTACGCTCCAGTTAAATAGGTATAGACCTATAGATATATAAAAAGACCTAAAAGGTATGCAAAAATTTAAAACGTATTTGATTCATGTTTCTTTTCGAAAAAAATTATATTAGTATTTTTATGTTCTTATTAGATTCACCTGATCGCCTAATAAAAGTGATAAAATCATAAACACAGTAATCAAACCGAAGGTCGGTTTAGTAGGTGACGGTACTGTCCGACGACGTGTGACGTTAAATTCACATATCAGGTACGGGGGACCGGTTCGTTTCCCTGTACCAGTTATGGTTTCCGAGGAAAACCTGGTAAAAAAAATCACATAGCTTAGGCGAAGCTAAGGATCCTGCCCAGGATTCGAACCCGAGCCTTCCTGTCAGTTTTCCAACGCTCTACCCCTGGACTATCGGGACGTTAAAGGGGACAAATGGAATTTTGACATAGAGGTATGATTCAAATATGAGATTCACACTGAACCAAAATGAACAATTGCAAAAAATTACTAATCTCTTAAACCTTTGATCGGAGCCATGCTCCGGACGAGCGAAGTTTCATTTTCAAATAGGACTTCAAGTAACAATGCATTTGATACAATATCACATGCAACACAACCATTAATTGAGAAGCCTTTGCTAATATTCACTAGTTGAAAGTGTTCCCAATTCGATCCTTTGTCATGAAATAGACTCGACTGAACCTTCAACAAAACTTGATTCCCAAAATTAGTCCTTGAGCCAAGAGTACTAGCTTACGTAGATCGGAAGCAATGTAGATCAAAAATGGAAAAAATTAAAACAGACAGAATGGAAAACAAACTAAAAACGTGCTGGGAGTGACAGAGGAAGAGAAAGAGTTGTGGGGAGAAACTCAAAGAAGGCACCAGAAATAGAAGCAGGAGCTGTTCAATAGCAATGGAATGCTTAATGTTGGGATGAAAAAGAGCGAAAGGGAGGAAGTGATTAGACATGCTGGACGTAAAAGGTATAGAAATTATGTGGAATCAAAAATGGTTTATTGAAATACATAATTTCACAGAATATAGGATGGTGTTCGCCGTTCTATAGAAAGTCAGCATTAATTGACCCAAATTATTTATCGCTTAAAAACCTACGATGAACCGTAGGACAATGTTCCTAGTACAAGTAATGCAAAAATGGATAGCAAAATTATCCGAGTCACGAGAACTATTACAGTAAGCATGATAACTATCAAAAGACAAACTGTGAATGGGAAACTAAGAGCATTCAGTCCCAGAAGGAAGGAATAGTGCCCCACAGCAAAATAAAGAATTTAAGGCTAAACGCTCGCTATAGAAGAATGTAAGACTCTTATATAACCCGTAAATACTATAATGTTAGAATGTTTCAAATTATTGATTGAACATTTTTTATTCTGTCATTGTCATAAAATTAAACTTTAATTCCATCAGTTTTTTAGTAGTATAATATCGCTAATTTATTTCCCTCTTGAGGCAGTTATGCATAATATTAATGTCATTATTGACCCTTTAAATTTATAAATCTAGGAACACATGCACGCACTTAGTAAGATGTAATTTCGTGTGTACATTTCAGTACCTTTCAGAGTCAACTACAAAGCATGCAACAGGAAACGCTAGGAAAATAAAGGTTATATTGAGGTACTGGCATGGTACATCCAGCGCGGAAGAAATTGTGGGAGAATAAAAAGCGACTCAGCATTATTAAATATGATGAGCTCCATGATTATCCTACGAACTTCCTGTTACAATGAAAATTTTTAACTAAGTCTCTTCAAAAAGGCTTCCCGGTGTTAGAATTACTGTGATGTACTAATGTTTCAATACGCCCACATCGCATGTACGCGGGATAATAAGAGAAGTTCCAACCAGCCATTTCATTGAGGAGGGTATGACCACAACGATACCAAAGGGGGATGAAATTAACGGAAGGGCTACGGGAAAACGTGAAAGAGAAAGCCAGAGAGAGTCAAGCAAGGGACCGTGGACGCTAGTTAGAGGGAATTTGGTGGGGAAGGGATAACAAAAGGCGGAATATAATCCGTCCTAACGAAATGGGAAAACGTCGTCATGGATTTGAAGCCCGGATTTTACAGAGGCGAAGAGGAAAACGAAGTAGTGTGTAAAAATGCGTTAAAAATGAGAGAAATAGGTTCAGAAAACCGTTGGAAACCCAAGTGAGGGTTATAATTGGAAGTTGGTAACATAGCGCGACGGATGGCTAAGAGAACATCCCAAAATAACTTAAATAACTCGTACATAAAAGACAAGGTTAAACATTTAAAATTCACGCTTACAATCTTAAAATCACAGAATTTGCATATAAGTTCTACAGGAAAGAGCGAAAGAAAGCCTTTTTCCCAACCGTAATACAGTACCCCGCAAGCCGTCGCAAGGGCGTGTTACGGAGGGTGTTAGGTCACCACTCGTAATTAAGAATAAACCCGCTTGCAAAACCCACAAATTCATTCCAATGGACAAACGCAAAATCATATATATTCATGCAAAAACCTTTACAACTCACACACATTTAGATCATATACTATCAGCTAATACACAATCCCTTCTGTTTACACAACGTTTAATCTTGTCCTGACTTGTTAATTAAATGTCTTTAATATTTCTAGAGTGACTTAGGTTCTTACTATTATAGGTAATGATTGTCCCGGGAAATAATGATTAGTTGTATCCATCTGTACTGGAATCAATCTCTCTTATCTTATCTTTATGGTCTGATTTATCTAAGTAGTGTTGGGATATAATTATCCCTTTAGTCCTATTGTTAAAATCGTTGGTTCTGAACCTTTCTAAAAGTCTTAGACTGTTTCATTCTCTTTGCACCTCAAGTGGCTCCGAGCCTAAATTCCCTGGGAGACCTGTCATACTTTTGTTCTTATTATTACAATTTTTACGAATCTGGCGTATTTTCTCTGAACTTTATCTCTTTTTCCAAATTTTCTTCAAACGATCTCAAATACTTGCGGCATATTCCAAATGAGATCTAACTTTAACAAAATGACACCTCTATTTTACTTTCTCGTTACATTTCTCCACCACCCGCTTAATGAAGCCGAGTTTCCTTAAAGCGGATCCGCATATTGCCGTGATAGGTGCTCCCCATGAAAGGCGGTGTTGGTGTTAGAACTATCCCCAAAAATTTAACCCGAAATGTTCATTGACTGCTCGAACGGGCCATAATAAATCGTCTCACCTTTACTATTGATCGGCCTTAGTTATCACTGAACACTCTCTTTCACAATTTATATCCTACTCGCTACTTCTGTTTTAAAATTGCAAAACTTTGCAATACATTTTTTTCCTGTTAGATAGCAAACCCAATACCAAAAGTATTTAATAGTCTGTGTACTAAATTACATGCTCGTTAACGACTTCGATGAGAAAACGTAGAAAATTCAAGATATGCTCAAAGAAAGTTAAGCATACACGATAATCAATTAAATTCCACAATTGTCAATTTGTGTTCAACTAGAGCGAAAATAAAATATGCTCTGGAAAATGATTTGTATTCACGGAACAGAATTAGAATGAATCACGTTTGGCAATTATCATATATTTGTTTGTGAAGAGAAATTAGAACGTTGTTTCTTACTCCTTGCTGAACTAATTAAAAGCTTTATGGCTTCGCCAAAGCCTGAAATATAAAATATTATTAAGGCCTCCCAGTTAAAACCTCAGAACCAATTATTCAATTTAAGATAAAGAAATGGTAGAATCCACCAGCATCACATACATATAAAACTCAACACATTCATTTGATGATTTATATTTGGAAATGATTTTTCCTACAATGAAAATAAATTGAGTACTTGTGATCGACACTATAACCGAAAACTGCCCTTCTGTCACAATGACGATCATCTTCAGATATCCGTAAGGCCGAATGTATTTCATTTACTTTGTTTGGGAAAAAAGAGCCCTTAATAGGGAGAAAACTACCATACAAAACAAAGGGAAAGGTTGAAACATTCAATTCTCCTTAACCTACTAAAAATAGTTATCGGAAAGGATGAAAGATCAATTATTTATCATTGTGCTCATACTCTTCCATTCATAATTGAAATAATAACGGCAATAATATCGCACCAAGCTCACACTAGAAGACGTAGGGCATAAGGGTTTCCCAACCCCAGCTATTTCGCCCCAGAAAATTAGCGTTGATCTTTTAATGTAAATCATCTTTTTAACGTGTTATGGTCACTCACCAATGCCTTTAGCTTAAACCATAGCATATTTTATGTTTAAAAAAAAACAAAATTTTACCAAGTGAGTAAGATATATATTTTCCTAAACCACCAGTAAACGTGCTGAAGTTGACATAACATTCAAAAGCTGGCTATGCCATCACTCACCTTTACGGCATCATTCGTTAAGAACTGAGACATTCATTAATTTGACTTTAATATTAATGAGAGAATACGTCTGTTTCCAATAGGCGCAGAAATCAACCACGGCGCTTATTTAATCCTCGTCTAGCACAATAAAGAGCACAAAATACTTTCTAAATTATGTCATATTGTTCTTTAGATTAATAAACATTCTTCCTGCCTCCTTCCATTCCGCCCATATCACTTGATCTTGCCGTCCCTCTACCCAACTTGTCCAACATTCCTTCCTCTACCACTTTCTTTAACATTCTATCACTATTCAAATAGTGCAGAACCCATTTCTGCTGTCTTCTTTGAACGATTCCTTCTTCATTCCTGCTATTCTGAGCACTTCTTTGCCTATTTTTAATCGTCCATTTCATTATTTCCATCCTCCTTAGCAACCTTTTCTCAAAATCCATCTACCCTAGTCCTGTTATCTCAACAGCCAAGTTTCGGAGACAAAAAAATACGCTTCATTGCAATGTTTCCCTGGACTCTTCCTTACTTACTTCCTCATTGAATGTCTAATACACACATCAGCTACTGAAATCGCTCGGTTGGTTGATTAACCAATCCTTAACTATACGCGTATTTGAATTAATTCAGTCTCTATAATTTCGATACCCACTCTTATTTCCTACCATCTGTAAGGGATTCAAATATTTTTAGACGTGAATGTCTCTTTAAAATTAAAATCAGTTGTAAAATCTTTCATTGCTAAAAACGCTAAATGATATATTGTGGTTTGTATACATATGAGAACATTTCAAGAAACTGCGGGAGATGCCGCAACAGTAACTTTTAACGGAGTCATCCGCTAACATGGATTTCAATTAAACAATTTCCGAGTGTAAAAATCATCCCGGTCAAGGCAGATGATTTTTACACTCGGAAATTGTTTCATTGAAATACATATAAGAAGCCTTTTTACATCGTCAACTCTCGCAATATCACAGATGTTCTTGCTTTTATCGTTTAAAAATATCCTCTTATTCTGAAACACGACTGAAAATTTGAAGAAAAGTAGATGTGCATTGAAGCAGGAAAACGATTGGAAAGGATTTGAAACATCAATTCTTAAAAGGTGCTCTTAAGGCTGCTGCTAGTGGACATCCTGGCGTTTTGTCCATTAACTCGAGTGGTTGCTGAATTTGCCACCCATCGGCGTTTAGTTCAAATGGATTTGATAAGAATTGGTTTTCATTATTTATGAATGGTGACAAGTTATTTTAATGGTCCATTATGGAGAGTTACGCTCTGGAAAGGAAGAATTCAAGGAAAACTTTGGAAATTTTTGGGAAAAGCAAAAGCTTTCAACTATCATAAAATTTTTCAATACGGGTAACAAGACATTATTTCTCGACTAGGAAATTACGCTCCGGAAGGGTTTTAACAATTTTTACCTGACCTAAGAATTATGGAAGCATTTAATTTATTAGTAGTTCTCAAACAGTAGCCTCTTACATTCATTATGATATTTTGAATACAATATTTTAATAGAACTATATTTTACTCACAATTTCAATTTGCTTGTGTGAAATTTAGTAAATGAAGCTCAATAGAAAATAAATAATTCTGTGTTTTCGATTTGTCACGGAAAGGTCGATAAAATATGGTAATTATAACTATATTTTGCCGTGATGATTCTTACATATGTTTAGTTTAAGTACAACGAGTATTACTAAAGGTGTTGAGATGCATGTTGCAATTTAATGGAACAGTGGAAATACTAGTCCATTACGCCCATTAAGGGAAATCATTAAATTTAATACAGTGAAATGAAAATATTTTTATTTATCATGATTTTGCATATAATTTTTGTATTCATTCCCTGCTAAATTATGATTCGTGATTTGAGTGATGTTTTTTTTATTAATTTTAATGGCGTATATTTTGAGACCCAAAAGATTATCAGTTTGACGTCATGAAAGGGTTAGTTTAATGATGTAACTTTTGGAACTATGCTGATGGCTAAAATAATTATAGTCATACATAACTACTGATCTGTTAGCTTTCCACAAATTCAACAGTGCAATGACGCGTTTTTTCACCAGCATAATAACCATTTACACACTGGTTAATAGGTAGTAAGTTATTTTGTCAGGAAGAGGAAGGTGTGGGAGAGGTTGTATCGGTGGCGGGAGAATGTTAGAACGTTAGAGATGGAGGAGCAGAAAGAAAGTGGGTTAAGCATGAGTCAGTCTTGTTTTTACTGCCTGTATGGGTGTTGTCTTGAAGGTTACCTTCCAAATTAGGGTGTTTAAGTTTTCAAACAACATTCTTCGCGCAGATTAGCAGTGATATCATAATGTTGTGAATCGCCATTCATTTGCTCGAGCACGTCCACCCTATACTCATTTTGAAATAAAGTATCCAAAATAAAATACTCCTGTGGTACCAATATGTTCACCAAAGTTTTGACTTTGGCTTATGAGTCTTAGTTATACGAGTATTCGTTCATATTCGTTCATTTTTTTTTAATTTCCGCCGAGAAATTTTTCCATTATTGCACACCACAGTTTACTCTAAAATGTCAACGCACTTGAAGAGATACTTCATGATTTTCTTTGGAATTGCTGAGTAGGTTTACTAGAGATTAAAATCCGCTGAAAGGTAGCTATATAATTCACTTGGTATCTTTTATTATAGACTGGAGATGAAGAGAAATTTGTACCATATAGAACTCGTCTAACGATGATGATCCTTATTTATCTATTTGCTCACTTGACTTCATGAGTACTTGTTTCACGTTTACGAATGTCGTCTTTACTTGTAAAAAATTCTATTAAAACAACAGCCTACGATCTCGCGCAACACTTAAAGAACGGAACAATTAAAAAAAAAGAAAGTAATTCTTTTTCTCACATGACTGCTAGCTGCGTGCTGGTGAGGAAACCTAATGTTGGATAAAATTTTGACCAGAATGATAGATAATTATTAATTTTTTTAATATTAGGTCTCCATGATACGTTATTTAGTCACCTCAGAGGGAGTGACATCGATCCTAATCGCTTTTTATAAATTAACAATTCAATGCCGAAGACAAAGGTAATTTTGACTATTTATTAACGTTCCCTAGTATGCAGTGGTAGGAAATTGAAGGCAATAATAAAATAAACTGGAATTTGAACTGGAAAAAATTATAATTAATTTAGAAAAACACCAATTAGATGAAATCAGTGGCTTACCAAAATGGGTATTAAATAAGACGATAATTTTGGAAAAATTAGTTTTTAGTGTGGTTTTCTGATGGATAAAAAAATATATTGAAGTCATTCTATTTCATGGTCCCCTTTCATCCGATTGTAATTATATATTAATATCCTTTCCATTTTTATGCTCTAGCTCCACGGGCATACGAGTATGATAAATTGCGCCCATTAGCGTGCTACGTGGTAAAAGTCATTAACAGAAACCAGATGACTCCATCGTCCGATGTTTCAGGATTCAGCGTCGTTAGTGATGAATTTGGAAATTTTTACCTTATTTCCAAAAAAACTGCAGGCAGTCACCATCATTTTGGAAAAAAGGAAATTGTGAAAGCCTTCCCTATTTTTCACAAAAAATGTCTGAAAAGCAGACAAGGCACTCAGGACGATGCAAAACTATCCACCCAAATGCCTACGATAATTGAGTAACAACATAACGGTCGTTTTCACCTTTCCCCAATTATCCCTGAGGAAATATATGTAGTGCGACTGATTCAATAGAGCCTTATTACAATATTATTAGTATGAATACCTTCAATTGTTAGGCTTGATTCTAATAGGATGGTACTTTCTATAATTATGGGAATGGAATACTTTATTTGTGTAAAAATGTCCCACTATAGGCTATTAAATGGATGTTTAAGATTTGGAAATGGTTCCTACGTTAGTAATACAGAATTGTCAGTTATCATCTATGTTATTTATTAACCGAGAAATACGATAAAAAAGTAAGAAAAGAAATAGGTATCTAAAGGGAGTAAGACGAGGGAAAATAGACCTTTGAATAGTTAGGGTCTGTTAACGGGCAATAGTAGATGAAAGAGAGGGATGTCATTGCGGGGTGTAATATTGGCATAATGAGAGTGGTTTGGGCTGTAGATTAATACTAAGGAAAGGAAGGTTTGAAGATTCTCAAGAAGCACTTAGGGTTGACTGAACGTAGAAGTGGAATTTCAAACATTTTAGCAGGAACAACGGCTAAATGTATTGGAAACTCCAGATTTACATATAAATCATAGAGCAAATTTTGTTGAAGTGGATAAAGTGGTGAGAGAGAGAGAGAGAGAGTGACAGGCATGCTAACAAGAAAATCCACTCTAATGAAAATCGACGTCGATTGGTCCCCTGAGGAACGTCTTCAAATGCGGCGCCAAGTTTATTTTTCGGAAAGAGGACAATTTTACGATTCCCGATTGAGACCCTATTCGTTAATTATATCTCTCTCGCTCGCTCTTGCTAAAAGGACTCTCCTAAATTGAGAGGAATGAAAAAGGAGTGCGCATTGGGACTCACTTGAGTAGGCTCCGAAAATAAATCACGTTCTTTTCCCTATTTCCCTTTTGGGAGAAAAAAGGCGCACACCGCGTTTGAAAATTTCTTAAATGCAATCCGTCGCTCCAAAAAGAGGGAGATCGCTCTACTTAGTCTCTTATTTAGACCTTTTCTTTTTTCTTTGAATTTTCGAAAAGAATTTATTCGGAATGGATTGGAGAAATTGCGGCTCTGGATTTTCAGTAGTTCAAATGGGAATAGCAGAAATAGCACGAGTCACAAGATTAAGGCACATTGCGAAGATTACTGCGTTAAATATTTTGGATGGGATTTCGTTTGGTTCCTGGAGAGAGAACGGGATATGACACAGTGAACTTGCTTATGGATAATTAATTCAGTGTACCGATTTCGGAACGACTTCTGAGCTAACGTAAAAATTATTTACCATTTTCTGCACATTTTCTCTACCGGTTATCAAATTATAACTCGATTTAATTAGGAATATCTTCTTTAATTGCTATTTTACTATTACAATCAATGTGTCTGGTCAAATTCGTAGAGGATATACGTTCTTAGTGAGTGATGACTTTTTATAGAAAAATATAACCTTATCCTATCTAAATTTGGAAAGTAAACATAGGACTTTGTATAGAAAAGTTTTAACGCTGAGGTGAGATCAATTTATAAACTAATAATTGCTAGTGTTATGATGCCAGAAACCTTTTTTTTATTTTTACGTTTACTTAATGGGGGTGGTTAACTTTTACTGTACTCAGTCGCCCAGAGATTGTGTAAGTTTTCCATTGAAACTCGTGATATAAGAAATAAATCTCCTAACCTATTTTAGAGGGGAATGTATCAATAGGAGGATAAATTAACACTGTGGAGAGACTATCGTAATCGGTCTTGAGTGAAGGACTAATTGATCTAGAGGATAGCTTAAGGTAGTAAGTCTGCGACGTTATTTTAGCACAAGAATCACTGGATAAAATTTAAAACAATTTAAACATCCAAAATTAAATAACAATAAAAAGGTATTTCTATTTTTACGAGGCATACATGTATTTACATTTTCTTTCGGAAAAGAGAGTAAAAATGTAAATTTCGTGATTTGGAATATGTGGAAAGTGAATTATATATAGATCGCTAAATTATTACTTATATCCGCGACATTTGCACTCTTTTACGATGAGCCAAGGGAATGTATTTCAATTTTAACTGGCAAACTTTTTCAATTATCTCACTCCAGATGCATTGCCAGGAAACATCAGTTTGCTGGCACATGGTGCACGCTATGCTCGTCTGTGTCGAGTGGATTTGCACACTGTTCTCTCGTCTGCTCGACACTGGAGCCAACTCCAACACATTTTAGGGAGTGAAGGGGTCATGAGGTCGTTATGCTCCCCCTAAACTTTTCCTTAATCCCCTCCCTCGAAGAACTTGGTAGCACACGCCTCGCGGGCACCATCCTCATCTCCCTAACTCATGATTGGATCGCTTTCGGAAAGAAACAAAAGCGAGGGTGAGAGATCCTCGTGAGGGGCTCCGGGGAGACCGTACTTCCGGGCCAGACTCGGTCGCTCCTCACGCCGCCATCAATTTCCGGCGAGCGGTCTCATCTCCCGCTGCTCGTGATCTCTCTCCCCCTCTTAGCGGCGACAGTGGGAAGGATGGAGGCTTGCCGATCCCCCTTAAATTTCCTCCCGCACTCATTTCCCTCTTTTCTTGCGTCCCTCAAGTAATCCACCACCGTCCTGGTTACTCCCTCTTCAATTTCCGTCTCCCCACCCGTCCCATCACTTCCCGAAACTTTAAAGTATCCTCTCTATTGTCTCTCTTTTCTTTAAATCTTTCCCACCGATTATTTTCCTAAAACCATCTACTTTGCGGTCTCTCTCTCTCTCTCTCGCTCTCTTCCTTCACGATTTATAATGTTTACATTCACTTTTGATTGGGCGTGCAACACAAGCCCAATGTCATATTTTTCAGCGCCTCATTTGAATACAACTCATCTACGTGGATGGTTTTGCTCTACTATATAAGGCTAGCACAGCAATCTAATTATACAACAGGTCCATTCACCTTCCGAAGGAGAAATATATATGAAAAAGAACACCTAATCTATTCATTGGAGGATCGGGATGGTGCAGAGGCTAACGTACAGGCTTCCCACCGCGATGGCCCGGATTCAAATCCTGGAGACAACAAATATTTTTCAGTGGTATCCCGATCCTTACTTGAGGTGATTTGTGAAGAGCACTCTAAGTGAGTACGACGTCCGTCGGATGGGACGTTAAACTGCGTACCCTTTAGCGCCTTTCGACAAGAGTAAGCTAATGCCGCCGCCGGGGTCCTCTCCACCCTTGCTTTACCATCCATCCCTGATGGCGCAAATAATCTTAGCTGTCGATCGCCTCCTCAACATAACTAAACTAAAAAAAAATCTATTCATTGTTTGGGAAAAAGGCAAACCCTTTTCAGGGTTAATTATCTGAAAATCGGTGCGTGACAAAATAACCCCTCAACCGAAGCAAAACTGACAACAGATTGAAATAATATCTTGTCTCTAATTACTGTATAGCATTTTTAATACATATCAAGGGTTTTCCAGTAAAAAGCAAACATCTTATTTTAAAATAAGGCCTACGAGGCATAAAAGAGGAGGGGCAGTGGATGACTTCAGCCATCGCAGAGCATAACACAACTGAACACTAGATGATCTTTGATGGAGTAAAGATTTTCGTAAATATTGAGCTATACTATTCTCGTCTGATCATAAAAGCAACGAGGTTGCCAATAAAGCCGTCTAATTTTTATAGGGACAAAACAATTTATTTTAATATCGCCTCCGGTGTGCGAAAAAGAAGCCTAACCATGAAAGAGTATTAGCAGCCAGCTGGATATTTTTTTAATTTTAAAGAATAGCCATCAGTAGTCAACGGCCATAAAAGCGAGGCACATAAGTGTGAAATATTTTACTAATTATTCAGGTATCTCTTGACGACGTTCTTATAAGGAAAAACCAAAAGCCGTAAAATTTTTCATCACACAGCGGGATATCCCGAAAATATTAACATAGAAAAAATTGCTACAAAATCCATCTATTGAAGTTAACTAATTCACGAAGTTAACTGATTAAGAAGTCATGTAGAGAAAACATATTTTCTTCTCTTCTTTAGAAATTTACTTTGTAATTGCACCAAGAAAAGAAGCTGATAAATTAAAGAGCCCGAGGAGAGAGAACAAGCTAGTTGCTGAAATTTTACTGCAAATAGATTTAATCTCACAGATACTGCTACTTTTTCATTAATACAATAGTATGCGCTACGGCAGGGTCGAAGTTTGATATCACCAGCGCATTAGCCTTTTCGAATTCATTATAATGTTAAACTGCCTTAAGAAAGATATTTTGTCATTTAGGTGTATATATTCCAACAAACTGAAGGAAAAGTTGTAGAAGCGTGCTTCGATGTAGTAGTTCTACTATAAGGAATCGAATCTAAGCGAGTATTAAACACGGTAAAGCACGGCACTGTAAATTTAGATACATAATTCATGAAATAATGAATGGTTTCCTGGGCTATCTCTCATTGACAGATCTTTTCCAGAAGAATAGGTACTTGAATACGCTTAGTCTACATATTAATCACATATATCATTACGCGACAAAGCAACATATTATTTATTATATTTGACTCGATTAAAATCATTTTTTTGTCCTTTAAGAATCCCATCGATGAAATATGTTCGGTGGATAAGCTTAGAAAATATATAATTAAGGAATACATTAATAACTCATTAATTATCTTCAAATACGAAAATTCTAGGCATTAACATGAATGCATTATAGCTCTTTTGGGTTTCTCCAAGCTAAGAAAATTTAAAATTATGAATTCCTTTCTTCTATAAATGTATTCTAAAGTCACCTCATTGGGAATAGTTGTTTCAATACACGGTTCTCCTTAGTCAATATGAATCACCGACGAACGTACAACACAGAAACCACGTATCGTCGGTATTTGCATAACCATGTCGCTGATTCAGCCAAATATATGTATTCCCCTTTGAACAGAGCTAATTTAGGTACAGTTATGGATCGCAAAGCCCCATCCTACACAGATCAGAGGTTTGAAGCCCCACCCAGGGAATCTTTGTTGTGATAACTCTGGTTGCTTATCTCCTGGAAAACCAGTTGTCAAGCTTATCAGTGCCCCGAGGGGTTAGCGGACCAACAGTAGCAACCAGCAGATTATGATAAACACACAACGTACACGAACGATAGCAGTGATTTGGAGAAATTTTAGGATTAACTGCACGTCCATTCCGCGTCGATAATGCGGATGATTACACTAAACTCCAAAATTGAGAGTACACAGAAGGGTATGAAATTTCAAACTCCATTGTATTTCCTCATAAGCCCATTCATCTGCAAAATTCAACCCAAAGGGTAAGTTTGAGAGGTCATGGTAAATTGCACCTCGACCTGTTATCTTAATGTGCGCAAAATTCACTCACACTTGAGGTAATAGCGCCTGAACTTTTCCTGTCACCAGTCGGTTTTCACCAAGCTAAAATAAACATGAAATCACATTCATTGGATTTTTAAGCAGAGATTTCCAAATGTATCACCCACGACTCGAACACGCGACTTTGCGTATAGTAGCATAGTATCTAACTCACTTATCTACTATACCTTATTCTCATCTGAGTAGCGACGGATCGTATTCTCAGACACCTGAGAATGATGGTTCATATTTTATTCAGCATCTACTATTCCTTGGATGGAATTTTATATTTAAACTATCAATAATATCGTCTACTGAAAATACAATATGAACATCAAAAGGGATAGTAACCGTAGAGAGAGTTGAATTGCAATATCAAAAATCCACTTAGTGACTAAATTTAAAGTTTATATTTATGAACTCAAGTTTTTAATTTTGACTGCTGTGATGTAATTTAAGCAGGAAAAATTCATGAATTTTGTGAAAATGGGCTGAAATAAAAAACGGCTGTGGTGCACAAGCACAGTGGTCGTAACAATTCACATGAAAACACCATCCGATTTTTTATTAGGAATACGAGGGTAAGGTGAAACGATCTCGGCATGAAAATGAAATACTGCGATTTTCAATGAAAAAATTATTCTATTTTAAAAATAATTTCTCTTGACTTCAACATGTTTGGTCCAGCGTTTCTCCAACATCAGTATCCCTTTCCCAAAGTCAAAGTTTGAAAGACTGTGAAGATATCCATCTACGGCCTTCTCAACTTCTTAATTGGACACACCTTGCGCAGAGCTTTTGCATCCCTAATTCAACGTGCAAGATGTTTCGTACCCTTTCTTCCGGTATTCCCACGGCTTTAGCTATCTCATTCACTTTCATTTTCCTATCGTCCAATACGTTATCGTGCACCTTTTCGATGGTTGCCGGTGGGGCTGCGTTTTTGGCCGTCCTTCACGTGGGTCATCTTGAGGGATGTACGACCACGTCTAAATTCAGCTGCCCACTTTTTAACGGTTGATATTGAAGGAGCAGTGTCCCTGTACACTTTTGATAAATTAGGATGATTTTCCTTAGGGGTATTCCATCCATAAGAAGAAATTTATGAGCGCAGGAAATTCATTTTTTTCCATTTAAACAAAAAACGTCTATTGAAGCAATACACAAACTACTATTACTAGGCTACGTATTTTAGTATCTTTGCGGTGGTGTCCAATATCTTTCTAAAACGCGTATTCCTTGGTTAAACTAACTTAAATTGCGGAAAAAACTTGGAATAGGCGTTATGCTGTATTCAAAAACTTTCATAACTGAACGCCAAAATAAAATCTCAAATATTTTCTCGGTAATAGAACTTTTAATGTGATTAATCCAAAAATCACTGGTGTTAACCACCTTAAACCGCTCTTCCGTAGACTCTCACTGGGTCACGTAATAGAATCCATTCAGGTCGGAACAAAAGCCTACCCATCATGCCGCCCTTCACCAGCAGGCGTTCAACACCATCTCCTCTGTCTCATTCACGCCCTGGCCACTTACATAAAGGAACCCTTTCCCCTACTTCGTATAAGGAGGCGAGCAGTACCCTCGAACCACTCCATCTTTTGTGCGTCAGACAATCGGGCCCTTCGACCATCATTCCATCCTGACGTCGTCATCCGAAACCAATTCGTAAGATCTCACTCTAACTCCCTAAGAGCCTGACACATAGAAGATGCCCGGAAAATCTCGTCCCTCTAGGAATTAAAGTTTCCAATAGATTATAACATATTTTAGGTAGAACGAAATTGAAGTCGCTGATCAATACCTACTCCAATTTTTCAATAAGTACAGAAAACTATCCAAATAGGCAAAATAATATAATGATGTATATTAAAATTCAAAGTTGAAAGTTAACTTGGTAGAGAAAATTTCTTATTAATCATTGGATTACTGCGCTCAGAATACGGTTGCCGTTCTACTTCAAAGGTCAATTCGTATGAATAAATGCCGTATTATTTCTTCTCCTATTGGTAACACACAATATAAAATAAGCCAGAATAGCAGTGAAAATTCTACTTGACAAAA
This sequence comes from Hetaerina titia, assembly GCA_037158775.1. Lineage (NCBI taxonomy): Eukaryota > Metazoa > Arthropoda > Insecta > Odonata > Calopterygidae > Hetaerina > Hetaerina titia. The sequence continues at coordinate 62,958,466 of CM073777.1, read as the reverse complement.
ATGGAACAAAAAATAAAGTTGTTAACTGTTCGTAAGTCATGAAAGGGACGTAGTGGTCCAGTATGCAGAGAATTGGAATATTGCTCCCGACCCGTATTTGGGCCATTGGGTCCGGATTCAATTTCGGGGATGCCTCTGGCTACGTTAAACTTTACCCAACCTGTGTGATGTTTCGGATACCAGCTCTTCCTAGGAAACCATAGGTGGAAGAGGGAAAGGTACTGTTCCCCTACCCTGCGCTGACCTGTGAATTCACATGCCGTTCACCTTAGTTGTAAGTGAGCTCTACCCTTACCTGTCAAATAGAACTTCGGGTTGATTACCGTGGTTGGAAACTAATAAAACTACTCCAAAATGATGGCATTCCATAAGAAATACTGTCGCAATCCGAAATTCTGTACCCACATGCCAATTTTGACCCAACTATTTCGTACCTATAAGCAAAAGGCATTTATGCATAGGCACTTCAAACATATTTCTCCACCAATCGGCATAAATCAAAATTTAATACCTGAAGTCTGGCTTATTTTCTTAATACTTTCATTCCGAGAGATGATGCAATCTTGGTAAAGAGAAGTAAATGAAACTCCGAAATAAAAAAGTGATAAACTTATCCAAGAAATGTTAAAACATTGCCTCCCGAAATAACCATTAAAGGCGGATAAACACAAATAACTCTTACAGTGACATAAATAATAACTTCGTAGCAGCAAAAAAACGCAAATTAATTATACCCTTTAAAAAAAACTTTTATTTCGCCCGCGGGGTTTCATGATAAAATATCATTATCAAAAGTCCAATTTACGTCAGCCCCTTTAATCAGATTTCCACTCTACATAAAGAGATGCATCTCATTTTCAAGGCCTCCTTCTTACAATATGCTTTAAAAATATTTTCACTGTGTAAAAGGGCTCAAATTTGAATAATTAAGCTTCGCTACTCCAATTTATCTCCAATCTCATGATTAGTAATATTTTGTTCGAAAATATAAATCATTCCTAAAAAGCATATTTACAATAACATTTAGTTGCCTACCATATAAGATTGGTTTCCAATGGACACATACTAAATACAATTATTTTTTGAGTTTCATATTGGTCTTATGCCCATTATTTAATCAATATTAAGTCATTGAATATTTTCATCTTTTGTGAAACGATTAGCATTCTATAATCCTTTAACTTGAATATGAGGTTGTCAAATAAGATTTTTTCCAATAATTAAATGTAGAAAACCGTAAAATCAATGAATGATTGATAATCAGGAAATTAATATAAACGATGGGGTCGGATTTAAGTGATTTTTCTGATTAGGTATAGAGTATTTTTATGGGCATCTCGAATATTTTGCGAAATTGAGGCATTGAGGTGCTTGCTCACCTACACATGCTCTGTCGTATTACGACAGAAAGTCCCAGATCATGCCAATAAATGAGATTCTCTAATTTTAAATTTTGTTCCCTTCCTTTTTCCTCCCACTTTCTCTTTTTGGGGTTTCTGGGTCTTTCCAAGTCATGGACTCTTGCACCTCACTATTCCCTACAAGCTAAGAAAGATTTAAAGATTCATGTCTTTGACAACTAAAACTAAAAAAAGGCTTAATAGAATACACCGCACCTTGAGGTTACGCGGGACAATGGCGAAAGGACTACTGAGGAGAAACGCTGAAACCAGCTCCAGAGAAACAAAGTGCTTTGAAAGGAAAACTACCACTTGCACGACGGTACGACTTAGGGAATGCAGCACATGGGCGTGGCATTTTCACTTACCACGCGGCTAATGGCATTCCTTTGAGTCTAGGGTGAAGCAGCTAGCGGTGAAGCACGCGTAATTGCCAAAGTTTCGTATTGCAGCTATGTTAACAAGTTAAGCATGAAATTTCACATCCTTCCTAGCGTCGTGAGGGGAACAAAAGGAAATAAATTTCCTAAAGCATTATAAAAAACGTCCACCCGATTTCACTAAAACATTAGTTCGCTTATTTTTCTGAAAATCAACATTACATGATACAAATAATTTTCAGCTTTTCAACAATTTCTTGGTTGGAAAGTGAATTTTGTATGTTTTGAGCATATCTCTCAACATCCTACCTACTATTGTTAAACATTATATTTCTTTTTCTGACCACCATTGTGCTTGATTTCTCATTTCAATTTTATTGCTAAAATGGACGCGATTTGCCCAATTTTATTCGAGTATACCTCTGCAAATTTAAAACAATACCATAATTGAAATGATTAGTCAGCGCGTAAATATGAGAGGAAGATAAGGGAGTACAGCTGTACCTACACTAAATGGGAATATTATTGCACATAAGTAAAAGAACGAGAATATTCATTGATACAATTTCTACAATGTAAACTTACACTCCGTTAAAATAAGGTAAAGATATTCCTAGGAGATGATCATCAGTTCTGTTATCCGCTAACTCCCTTACTTCTGCCACTGAGAGTCATTCTTCGAATTCTAAGGTTATTTTACCTCGACCAAATCAGCAAAGGCTAGAAAAAATAACAAGGGCGAGTTCATAGTTTTTAACTAATATAATGCCCTCGTTGTATAAAATCGATATCTTTGATCGAAGCCATTACGTATTGTTTGGATTTAGTTTGACGTCTTTATACATTTATGTCAGAAAGATAAAGTAAGGTGCAGATAAACAGATGTCAGACAGGTATTCTTTTCCGATACTTTGGCATATTTTTTTCTCCTTAGTATTCAAGTTGTATCTACCCTGTTTCAAAATCGGTTATTGAGAATGCCATGTTTTCTGACTTACACTGGAGCCATCATTCTTTTAAAAATAAGAATTCTCTGGAACTGACAGGCTACCGAAAGCATCTTTTATACTGATGAGGAAAAGGAAATTCCATATTGTACCTGGAGTCATATAGGAATCAATTCCTGTTATAAGTTAAGCATTAAAATCAAAAAGCGTTTTAAGGAAAATATAAAGGAGATATTTTATTGGTTCAATTATTATTATTCTCCGTGAAACCTATTCAACTCAACTGGAGTTGCCACCGAATAGTCCGCACAATAAGCCAAAAAAAGACATTTAATACGTAATTTTAGCTCTGTTCAATTAATACGAGAAGTGCCTAAACCAGTGTGAGGATATCAGGGGACTTCAATCGATGTATAACTTCTATAGATGAATCAATAGTAAAAAAAGATACGATTGGGGAGGAGGAGATTTAATCTATTCGACGCGTAAATTATGCGGTGAGCTGTGGTTCATGAGAAGTTTAAAATTTGTCTCCAGGGTCACATCGAGCTTGAATTATAATATCCTCTATTCTACTCTTTATCACGCAACACGAAGTCGGCTTTAATCATCCAGGCCGTAAAGTGATTCGGTCAATGATCTCATGGTAATAAATACAGGAGATAAAACAAAAAAAGCCTTTATTTTCTATCGAAGATACTCTATAATCAAAATGATAAAGGTTTACTAATTAACAATTTCTATATACAAAAAAAAAAATATATATATATATATATATATATATATGTGTGTGTGCGTGTGTGATGCGGAAGCACTCACGAGAGCAATATAACATTTGGACGGCACAATAGAACACAAAATAAAATAGATAACACGTAAAAGGACACTCACATTGTAGATTATTATATATATATATCATTGGGTAATCTACCGGTTAAAGTAGGTTTTTGGATGGACACAACTATCAAATAAATATTTTGTAACTCCAAAAAAAACCCAATCCAGCAACCTACTCTGCATCAGGTCTCTCTTCATCCCTGTGTGTGTGTGTATATATATATATATATATATATATATATAAATAATGAAAATTCACTAATAGTCATAACAAACACAGAAACTAAAACATATAAAAGAGGGACTCACTGGTTCTCGAATTTTCGGTGGTGCAACCACCTTTCTCAAGAGGACTTAGGAACAGAACAGAGTTAGGAACAAATAGAGATATGGACGAGGAATTGGAACATACATAAAGGACGAACACAGGAGAGGTGGGGAAGGCGCAATCAGGCAATATCACGAGCGTAAAAATATTTCCTTGACCGGGAATTGAACACCGGATCATTCCACTTGCCGGGCGGATGCTCTAACCGCTTGAGCGGAAATCTAGTTTCACCCTGAGATTTTCTAATCTTATAGCAACTAAGTGACCCCATTCTTTGGCCAAGATACGGCGCCAGGGAGCTCTTTCACCCACCAAAGGAGAAATACACGACACGCAAGAGGAAGGACAGTAGGTAAGCAATGACACAATATAATAAAGGATAGGAACATTGCGTTTCGTGGCACGCATAGTCAGAAGAAAGAGACGAGCCAAATTATGACAAATGTATTTGGAACGATTTAATAGAAGGGAGATGTCTAGGTAAACGGCGTAAAGAAAATAAAAGATTATTTTTGATAGAGCATGAAGTTATTAATGACCGAATGGTAACAATTTTCCACTTGATGCCAACTTATTACACGTACACAACCTGTTTTAATGTACTGTATCACCTGGACCTAAAGATGACACCAGTCGTTTAATAAATCAATATATAGTGGAAAAGCGTTGTCATCTGATCATTAAGATGCTCGAATTCCACCATTCCACGTCTTAAACTACGCAAGTTGTTAGTTAGCATGAATGTAGGTAGAAGCTACGAATAAATTCGGTAGAATACAATAGAGTCGAGTAAGAGAAGTTAATGCGAAGCATAACTAATCAAAATAATTGTTTCAAACCATCCAAACTACCTTTACTGTGAACCTTAAGTTCCCGAAAAATATTGCTTGTACTTTCTACGCTGTAGGCATTTAAAAATTATGATTACCTTTAACTACACATTTTCAAAACCGTTGACAGTTTTCAGAGGCCAATGATTCTACTTCTAAAGCTGAAAGACAAAATTTCAACTCCAAGGTTTAATATAAACTATAGTAAATATCACGGGGTATATTCATGGTAATAAAGATTCACACGTCCAGATTATAGGAAATTGTTTGTTTCAGTTCCAAGTATGCACTTCCAAAGAAATATTATTTCCAAAAAATGAAAATGGTAAATATCTATCACTATTAATCAATCCACGGATGGATTTGCGTTTTTCGTATTTTATCAATTAAAAGCTGAAAACGCTGGAAGCAACGAGAGATTAAGATTTGGTACAAAAATAATTAAATTTTACTCTTCGGACGGAAACAATTGTCTTTTCCATTCTGGCATAAAATGAGCACCCGTAAATAAAATATATCTTTTCGTCTCTACAAAAAAAACAAAGAGTATTTAGCAGACCTCTGCAAATGTGGACAATCCCTGTCGAGGGTTGATTCCCGTAAGTTCTCTCTATTGAATAAAACCACCAAATCATGTGGAATTGAATAACAAAAAAGCTGTGTGTTCACGAATAAACTCCGCGCTGCCTTTTAATTCGATACGTGGAGTTAAAAAAATTGAATGAGAATTGAAAGACAGAAGTTGGAGATGAGAGCAGAGGATGTTTGGTAAATAGACTGTGACAAGTCAGTTTAATGAATTTAGCTAGGATAGGAAAAGTTAGTTATATACATTGCAACTCATCGGGGAACAGAGAAATGAAAGAATTGCAAAGATACATAGTAAATATTTGATACTATTTCAAACACAGCAAAAATTTTCTGAACAAACATGCTGCACTAAAATTCAATTTTCCATCAGAAAAATCTTTTTCCTTAACAAAAATCAAATTGACCATTGCCATTTGTGAAATCAAATATATCTTCTTTAAACATACAAGGACAATCAATATTAAATACTACTACATACATTGAAATAATTTGTGGTTTATATGGGAAAATTATGGGTATAATTATGCATTAAAACATGTGGTGTAAGACCAGCAGGGAAAATATATTTAATGAATCACACATTCTTTAACTTAATCCCGTTTGAGTCATTTTTATAGTTATAATCGCCTTTTTGTGAATCATTCAGTTGATATCGATTTTTATTGCGTACATTTAAGCTTTCCGAAAGACTATATTTCATTTTAAGATTTTATACTTCACTAGATTTAATCCTACCCCATACACAATTTTAAAAGTAAATATGAAGTACTCGATTCTTCAAATAAAGTACTACATAAGTATGCTAAACAACACTATATGGCTAAAACTGCGCGCTAGACTCTGTAGTTTGCAAATTACTGAGGAGAGTATTAGTTGGACTGAATTTTTATTTTTTCCAACAAACATGCACTTGAGATCATTTTTAAGTTTCATTTTCAATTCTATTTCCGATGACGTAAGAATCCGCCTTTACATCTTCATGTTTCATGTGAAATTTCATTTGTTGCAATTTCGTGTATTATAAATAAATAAAAGAACGACGTTTTCCAAAAACAGGAGAAAAAGTTGGAGAAAACATGTGTAGGTGTACATGTGCCTTCTATCACCTCTAAAAGGCAGGAATGTGTGAAACGCTCAGCTGAAAAATATTAAAACTCAATGTTAGCAATTGATATATTATTAAATGCGCCCCGAATAGAATTCAAGAATCAAGAATTTATGGACAAATTTCAGAAAATTTATTTAAATTTAGAAAAAATGTACATTATCTGCTTCATTTTTGAACATTTGCTATCAAAAATCACAAAGCGATATAGGAAGATACCTAGGAAATACCCAAACAGGAGACTGCAACTTTCCTCCAAGAATTACTTGGAGAAAAGTTCTGCAGGATGGTTTTAAACGATCAATTTTTCCTATAAGCTTTGAAAATTTCTGAAAGGTCAAATGCAAGCAAGCAATCAGTGTCGTACTTATTTAAACTAATGCAAAATAGTTCCCCTAAGCATTTGGAAAATAGTAAAGTTCTTATAAAATTGCTGATAATACAACCGTTTCAAAAATAAAATATTCGTGGCTAAAGTAAGGCAAAAAAGAAAAAGTCAGTGGAATATTAACGCGAGACTGTTTTCGCAGTGTTTTCGAATTAGGCCAGCTGGAAAGGTGAATTATTACGTTTTTTTTGTTTAATCGCACTACATTTTGGAATTGGTCATGATGTGGAAACTCGCAATATAATAAGATATATTAAGATTTTTTTAAATCACCAATCACTGAATATGACACCCGAGGTATCATTGTAGAACTAAAGTTGTGAGGATTTCGGCGAATCATCGGTATTCTCGACGAACCTCAGAAAGCGTAAGCAGCAATTTCCGTTTTTGTGACAACAGCTTCAAATCCATGACAGTTTCTTTCTTTCGAAAAATTTTACTGAAATCAATTACATGATGAATGTATTTATATGACAGTAAATTCATTAGCAATTTGAGTGTGATAAGCTTAAATGTCTTTTTTGAATGCGTATGAATAAATGTGAATTTCAACGTTAAAATCCCCCTTTGTCTTAAAAAATGCTGTAATTTGTACGTACGAAGTAAAATGTAATCTCTATGAAAGTTTAGTAGAGCATATTTAATACACTGTTATAATAATTTACAATTATGAACTTAAAGTCAAGAAATAATTGAGAATTTTAGGTAAAATATGGAATTATACCTCCAAAAATGTGTGTATATCATTTCTTCTTCTTTTTGTGAGAGCATTTAACAATATGGAGTCGCAGTTTTTCCATATTCTAACGCAACAGTATACAGTATATCTTTTTTGGGCAAATTTTTGAAATTCACGCGTAAGAAGGGGGTTATATTAGTGTAAGAAGATTTAAGAGGCACGTCAACGTTTATATTTCGAAGTCACCGATTTGTACTGTAATTTCGTCATTTTACGAGTAAGGTATCATGGAATGATTTTATATTCTGTTGAAAATGACAACGATCTTTTTAAAACATATCTACCCTATTTTCGAGAGTGAAAAATCGAGCATAGTCTTTATTCTTCTCATCTCGTTTTGAAATGGAGAGTAAAGTTTCATCCCAGATAGAAACCAACCTCTCGTAATGTATTTTACACTCGTTCAAGGGCTACACGTGACCGGATATCTGTCCAAGTGTGTTTGTTTTCAATTCCCTATCCATTTTTCATTCATATAACATTCTCCGTTGTCTTACGCGTGAGCTAAGAAAATAGTCTCCGTTGAATATTAAACATTATTTTTTAGAATTGCTTCAGTTCAAACTAGGGTATAGAAACTTTTAAGAAATAGAAATTGTGTTCTACATTACAGCAAAAAAAGAATGAGTGCTATTAATTTTAACTCCAAAGGACGCATTTGTGCTTATTTTCGGGGGATTCCTTCATAATTACGATACTTAATCATTATTTGTATAATCATTTATTTTAAGTATTATTGTCATTAATATTCCTTATTTATGCTTAATCATATACTATAATTTGAAATTTCACCCGTCTTTTGTTTCAAAAAACGTACTAAATGTGCCCGTCTGGGCTAAGGTCTTAATTTGAGTTACGACTGATTTAACGGCATCCAAAATATCATACTAAATAGAATTTTCCGAAAAAATCTTTTTTTGGCGAAATACGGTATGTTGCACATTATTTGAACACTATCTAAATTTTAAAAGAAGGCTGTTATTTTTCTAAAAAGCTTGTTAATTGTTGACGAGTCATTAGGATAAGCTAGTAATTCACCGTGCAAATGAAACTATTAGAAAATATAAAACCACATATTTATTTAAACTTAGTGAATTATGATGAATAATTTAACATTACACCATTTTTTCTAACATTGAAGAACCTTTCCAATCCAATGAACAGAGTGAAGGGCTACTGACCCGAGAGCCAGGCCTCCATTCCGGGTGACGCTTGTGGGTACCTTTAGGCTCCCCAAAGCTATGTGAATTTTTCGTGTGAAAGCACTTCCCGGTGGCACATGGAAAGGAGCTGGTTCTTGGAACACCCTACCCTGAACTGCAAACTCCGTATAGGGATTTGTATACGGTATAATTTAGACTCTTCTATCGAACCAAATTACGAGTTGATTAAGGCGGCTGTCCACAGTTGAAAAAGTGAAATAAATATAGGTAGTATTATCTATGTAGATTACATGAAACCATTTGCTAGTACTGTTTCCGATACATCATTTGCCGAGGACTTGTAACTACTATGAATTGAATTGCACATATCTTAGAAAAATATGAAGGATTTCCAACTCCTCTGGGCCGATGTGAACTAATTACACTCTTTTAGTAGTTACTACCACTTCCAGCGTAGTATTTTGTAACCAGAACAAGCATCTAAGGAAGCAGGTGGGCGGATAAAATAATACTTTGTAATTCCACAGATTTAATTTATTTAATTTATTTATTTTATCCGCTTAAGAATGAACCGATTCCATAAAATAACGCCTTAAACCATCGATTATATGAAGCAGGTGGGATTAATATTTCCAAAAAAAGAGCGTATGGACTGGAATCCTCCTCTGAGATTCAAAGAAAAAACCCAAGCAGAAAATGAAGAATGGGAATATCGGTGGGAAGAAAAATTCGCTTGAAATGGATGAGATAAAGAGCTGAAAGAAGGTCTAAGATGTTATAAAAAATCCTGCTAGAGTTAAAAAAAACAGCTGTGGTAGGATGATGACCATTGCATTATGGTAGGAGGAGCATTGAGGGCCGGTCGCTGTAGGGGCGTGATATATCAGCGTTCTCCATTTCACCACTTTAGCTGACGTCAGAGAATTTCAGCACATTGAGCCGGACCTCTCGTGTATTTGAAACTCTCAATTATAGGTAAGGGGATTTGAAGGAATTTCACGAATATTGCAAAAGAAAAAAAATCGTGGTGATGATTTGTTACCCAAACTGTTACAAGGATTTTTTATTCAAAGAGTAGGCGCAACCGATAAGGCATTAATTCTTGGTTTTCTTTCCAATGTGTATGTTCTCACAAACGGGTTTACTCATAGCCAACTTTCGTTCGCTCGTTGAAGATTCACAATAGAATCATAAAGACCAACAAAGAAGTTAGTTGGAAAGAAACACGTGAACGAGTGGTGAGGTACGGGAACATGATCCACAACAAACCGCAGACAATAAGAACCATACATGCATAGGATAGACTTTCATGACTCTCTCTATATATTATAAAACAGGAAGAAAACTAAACTATATTTTCGTAAAATCAAAGTACCGAAAAAAGTCTGTAGAAGTCGGCATTAGTTATCAAACATACAGCTTGGGAGATACGTGTGTAGAATAAAACAAAGAAATACGCGAAAACGAATAAAATATGACGAACGCAGCATTGAATCATTTTGTAGTTGAGTGAGGATATCATAATGTACCATAGATGCACACGAAAGTCCTGCTAAAAAAGTATAAGTTCTGAAGAAATGAGGACGAGAAAAGAGTTAGGGCTAGTTGCGGTTAGAAAAATAACTAATATACTTAAACAATAGGCGACAGTTTAAGTTCAAACGATGCAAATATATTTTTATTTGATGCATACATATAAATCTTTGTGCCACAATTATCGCGAGTTAGAGACTTTTGTATCAGATCTGATGTTTTTCTCTGACACTAAAAATATCACACTCGATTGCTGAAGCCCCGAAAAGACGAAAGACAAGACTCAAATCGAATCAAAGATTTTTTCGGGGATTGCCCTAACAAATGATGGATTTCAAAAACGAATAGATACCAAATCAATTTTGCAGATAAATAATTTGCTGCGGCCCATGACTCACACACACCATAGGGAATACGTAGAATTTATAATTACATATTGGTGGTCATATCGATGAGAAAGATACGCAGACTGCACGGAATTATGCTGGATTCTTTCACCTTCTAATTAAATTTATTAAAGCAGTCAACTATATGGATATATTATTTGGGCTATGTAGATTTAACCCATAAATAAGCCCCATTGCAGGTATGTGATATTCACATATTTATAGGAGGGTACAGTTCAGGTTGTCTGTCCGGTATTAGACCAGACACATGTTTCAATTTCTGTTTTCCTCATGATTCCTGTATGATAATAAATAATGATGCTAATGATAGTTATGATAAAAAAAATGATTTCAGATGGGGTTGTCTAAAAAAATAATATAAAACTGAGACTCAACTGTCGGAAGCCGAATGAACTACTCATGTCATTACGCTGTTGAGGAAGGATATTTCTTTCATGTATTAATATGACTCTCTTCTATGCTATGGTATGTGCTTAATGCAAGGGAAAAACTAGCATTTGATTATTTTTTTTGGCAATCCATTTCGCCAAATTTGGAAATAATTTCCGAACTGATGATATGTAAGTAAGGGGCTGGGTGTATTACATCGATGTCGTGAGTAAAATCAAATGACTGATTATTGTGTGTTATTTTCAATCTAAGTTTCATATTTTCTCTCCACGCATCCGATTCTATATTACTCGAATCTAGAATTTTGTAAACTTCTTTGTGTTTTTCCATTTTTTTCCACCAACTATGGAGCTTTCCTCGTCATATGATGAGATAAATGAATAAAATATTTGATAAATTTAATTTTCATGATGGTCTAAACACTGTGCTTTAGTTTTCTAACAACGCGATGGCGATAAGAATTTTACACTTCATTCATCACACTTTTGAACACCACCAAATCTGGTCCCCTTGATATTTTCTGTTGAGATTTGCATCCAAGGGAATCTTTAAATATTTTATTCGATACATCGCGGCATTTACCATTCTTGAATGGTGGAATAATTGATAAATTATTTCGCGACATGCAGTTTTACTCCCTTCAATGAAAGACAATAGTTCGGCTGTAATTTTTTATTACTCTAATGTATTTCAGATATTATAGAGGAGGAAGGAAAAGTATGCCACAAAATATTTTTCATATATATTATTATTTTAGGCCTTTTATGATGCCTAATTATGGTAATGTGGCTTCCTTCATTCGAATGTAAAAGTGATTTATTAATCTATAGCATGGGAGATAAAATACATTAATGGGGAAGTAAGCTTATATATATGCTATAATTCTGAGAAAGAGAAGGGAGGAAAATGAAAAAAGCTGTTCTAATTAAACCAGCAACATTCCACACGTGCCCACACCCACACCACAGTCACCTGTCGAGTTCAGGTTCAGGCCGCATGGCGGTATCACCTCCCCAAAAAATATCCGCTGTCCAGATGCGATTTCGCGATTCAGAGCGCTCGTCGATTTGACCGCAGAACACGGACAGATTTAGAACAAGAAAACAAAGGGAAAGGCCCTTCCGTATCTACCCTAAAACTTGGGCTTGAACCACTAATAACTTCGGAGTGTATATTTAACTACAGGTATGGTTCTATGTTTCGTGATTATTAATTCACGGTAACATAAAGGGCTCGTAAAACAATAGAGATACTACAACAACTCCATCTGTCGCTAATATAAGGTATAAACTACAACGCACTTCGTGGAGTTGAACATATGGAAATTATAACTGGAAATAGAATGAGTTGATACTCACCACAAATTTCCCAAAGATTTCGCAAAAGAAACAAAACAAATGACAGATATTTCTGGAAAATAAAATATTTATCTAAGAATATTATTACTAACAATAAACAATTGGCCGAACAGATATTATGGTAATCAGCCTTTACGGATGATTATAAATATTGATTTCAACACGAACGCATGCATTATTAATTAATTCAATTAAATAATTGGGTGACTTAGTGCGTGGCATTTGAGACCACTGGTAGGGTAGTCGACTTCTAGGTTGAAGGTTCCAAATTGAAATCAGGGTGTTGTCTCAGACCTAAGAGTACTGAGCACCGTATATAACAGGCTAATTTCAGGTGGTATTTGAAAATGGGAGTGGCTCCACCATCTTAAATATATGAATACTCATGAGAATACTCCGCCTAACAAAACGGGCTAGTAGTTCATTAATACGAACTTTCAGCGACAAAAGCCACCATATTGACCTTTCCTTCCAATTTTGCGCCAAAGTTCAAACGGTTGACAGTTATTATATCTGAAAAATATATGCTGTATCTGACTCCAAGAAATTGGTCACCCAAGTATGGTGGAGATTATATTGTAAAAGTATGTCCCAATTCGATTATCATAATAATCGAATTTGGATATAGTTTGTTTAATTTAAAACCGGTAAGCAATTATTAAAAGAGACTATTCTTCCATTTTAATTTTCGCTGAGGCATATGCCATTACTGTTCTCCGCACCGCACTTCGCACGCCTCTCGCAATTACTTTCTTTAATATCGAGCGACAGAAAGTCCATTTGGAAGGTCGAACAATCACAAGGGTACACTTTTACTATCTAAGATGTCTTCAGAAAGAACGCGCACTCCAACCTTTAGATGGCACCAAGCCATTCGACTGGGTGGAAAGTACTTGCGGGGAGGAGGCGGGGGAGGTAAGCAAGTTCAGAGACATGGAAATTGAAAAAGAAAAGGAGAGGCTGAATACATACAGGTGTGAGTTTTGGATTATTCCCCAGAGGTGGTTGGGTAGTGGGCGGGATGTTGGAAATGTTGGGCGGATAAGGAGGTGGCTCTAGAGTCGAGCGAGTGGCGTGATGATGGGCGTAGACGCATCTTGCCGCAGCCGAGAATAAATAATACATTTTGAAACTAGCTCCAATTACGGGTGGCGAGCCCATTTAAGGGGGATGAGCTCAAGACTCTCTGCTTGGAAGTTTGGGAGACTACTGTGAGGCCGTAGGGTGGAGAACAAGACGAGGAGACGGTAAGGTGTCGAGAGGGAGACAGAGCATTGGCTAAGGGGTACCGAGGTGAAGAGGAGAATGGCTTGCAGACGATGATGGGGCGACGCCGCATTGAGGGCGGAGAGGGAGAAGGGCAGGGGGAAGGGGTGAGACTGAACTTCGGAGTGAAGGGGTTTCTCTCGAGATCGAACTCTATATTGGCCATTCCTATTCATGCATGAGTTAGAGGGCGGCAATCAAGGCAATGCTAAACTTTCTCCTCTTTCCAACGCTAGGCAACTTCATCACGAACAGCTCTCCTTCCCTTCAATCTCACCAAGTATATTAACTCAATTAATAGGTAAATGCTACAATTTTACAATTATTTAATTCTTAAGATAAAGACTGTACAAGTAACTTCATCTAACCGCTCCTAGACACATATAAATGAAGGACGAAGTAATTATGATCTACAACTAAATTTTCCCTCATTATATTTTATATGAAATACATATTCACAACAGATAAGGTGCAAGAAGTGGAAAAATATGTGAAATCAAACTGAGAGAGGAAGTTGGTATATTTTAAACAACGATATTACAGTGAAAGTATGATAAATTAGTTACTTGCGGCAGAAATGGAGATTCAGAAGTGAAATATTTCTTGTGATTTACTGTAGCAACTATCAGAGTTGGAGATACATCTTTACATAAAAAACTTAACATAAAAAATTATTGCAAACGTTACAAATTCGGATCAATAAAGGATGAAAAATAATTTAAAGTCACAAAAATACCATGTCAAATGTTTGAAAATCATGTTCTAAATTACTGACTGGTAGTGGTAATCATTAAAATTAACTTCGAGGTCTATAACCGAGATATTATTTATATAGAAGTGATAGGGAAGGATAATTTTTCGTTTTAGTTAGTAAAAGCATTTCTAAAAGTTTTGAATCTCGACATAACTAATAAAAAATTAATCCTGTATTAAACATAATGGAAAAATCTTCGGCCAATTTATTTGAAACGTTTACAGTAGAATATAATCAGTTGTACAAATACCTGATAATCGAAGATGAGATCCCTAGTGGAACTAAGTTCGTGTGCACGACTTTACAAATAGATAAGCACAAATTGTATAGTTCAATGTAGACTCAGAACGAATATTCCGAAAACTGCATTATATTAAGGCCAAAACAAAAAGTTAAAGAACTGTAGCAAGGAACCCTCTTCCTCTAATTCATGGTCATAACTCTAAAAATTTATAAAAATGATAGGACCAACTATTCAAATAGTAGAAAATTTCATGCTACTCGACTGTGCGATGATAACAAAGCCAAATCCATAATCTCTCTGTAAATTTGGTTGTTAGTATATAATCTACTTAAATTAACTTTTAATACGCACTAGAGAAGGAATTCAATTTACTTATGAAAAAATGATCATCATATGAAGAATAGCCAAAGCTTCCATTAAGTTATAGCCCCTTCACACAGATGTCAATATCAAGATATGTCAATCTACTTTTATTAGGCATTATGCAGAATGTAATCTACCACAGGATTTTCGAAATAATAGGTATATAGTATTAGGCTTAAATCTACCTCCCGCGAGATTTATTTTCAACCTGTGATCTATGGTTTAAGTGCTAAATCATTTTCAATATCCATTTTTTTGCCATGAGATAAACTTGAAAGGTTTCCAGCGATTTTAAGGTGATGAGTATCATATAAATCGTAAAAATAATGGCTGAATGGCTAAGCATTGCTAATTTATTTTACATTACTAATTAGTCCTTCGATTAAGTAAGAGCGAATCGAATCAGAGTTTCTGGAATTTTTTAAATAAAGAGCTATTTTATATTTGAGTATAATATATATATATATATATGTATATATATATATATATGTATATATATATATATATATATATATATATATATTCATTCTAAACATGTTGAGAGCTGTATTTGTTTCCGTGGAAGTTAAGAATTTAGTTTCCTGAAGAAACTTGATGATATTATATTAAATAATTCCAAATTAATTCTCACCCCAAAATATGTAAAAAAACGGTATCATATGGCCATATGCGACTCGTATTTGTCACACATTCACGAGTTTTACTGCACAATTAGTCAGGTTTCATATTGTAAATTACAAGTGAAACTATATTTACTTCGAATTGCTTTAGGTATAAATTGAAAAAAAAATGTAATCACTCTTCTCCACAAAGTTTGCTATCAGACTGAATTACGTAATTTGAGGAATTAAATCAAAATATTATTTGAAATTTTGACAAAGAATTAAATGTACTAGAAAGTTTTGTAAGGAATTACGTCGAAGGGTAGACTATATTGACACACTATATTTGTGCAGAAGATACGTAGAATACACAAAAACGATTAATTCAGCTTTTCAGCTTTTATATCATTATGCACACTAACGTATATTTTTTTCTCATTTTAAACGAACAATCCTTCCTAAAACAAGCTTTTCTTTCACATTGCGCTACACTCTATCCAAATGTGTTTTGTGCGTGTCCACTTCATTTTGCAATAACTAGTTCTATCTACTTTCCTATCATAATGAGTAATTATGCTGAAGTTCTTATTTATTTAAGGTTCTATTTTTATTGCCACCCTTTTTCAAAAGAAATATTATACGAGGGCTGACCAGAAAGCAACTTACATGTCGCCCTAGTGTGGCGGTGGCTAGGTGGGGCTAGAGCGTCCATCTTGGCATCCAAACGTCCCACTCAGTACGCATCCTGCTGTGGTAGTATGCAGAGTGTGGCTACTCTACTTTTCTCACTACGAACTGTTAAAATGTGCACTGCAATAGAAAACCCGCGAGTTGTAAAGTGATATCTGTGGACAGATTTTCCCTAGAAAAATATCACAAGGCAATTGAAATGCATAGGCAACTTTGTGTATGGAGACAGAATAATTAGCGAAGGTGGAGTGAGGCAAAAGTGGATCCAGTTTAAAAATAACCGTAAAAATGTTCACGACGAGGGCCGCAGTGGCCGGTCTATAGTCTTATGACAGATGAACTGACAGTGAAAATCAACGAAAAAATTCGAACAAATTGGCAATTTTAGATTGCGAATCAATCGCTAGACATGACTAGCAACTTCAACTCTTTAACAGTGAAGCAGAGTAGCATGCTGGTGCGAACAAGGGGTTAAAAGTTAGGGCGGCAGATTTCTTTAGTGAAGGAATTGAAAAGCTAGTAATAAATGCCTCAATTTGAATAGTGAATGGAAAAAAAAGTTTTAATCCGTGTCTATCGAGTGCAAGTAATAAAATTTCCTCAGGTCATTAGGCTCATATTTCATTTCTAAACTTAAGTTACTTTCTGGACATTCCTCATACTTCTACGCACATTGCTCCATCAGTTCGACCAATTATATTTTGGTGAAATAAATAATACTACCAGCTACCGTACACAGTAGCACAATTATTCCTAAGACCAGGGTAATTTAGGTTCTTATATTATTCAAGCAAAGACTCTTAATATTTACATATTAAACAAGAATAAAAATAATGCTACAATTTCAGAGAGTAAAAATCATTCGCTAATAGTGAACTAATAGTGTAGTTTCATGGTAAAACAGAAAATTAACGTTTACACTTAAACATCTATGATTACAGTTCCATAATATCATGTGAAATGTTAACTTAAATATTGAGTTACTAGAAGAAGTTCTTCAAGATCTGTGAAAAATGAATATCTTGATCAGGGTACTTATGGTCATTTCTATGCATGTCGGTAATTAAGTAGATATTTGGTAGGTACTAATAAGAGAGCTAAATTACGTCCACTGTAATATGCTTATTGAGCATTTCTCCAACGCATAATTTAAGAAAAACATCAAGACAAAAATAATGGCTCTGGAAAGAAATAGGCATCAGTTATATAATTGAACATATTTCGTTTGCGGACAACCTTCCAGTCCCTGCTCTCGAAACACTAATACATAGTTTTTATGGTACTTGAAATACCTTACCGAATAATGCAACAATTTCAGAGAGTAAAAATCATTCGCCTTGACCGGGATTCGAACCCGGATCCCTCGATAACCGTCCGAGTGCTTTAACCATTTAAGCTACCGAGACGTTCTCTTACACTCTGAAATTTTGGGGGCTTTAAAAGAACAAGATGTTGTGACGAAATAACGTACATACAATGTCACAGGCATTCGTAGTCGTGCGCGAGGCGCCACAGTCCACGATGTTAAATCCCGGTCAAGGCGAATGATTTTTACTCTCTGAAATTGTTGCATTATAATACACACATAGCGGATGACTCCGTTAATAGTTACTGTTGCGGCATCTCCCGCAGTTTCTTGGAAGAATAAAAATGGTATGGATGAAATGGAAAAAAGGTCATCATAAATGACGTTAAATGCAATGCTTTCCATATTCCGATCATACTGAAAGGCGCAGATGTGACAAAAAAATTTGGTAATTTAACTGGTCAGAGAATTTAACTAGAGGAGCTCTATATTCATTATTCTGTGACAAGGAAAGCAAAATAGAGAAAATAAGAAGCAACCACAACAAAGATCAATTATTCGAACGAGTAACATGTTTATTTTGCTTTGGTTACTTAACCTTTAACGACCACCGTTACTATGTCCAAATACTGGATCCCCCAAAAAAAAAACATTTCTATTTCACTGGCTTCACATATAAAGCAGAAGTATTCATCCACTGAAATTGTAGAGCGTCCCTCGGATCAGGTTCTCAAAAGAGATCTCAGGCATTTCAGTTTACAAATAGTTTCCTTTGAACCAGAATTCGTTACGCGCAGATTTGGATCATTACGAAAGTAGGTTTTGACAACATAAAGGCAAAACTTAGATTCCAACTTCAGAACTCTAAAAGAATTATCATTTATCCTGTTATTTCCATATTAATCTATCAAAACAAATAAAACAAATATCACTCGTCCCCAAGCTATAACTCTAATAAATATCTCTGAAATGATAATATATCTCACAATTTTTCCATCTAAAACATCCAGATAAAAATGACCATAGGAACCGACATATGATTGCAGATAAATGTTGAAGTTCATGGATCAAGATTAGTAAAATAGCACAAACATTTCACCACACCAAAGTATAAGATCTTGAAACTGTTATTGAACTCAATACGAATGAAACATAAATTAATCAATAGGAATAGCTAAGCAAATCACTGGTTTGAGCTGGTTAATACCTTACATGCCAATTTAATTTGTATATCACGCCAAAAAACTCAAGCAAGGGCACCAAAATTGACCTTTGAAGAAATCACAAACAAATATTTTACGGGATATAAATATTAACATTAATATGATTATAAAAATATGTCTACGTGGTAAGGTAAGCTTTGTAAGTAAACACACACAGGGCACCGCTACATTTACAATCCTCACCATGTTATACGCGACATAACACCAAACATTAAAATAAACCCTTCTAGAGTTTCGCACACGTCCTTTTCCTCTTTATTTCGTCCAACATGCCCTTTCTTTTTCACCCCTACCTCTCTTGACTAATGTCCCTCCTCTCTTTAACAGTCCATTTCCAATGAAAATGCCCTACGTCAACCTTTCCTGTTATGCGAATGCCTTTACGATTTTACAATATTCGCAACTATCGTAAAAGCTTAGATGCTTAAACTACTTTTCTTCACATATCCCTACTAGTTTGAAAAGATTCGGCTGACATAAAAGTTAGATAGGTAAACGGGCCAAAATTTTATAGGTCATTCCTTCTTATTTTAACTTTCAAACTTCACGAATTCTCCAGAAAAGTATGTGAAAGGACAACACCTATGGAGTCAATTCTTCTGTAAGTAAACTCAATAAGTGTGTACCGGGATATTTTTATTAAAAGCTCTAATACCGGTTCCTCTCACTTTTGAGACACTCAATACAAGGGTCCTAAATACATTTCCTTACTCATTTTCAATACGTAACACTTTTCAACTAATCATTTTTTTATTTTCCAGTTTCGATTCAGTATTTTATGTTTCGATTTACCACATAATATTCAGGCTAAAGGGAGAGGAGGAGGACATGTAGTAGTACATCAATACATAGTCAGCAATAAATAATATTTTTAATTTTCTTGATACTAGAACTATCTGGGTATTAATATGTTATAATTACACCATAAGACGCCTTAAAATATGCACTTCGTGCATTTTCTTAACGTTAACTACTTTTAACCAGGACAAAGATACATGTGACTGGATCTAAAAATGCTCGCGCATATGCACTTAACGATGAATGTGCACCCCCTAATTTCCTCAAAACTGTTTCTTCTCTAACAAGTAGCCAATTTTTATAGTTTTGACTCATTCAACGCCAATGGGTTTTCGTTTTTATGGAAGTAGCTCTGTATTTTCTTAAATTTAATTTCACATGAAATGTCTTTAGCGTTAAAATCAATCAAGGGATATAAATTCAATCATTCATTCGTCAGAAAAATGGCTAAAATTCGTTTAATTTTCTTAAATTAATGAAGTACCACAAGATTTTATGGGCAAATTAGCATAAAAATGGAGGTCAGGTAAAAACGAATGCCTAATGGAAAGATTTACATCACGAAAAATGGATGTCTTTCGGCAAACATGGATTAACCGCTCAATAACTGTTCCAACTTCCAACCGTCGCCTCATGTCAGAGGATACGCTGGCCATAATAATACACTTGATGTTTTCCAGTTATATAGATGCATATGAGGAATTAATTTTTATACCAGAAGTGTCAAGTTGTATAATCTATAAAAGTAAGTTTATAGAAGTAAGCACATTTATCGTCAAATTTTATTACTTAATGAAATCAATCAAACATGTTTACTTGTAGATAAAACATTGCACTTATATACGTATATTATACAACAACATACTGATTAACTTACTATTTACGGTATAGTTAAGGGTTAGGATAAATATTTTTGGATACGCATTCAGATAAAAAAGCAGTCCAACGATAACATCTCACTCTCAGAGATTTTTTTAGGAATCTATGGAAAGTAATACGTAACGCATAAAGAAAAATAGAAGTGGGAGAATGTTGATGATAGGGATAGATATGCCTTACCAGACAAGGAAGGAAAAATCTTTAAAAAGTAAGATATCGAAGTCTAGACTTTCAAATATCTATTCAAAAATCAATTTCAGTCACATTATCCTTTCACAACAAGGAAACAAAATGAAGACATATGAATAAATTCGATATCTTTTGACATTTCATATTTACCTAATCTCCGTATGAAATCTAGCAACATGAACATTGGTATTTACCCCTTCGTGCAGAATTCACGGTCCACTATTGCATTAGGCGTATTTTTAGGAACTAATCTATTCCATAAATAAAAATACATGGAACGCAAATTTCTTTTCTATGCCGAATTTCTATTACATACATGTATACTAAAATAAATAAATTCGAGTATACTCTAAGTGTCAGTAATTTAATCTATTTAATTAAAACTAGTTAAACCATGGAGAAAATTTATTAATACCGTCGAATACAAGTTCAATAATATAGGAATAGTTTTTTTTTACTTTATTACCAAGACATGATAAAAACAAGTAAGTTCCGAAAGTAATGTAATTAAACTTTCCGCGCCGCTCCTATTGTTCGGAGTGGGATCAAACCACCTGGGAGTAGGTGGGGAAGACGCTAAGCTTTGCTGCAAAATCGGCCACAGCGCTCTTTAAGTTGTAAAAGCGGCAAGTCGTCAGTTACTGTACAACTCAGCGCGCCGAACGCGCCACGAAAAAAATGGAATCGACGATCGAGCAACTTTACGCGATTACTAAGTTTTACGCTAAACTGAAAAAATCTCGAGGAGACCAACAAAATGATTTGTGAGGCTAATGGAGAATCTGCTTTGTCCTACTTACAAGTTTCGAGGTGGTTAAAGGCCTTTAAGGAGGGCCAGGATGAGGTTCACGACGCTCTTGGCGGCCGTCAAGCAGCAAACCTACAACAATGTGGCTCATGTTTGGCATTGTTGGACTCTGACCATCGATTGAGTATGAAGATGGTTGCCAATGAACTAAACATATCGTCTACTGTTGTGTTTCGCATGGTTACTGTAGATTTAGCGGAGGAGAAAATGTGCGCCAAGCTTGTGCCCAAAGTGTTTGCGATAACGCGCTACGAGTTCCGCCAAATTCGCCAAAAGTATGTAGAGGCCCAAGAACAGTACGTTGATGAATTTTAAGTGATTGTTCTGTTCAATAATTTATCATTAAAAAATAATTGCATGACTTTTGGAACACACCCTGTACCTTTCCATTGACTAATGGAACTTTGGAATATATGACTAAAACGTTTAAACAAAAAGAAACTTCAAGGCAACCTAATTAAAAATAATAGCGCCGAGTTTCATGTTTGTATTATTTATTGTTTTTCTGTGCGCTACGATAACAGGTACTCTCGGTTAAATTCTCCAGAGGTTTTCTGCGAGAAAGATGAAATTAGTGACCTTGCTCAAGGAAGCACTGGCCTTGAACGTCTGAGTATACAAGCCATCCAGCGCTGGTGAGAGACTCGAGGATAGATAGAAAACAAGCGACGGCCGGCAATTTCGAAGAGTGGCGGGTGTAAGTTCATTTTTGGCATTTCACCAGAGACGCCAAATCCGAGGACTGAGACTTTCTACCGTCTTACCATCAATAAAGCTCACTTATTAAAGAACCCTTACAAAAATAAAAACACAAAACATTTGCCCTTGACTTTCATTGGAGTAAATATTACATTTTTTCATATAGCCTTGAAAAGAGAATCAATTGTCATTCGCAAGCAGGAAAAAGTACGTTCTTCAAAGTTCACTTATGTTTTTTCGGTAAAAATTCTATTATTGTACATTTCTATTTCAAACGTAAACGAGATATTCTTTTCCGTAAGTAATGTATCGCTCGAAGAGACATTCACAGGCTTGTAAGTAAATCTGCGTTCTTTCGTTTCACAAAAAAAAATATTTTCTAATCCATTATATATAATTGGGTATCAATTTCATATAATCAATAATACACGATAAACAGCAACGGAGTACAATTTTTAAAAACAACATATCGTTTTTAATATATTGGCATGAACAAGATGCTTGCTCTTTGATTATTATCAGGAAAGTAGTGTTTGTTACAATTGTCAAATGTGCGTTATTCCATTTCAATTACGTGAGATTTGCAATATATCAAGAACCTTCGAGAAAGTTTTGTGATTTTAATAACAACATTCCAAGTGTGATGAAAAGCATGTACAGCATCTTAACTTATTTCAATTTATTAAATGATTGTATTAATTGAGAGTAACATAACTGTTAAATGTAGATTAATACACGCATTTCTTTTCATGTTCGTAGAATATAATGATGTACCAATATTTTTCTGAATTGATGACAATACAACTCGAGAAAGAAATCTTTACGAATCTAATTATTGAATTTTTATCCAGCTCTGTGCAATTTTTATATCTTGTTGCATACTGCGTACTAGTTCAGCTAGTAAAGGTACAATTATATTATTTATAAAAAAGGGTAGAGACGAATAAGTGAAAGAAATTTCAGAAAATCAAAACATTAGGCGATAAAAAAAGGACATGTATGGACTTTAATGTAGATTTGATATCAAACCAAAGCACTTCATTGAAATACATCTAATTAGGCGATAAAATTAGTAAACGTTCTACTCTTCCAATTTTTAAGTAAGACATATGACATATGAGCACATCCTGAATACCAACACACGGAGTATAAAATGGGACGGATTGGAACAGTTTTTGTTGAACAGTTTGGAACAGGTTGGATCATATAGGTACACGTGTATCTTTACGACTTTGCTTCTGATACAGGAAAGAAAATTCAAACAAGTCTTTTTTCCCACCCTTTCCCATAATTTCATGCTCAAGTTTTGACGGATAAATATGTTGCACCAAAGATTAATCAATCGATTTTTAAGCAGTAAAAAAACCTACATGATTACAGTTTAGCTGAAATTATTTTCTCTTATGGATCGCCGCCTCCAACATTGCCAATAAACATCTTATTTTATCATAGGTATATTCTAGAAATATTTCTGTCCTTCAATATTTATTCCTCATTGTGGATTGGATCTTATTCATTGACGTTTTCTTAACATGGGAGATTAATGCTGTTACTCTATAGAGTAAGAATAATGCAGGCCAAATACCTCCGCTAATAAATAAGAGAAAGAAAATCAGCAAAAAACAGAACTAAGAGGGTACTTAAAAATAATAAAATCACAGCTAATGAAATTGGCTGAAAGTGTAATTGACTTAAAATCTTCATGCTCTGATTGTAACGTGGGTTGTTTTTACAGCAGTATGGTAGAATGTGAGAGCTAGAATAGTACACATAATTTGTAATTTTTTGCACGGAATCAACCAATTGGCATGTGTTAAAAATGTATACACATGATATCAGTTCATACGTATTACTGCAATGTAAGGTTTGGCAATAAATTGAAATTACAATGGTGATACCATGAGGAAATACTTTAGATAAATAGCTGTAATTTGAATATATTTTTAAACATACATATTCATTTCTTCAAATTATTTATTCTGTGCAAAGTATTCATTGTTAAAGCTACACCGAAATGACGTTCCACATTTTTGAATGATGGTTTTATCTTACATCCTCTTCCTGTTGTACTACGTGACATTTAGGAAATAATTAAAAATATCATTGTGACTCCTTTTTGGTAGCGCTACAAGCGTTTGTGCCTTACATATATGATTAATTTCACCAATATTTCCATCTTTGACGTATTGATTATTCGATATTTAAAATATAATGGGGTCCATTAATCAGACCAGCTATATCTTCGTTAATTACATCAGAAATGTACACATTTCCCTTTTAAAAATCAGATCATTCATAATTAATTAATTTACTATAGTATTTATGATCTAGCCAAGGACATTTTCATACTTAGTGACATTTTTTAAGAACGGCCTCATATTGGTTCGATTTAACTAACACAAAGTATATTAAATTTAAATCAGCAAAGTCAATTCTGTTGATGCACAATTATTTAATATAGATTCATCCCTGCTACTCAGGAGCCCATTCACATCAACACGAAGAACATGGGTATGAAATAGAAGACGAAGCCACATGGTTCGAGGCACAGATTGCGAAAGGTATCAATGCCAAACCCTAAAGGGATGATGTTCTACCTCAGAGCGGCTGGTCTCAGGGAATGACGAGAGTTGAATTCACGAGCACGGGTTATCCTGGGATGAGAGTAGCAGCTGTCTTGTACTGTGGCAATCTGCCAGGTGGCCATGCGGTTTAAAGCCATTCAAGCACCACTGCGATCGGGGAATGCATTTACCCTAGGCTCGCGGTAAGCAGAACTCGTTGAAATGTGATTCTCGCAGAAAAAAATAACATTTCAGGGCCAGGGGAATCTCCTGTTTTTATACTACGTCTAAAGATTGCCGCTAGTTAATAATCCATGCTAAAATATTATTAGACAACTCATAAAACTTGAGCGATACCCATGCTGAGGTCAGTAAACAAAAGTTTCTTGAAAGAGAACCTGAGGGAATTAAAGTAATCCAGTGTAATGGTTCAGAAAGGAATAAGAAAGCATTAGACGCGGAGTTTTTCTAAAAGTCAAACAGCGGATAAGGGTTTTGTGGGCAGAGGATAGCAATAGATGAAGTTAATTAAATTGATTTTCAGAAATTTTATGTTGGTATGAGGACTTTAATGCAAGAATAATCAAAAGGGAAATTGAAATTTGAGCCCTTAATAACAAAAATTAGTGCCTCAACTAAAATAATAACCAACTTCAGTTCCAACAGACTCTATGACGATACGCGCTATGTCGTAAAATATACAATTACACTATTATCACAAAATAAATTATGGTAATGCCTCCATACGCAAATCATATGATAACCTAGACTACGGCCAACTGAATGGATCGTAGTTGGAAAGGAAACAACTAAAATGTTCGTATTGACTTCGTAAATACGCATTCAGGACGATTGTTTTGTGATGTAAGATTAATTATCTCCAAACGGCTATTTCAATTTATGTGTTAATTAATTGTATTAATATTATATAGTATAATAAAGTATGGTTAAAATAATAGTATTAGTTCATAGGTATGATTGTGTAGTTTAAATTAGATTACATTTACTGTGTGAGAAGCCCTACAACATCTATGGTATACTCACGATAACATGCAATACCATTCGGCGACTTAACAGCTGAACATGGATTTAAATTCAGATAACGCCTCTAAACATTCTCAGCTAGACTGGAGCTAAGTCATTATCTGCGTATGTACAATCTTTCTGAATTACCATAGGCAGGAAGAAAATTTCACAAGTCTCGCTCATTTCCTGCCTTGTTTTATTTGAAATCCATATGACCTAGTATGATTTCTACCCCAACCTGAAACATCAAACTTGATTCTGGTTGATTTTTTTTACCTAGAATTGTTCACACATATTTCAGGTCAAGTTCTTAATTTCTAAAAGGGAATAAATTACTTGAGCCGTTCAATGAGAGGCGCTACGCTCAAATGAAGGAAAAACGGTCGATCAATTTACGGTCCAGTACGGATCAAATTGCCCCTTCTTCACCACCTGAGGAGACTACGGGCAGGCAACAAAGTGGAAAACGGAATATTGGTAAAATTGACAACACATATTGATATCTCGGAGAACTCCCTCTTTTTTCCTTTACTCTGATCCGCGCCGGCGGAAGGTCGGCACTTTCCCTGACAATCGCCCCAAACGTGGCTCCTAATCCGTCCCGTCGCTCAACAAATCATTAAGTTTGTGTTTCCTTCCCCTTCTATCTTTTCCATACGCCCCCCATTCAGTATTTATACTCTCCCTCAACATCTGTATAACCATACCAATTCAAGTAATTTGGTTTGATTTATCCAGAAATGCCCTAAGCAGTCGATACGTGTCATTGATCGTAAATAATTTTACATATACTTTGCACTGCCACTATCGCTACCCAGCCACAATCAAAAAGGGTCGATGAACTTTAACTTAGCATAAATGACATTTAAACAACTTTTTTTAGTTCCCTTGGTTTCCCTCACCTCTATTCTATATGCGATAAGTCCGTTAATTACACATTTCTTCTCCCTAAGTTAGCCTTTTCCCTAAACACTCCTTCTATCTTTCCCTTTCTCATTCGTTTATTCTGTGTTCATTTTATTAGAATTTCTACCACGCATTCCGTCAAATATGAACACTAAGAACCTAAATATATATAATATATCATATATATATATATATATCCTATTAAACATTCTTTTTTGTAATGCACTAGGGTTTAACTCAAATAATGGCTGTTCTACACATGTAAAGTTGATTAATGTCTCCGTGCGCCTTCACTCAAAATATATCGGGATGTCATAGCGAAAAACTGTCTACAGCCACTCCTATTAACATTTCAATATAAGATTATTTTTAATTTGGTTAAAAAATTAAATTAAAAATTTGCTTCGTTATTTTTCCCACAGCTTTTTTGCATTCATGAGAATTTGTGTGAGGACCGTATTATTCTGGAAGAATGAAAAGCGAGTTCACTCCATACTTGACAATTGAAAATATACACGTTAACACGGAAGATAACTTTGTAATGACAAAGAAACTGTGGGTAAAGAATTTTAAATCGAAGATATTGTTGAAAATATATGAATTTTTACCCAGAGTTGAAATATGTATATAGTATTAAAAGACACTTCTTGTCTTTTCTGAACGTTATGCTTGTCATTAGACGCTTATTCTGGTCTAATGACAAATACAAGTCACACTCTAGAATATATTTTCAGCATCCCTCCAAATATTGATTAACCGAGAAAGTGCACGCTTGAGGGAATCTTTAAGCGCATCCATCTCGAGGCAAAGCGAGAGAGCAGAGAGGTTCTTCCATTACCCTCAACTTCTGAGATCGTAAGAGTGACCTTCAAATTTTGCTGCCACTCTAACCGAATCTCAAGCATGGCAGAGAGAGTTGATGAGGGCCCAACTAGATGGTTGCCATCGTTACAAAAGCGTGTTTGTTAGCATTTGGATTTTTTTGAAGCCGCTCACCCTTACACGAAGCGATGGAAAAGTCTAGACTAGCCCTCATAGGCTGGAAAAAATAAAAATATTAGTCAAATTGACCACAAAAATAACTGACAGTCGGAAAAACCAACAATTGGTCACTATCTACTCGTACAGTAAACAATCTTTAAGGTCAACGTCTAATGGATACCTTACAGTGGAGGAGGAAATGAAACCGGGCTAAAACACATGTATATGGGGCAATAGTTTTATAATAATGACTGTAGGAATTATGTATTAATACTATGCATGGAGGATTGGTACGTAATATTTTCATACAAAATGATGCTAACGTTACTTTATCATTGCTTTCCTATCAGACGACCGATAGATTACGTAAAATGGTGTCCTATAGTATGTTTCACATAATGATTACTAGCTAACCTTCTACACTTACATTCAACACTATGATTCGCCAAAAAAGAAATATAATTTTTACTATTTCATGAAAACCAAAATAACACAATGATCTCTTGTAAAATTGTCAATTACGATTCAATAGTCAATTCGTAAAAAATTCAAACTCAATTTACCTAAGCTGCTCATACAGTTTACAAACATTTAGGAAATATTTTTCGACAGAAGCATAACTTTTTTATTACTACTTAAGTTATATAATAGGGCGTATATTATCGACCCTTATAATTTTAATATTGAAATTATTTACATATTCTTAGTCGACAAACAGCACTTTTTGGCCTTTTACATAGGACTATTAACAGTGATGACAATGGGCACGAATACGAACACCCAAGCCCTAGATGGAGGAAAACACACCCAGGCGCGACTCGAACCTGCGACCCTTGGGTTGGCAGACAAGGATGTTACGCCGCCGCCACCGGAGTCGGGAAATTGAAGTAATTGATCATATTTACGAAATATTAAAAAAACCATTAATCTAATAAGAAAATCTACAACCCAGAAAAGTATTAATCAGTAGTACTTTAGTATAAAGTTATACCCGCTACCTAAGGTGGGTGGGAAACAGTGCGCAGTACATAACTGGTCATCAATTCAACCAAGATGAATGAAAAAAGTCAAAACTATTTTGGACGTAAAACTTGAAAGCAGATAATTTTGGCAGTAGAGATTCAATAAATTTCCTTATCATAGAATAGAACCAAAACTTAAGAAAGAAAGAAACTTAACTCGTAAGTTTTCAAAACTTAAGAGTTCATGTAAAAGTCTCCGTAAGGCTGTGAAAAGCATGGAAAACTGTAAAAAAAATTATTTTTCATATAAAGGAATAAAACAAAGCTCGTAAAGGAATTTAAAAATAACTTACGAATGTTTTGGGTAGTGAAAGCAAATCTTCCATCAGCGGAAGAATGTTTTCATGTAGACAAATACCAGGGACTTCTTTTTTATGACCTTTATTTTTTTATAATCGCTAAATAAGATGAAAAAAACTTGTGAAAGTTTATTACAAACTCAAATAAAACTACACGCATTCCTTTAAGGATAAAATTACATGATGCTACACTATATAATATCTAAAAGACGTGAATGAATACAAGTTTAATTTTTCCATGGTATATGATCCATGGTCATTGCCTCCACACTAAAATAGTGATAAAGTTTATTTTGACAAGTCGAAAAATCTCAGACTCTTATCACTACTTATCGGTATTTTGATAAACATACGCTGAACACTAAAGGAACATCAAAGATCTAGCGCTAAACACAGGCTGATAATAAAAAATATTACAATCTTTGTTCCTCTCTATGGCCTTTTAGGGTATTATATATGTGACTCCTAATAAAATTGCCACTCCACATAGGCCATACTTGTATATATTGTGTGCAGCAGGTAGAATGGTTTACCTATCTTCCAAATCCTTTGGAAGAACAAGGTCAAATTAGTTGAGATATAACCATAAAAATTGTATCTAACCGATATATGAAATTGCAGAATCGCATTGAATATAAGATAAACGAAGTTATTATTAGAGGTGTGGAATAATGTCGAGCTGTTCAAAATAGTTCGAGTTGGCGCTTCAATATTGGCATTGAAAATGTAATGTTCACTTCAATTAAAAGACTGAATTACCAAGCAACCGCAAGTGAAACTTTTTAAAATACAATTTCAAAA
Source organism: Hetaerina titia (assembly GCA_037158775.1). NCBI lineage: Eukaryota > Metazoa > Arthropoda > Insecta > Odonata > Calopterygidae > Hetaerina > Hetaerina titia. The sequence goes on along the minus strand of CM073777.1, from coordinate 62,928,650 downwards.
TAGTATGCATATGATATGCACACAGTAGTACATCTACATAAGTACCCTGCGAGACACCAAAAAGGTGTGTAGTAAGACTGATACGATAAATAAACATTATATTTGTAAAATATTAATTCAGAATAGGTCTATCATTTATAAATTAGTTACAATTTAAATACAATCACAGGCTATGCACCGCTGAAAAAAAACATATAAACCATCATGTAAACCTTATTTTAGTCCATGAAAAAAGTATCCAATCGGATTAAAAATATTAAAATAAAAACTTTCTTCGCTTAAAAACTGTTTAAAACAGCTTCCCAGTGCCTTCCTCAGAATTGGCAAGACAGACTCATTGGAAATTCTAATTTAAAAGGGAAAATATTCAGAAGAGGATAAAACGCATGAGGGGAAAACATATTTCCATGGAAGTTCATTTTCGCTTTTGTATGGTCAGTCGATCCATTTGGCTGTTTTTATTAACTTGGACTCATTTCATATGGTAATAATTTTCGTACACTTTGGCTCGGGCACCCCTAAATATAAATGTAAATTTGAAGCAGTTTAATTACATAGAGGCTTAAAAAATATTTATAAGAATGTCAAGGCGATTGGCATTGGGCGATTTTTACAATGCCAACTGTAGGAATTCTACGTAAAAACACGTTATAGGTTCACATCTAACTTGCAAAGTTGGATCATACTCATTTGGACATAAATTGAATGGCAATATTTGCTACTATGGTGAACTATTTACTGGAAGAGACTTTTTGTCGCTATGAATATAAACACTAATTAACGTTTAGTCCTTTTTGGGTTTTAAAAGTAAACAGCACTTGTAGATGGGAAAGAGTGTGGCTCAGATGAATTGGTATTCGGTTTCACGTTTCCTACTTCCGAGTGAAAAAAGCAATAAAGTTTCATCACGTTCTGACATCGATCTTCCACGACACAGCGACGCCGTATCCGTACAATAGAACCGCACCCACGACCTAACGATGTCATTGGTCTGGTTCCGGCTCAACCCCGCAATTTTAACATTCAACACCGATATCAATACCTTTCTTATCAATACCCATATCAACACCTTTCAATCACATTTTAATACTATTTTAAACCCGATGAAGTGACATTCTCCATAATATTGCATTACAGCAGAGCGCAAGTAACGTTTAAAAATGAGATATTACATTTTAAGAGATAAATGGGGATAAATGGGGATATTTTTTACAGATATACCATTCTTAATAGATAAAAAGAACCTATATTCAAACATTAAAAATATAAACATTCGGAATTTAATCAGGGCAACTCACAAAAACATTTATTAAACTTTAGAAGCAGGCGCCTGTCCTTCAATATAACGACAACGTTAGCCGTAAATGTGTTCCTAACACACATAAGAGTGTACTGTTTAAAATTTTATATATTTACCAGATGACTTAGTCTTGTAATACCAGTTTCTCCAATGTGCGACTCAAAAACCCTAAAATAATGGACGGGCCAAAACAATTAAGACAATTGAGTCGCCAATAACTTCATAAATTTAAACGTAAAATATCATGAAGGAGTAAATTCCGTAATTTTTTCATCGTCTTAGAAACGACTCATAGTGATAAAATGAATAAAAGAATAATCTTTCAAAATATCGGTGGTAAATTAGATAATAATTGATGTTCGTTGTTCTAGTTATTCCCAATTTTTCATTTGTGTTTTATTCCCTGAAAGGTTTATTAATAATATTACAGAGAGCTTAATGGGTAGCTCGATACGAAACTTCATGTCTTGGGTGACTAATTAATTTGAAAATCAGTAGATTAACTCTCAAATCTTACTTACTACAATTATTATTATTATTTTTTATTATTAGAAAATTCTTGCCAAAGAGTAACAAATTAATTATTCAATTTAACTGAACGTATAACAGAATGTAGACACGTAAAATGGATATTGGTCTTAATTAATTAGACTTTGATTTTAAAATTAAACATTTATCATCTATTTTCTAACATATTATGTCTGTGTACAAGTTTCAGATTCAATCTTTCTCCAAAAAAGAAATTTCTGGTCGCAAATTCACCTTATACTTCAATATACTTGACAATTCCTTCAATGCAGTCAATTTTACTACTTTTTTCTGTACTATGTATTTAATATATCAAAACCGAAATTCAAAACTTCGACAAACCATATTTAGATGTAAGATACGTGAAAAACTTTTAAGGTAACCAAACAGCTTAATAGCCCATTATCTGTTACGAAATAAAAAGCTTTAAATGATTACTACATATGAACGTAACATTTATTTTTACTGCACTCGGCAGAATTTAGAATAGGAAATAATATTTGTTAAGTTAAAGGTACCTCGGGTTTAAGCGTTAAAGGTACCTAGGTTTGCACGAAGGTCTTTGTCCGTATGACGTGAATACTAATTAAGGTAAATTCTTCAATTCTTCCCACCAGTAAGACATTCCCTGTGGCACCATGCGTTAAAAAAAACCACCTCACTAACATCATTCTACCTAAGATACTTAGTTTTCCATCCATTATAGCGCCTAAGATCAAGGCAACAGCCTATAATCTCTCACCATGTCAAGGTTGCACTTGAAGGAAAAGATCCATATATATGTTGCGTCCGTTTATAATACAATTTTCTCGGTTTTGTAAATAATTAATTATATTTTAAATGACACCATGTCTCTATGACCGCACAATTTCAAATAAGATATCATAGTGTATTTAAAAAAGTATTTATCTAGCCGAATTATTGTTCATAGAAAATATACGTTACCGAAAATGGTGTCAAAATAGCCTATCTGCATGAATCAGGTTAGTTAAATGGAGCTTGTTCATGATCTATTATTGCCTACTATAACTTTGACAAAGATAATATTTAACTAACCCTTCACTTACTTTTGGTCACGTAGCCTCTGTACTTTCGTACCATTTCTATACTTTCATACGGACGTTGCGATAAATTGATTAAAGCAAATCCTATGATAAATTTACATTGAATAATCATATGCTAAACTTGTAAATAAGTATAAATTATTCTTTCATATTACATTATAAATAAACTAAAGAATTTCAGCAGTATTTTTTCATTTTATGATTCAATGCTATTTATTAAGAAATGTATTGCGTTCAAAGGGCTTACTTATCCGCTGACACACCTTTCCATTTTTTGACAAATAACAAATATTCTTCGCGTGATATCCTTCAAGAACTTTAGTATTGTGAATATAATTTAATTCTTCAAAAATATTAGCAGAATAGTATTGTTTGTTGCTCTGTGACAAAATGTAATGTCCATAACTTTCTAAATATGAAAGATGCAAATCATCCTGATACCGATGGATTTATCCAAAAAAAACACCAAATTATTTTCTTACAGATCCCAGACTGAGAGTTAGAATGAATAACCATTGGAGAAAACCACAGCTCTTGACGAAGGGAGCGAGTCAGGATGAACTTTAAAAATCTTAGCAACCCCAGGAGGGCTCAATTTCATCCGTAAGCCGATGGATGAGGTAGCTACGTGATGGGAACCCATTCCCTCGTCTGGACAATCCAACATGGGGATTGGGAAAGAGGGACAGAGACGGAATGACAGCGCTTTTGAGAAAGCAGTGATTAGGTATTTTACAGCTGTCTCTACTAAGAGAAAGGCGGTGGAAAATAAAATGTCGATGTTACGCAACGGTGTGTGGCTGAGAATGAACGGAAGCCTTGGATTACATGCAACCCGTCAAGTAAAAGCGTCGCCGTGGAAAAAGGGATTCGGGTTGTCGGTATGTCAGGATGAGTTGCAGTGCCTTGTGGGTTGCCATACTTTAAGGATATCAAAGTCTGTATTGAAAGAGCTAAATATGTTCGTATCTTTGTGTAGAATCATATCATAACTTTCTTCCAATCATTAACTGCAAGATAATCATACGTACGCTGAGTCAAGAGAATTCTTGTAATTATTTAAAGTGAACACTCTAGAAAAAACAGCAGTTTTAGATGCCCTGGAAAACGGAAAGATTTTTTTTAACATTTCTCAATAGAAGATAAATATTTGTTCCTTTTAGATGTTTTAAATTCAATGTATGTTGTTTGGGTGGCCACTAAATTTTTCTGAAAACTCAACTGTTTACCCATAAAAATTTTCAAAATACAGGAATTCCCCAGCAATGAGAGTAATTAGTGCCATGGCACTTTTCCACTACCATCATTTTAAATATGATATAGTGTATAGCAAATAAAAAAGAAGAGAGGGAAAAGGCAATGGGAAAACCTTACAAAATATTGTTTTCTCAAACGGTCCTCTAATAATCAATGACAATCAAACAAGAGATTTCCCCGTTTTAAAACGAAGTACCTAATAATGTTTCTAAAAATCAATCAACCTAATGTTTCCGAATCTTTGCGTTTAAAGTCCAGATAAAGGCATTATTAAAATAAAGCAAATTAACGTTATAAAACCCATTAATGTAATTTATTTTTTATTAATTAAATTATTACTCTAATATAACCGAAATGCAAAAACCTCTACCATATTTTCAAAGTTAATTGTCATAATTTTATTTCAATTCAAATAGCAATTACATGAAAGTTAAATTGATGGGCCAATCACGTATTTCATCTTACATCACTCGTTCAAAATCATTTAGCACAAGCTTCTACAAATATGAAGTTCAACCATACTTTTTATTTGTATCAATCCATATAAACATAAATCTAACAGAATTTTCATCACAGTTATTTAATTCTCACATTTTATGTTGACTTCGTACGCTCTGTATTCTTGAAAATATTGAATAATCACGAGAGACTTCAACAAAATATTTTCACAAAAAAGTATTGAGCATTTAATTTCTTAAATGTAAAGGGCAAGCTATTTCACTTCCAAAAATTCAGAATACTAATTAAGAAATGAATCTTGAAGTGAAAAGGAATTCATAGAACTAATGAAAAAGTTAAATTTTACATAAAGTTGCCTACTTACACATTATAAATAATGTTTTACGCTGGTCAGTTTAAGTCTCTTTAAACGGATAAACATAGGATAACCATTTTTTGGGAGAAAAGATAATAAAACATGTTGTAGAATGCTAACATCACATCTGAAATACGATTTCAAACTCATCTAGATCTTGTTATGTTTCAGTGGGTGCGATATTAAATGCTCCAGAGAAAAATTCACAAGGTTATTCAAAGAATATATTTTAATACATCATATTGGTTTCATTTGATTTTTACACTATTTTTAACATATTCATGAGCTTCACGGTAATTTGAACACTGTACTATGACATGCTACTTTTACCACCAAAAAAATAATGTTAGATAATATGTGATAAAATTTATATGGTTAAATAAAAAAAGCATTAATTTCCTATTTGAAAAAGCAATAAATCTATCCTTATTTTAAAGATAAATACATATTTATTGATGTAAACTATTTTTGGAACTATTTTCTATCGCCATATAATTATTTTCAAGATAGATTTAAAAAATACTAATTTTGACATGATGAAAACCCATACCCTTATCGGCACCCTCACTACAAATATACAACATTGGCTTTTTGACATTATTATTCCATTCAAAGAATCCAGATAAATTTAACTAGCCAATTATTGTAAAAAATGAGAATCTCACGTTCAGTTAAAGACATATTTATGTTTTTCTGTCACCTTAAGAATTTGAGCTCCTTGAATTTTTTATATGACAAAATATTTGAGAGGCAGGAATGTAATGAAGAAAAGTAAATTCGGTTTGTAAATGACAATCTTTGCGCCACAGTACCTCAGTCGACGTAACCGTCGGAACATTTTTCCAGCCATTATTCCAAAATATGAGGAATATTTCAGATTTTTCAAAATTAATTTAGGAAAGGATTGAAACTGTGAACCCTTAAAAACATAAGAAGGACCGGGAGAATAGCAAATGGTAAGGGAATACTCGGGTCAAGGAGAGAGAGAGAGGAAAGCGCTTCTTGGCAGAGGGCACTGAAGGAGCGGGGACGTAAGATTCCCCCTACGTCTCCAGTGAAGGGCGGGACTGAAAGCAGCGAGGTCAAGGGCTGTGCGAGAAGGGGACAAACGTGCGCAGAAGATACTGGCGAAGAACGGGAGGCGAAATGTAAGAGATGAGAAAATCAGAGAATAGATTGGCAAGAAGCCCTCGCAAATAGTCGGTTTTATTAGCCTAAGTAGATACATGTCCATTGATTTACCTTCAAATAGACTTAAACTAAATGCGGTACTTCGGCTCTAAAATTGAAGAGTAAAACCTGGCTAAGGGCTATTTTTTTAGCCTCGGTGAAACTTTCAGAATCTGACACTGCTTGAAAAAAGTTACAAACAAATACGCTTGAATAAACTATTCTATGCTCAGGGGTAACTTTTTCAAGGGCGAAAGGCATGTGCTGTAAATTAGGATAAAGGAGATAGAGAAACTTTGTCATATAGAGTAATTTAGTTAGCTATGAAATTTAATGTATTCCGAGGACCACGTATTTTCGCACTCACTTTGCAACTACCACTGATTTCATTCATAAATTTCAAGAAACAATTTTGTCCTAGCCGACGAGCATATTACCACACGAAAAGCATATTCAGGACACTCCTTTAGCATAGATAACTCTTCATTAGCAGTACAAACTAGCTAAATGAGAAGTTAAAATAATATTTAACTACGTAATAAATCAATTCAAAAGTTATTTATGAATTTATTACTTAGAAAGAATTGTATGCTTTCAAAACTGCACCAGATTATGAATTTAAACGGTATGTAAGTTTAATAAGTTTAAATGAAGTACTGTGTCGCCATTAGCACATGATATGATAGTTCTGATAAGTAATCCATTATATTGAAATCACCGATTTTGTCGATGTGTTCCTTATAAAGTAACATTTTTAGTAAGTTAGTTCATTAACGTTTTATTATATTTTCGAGTTTTTTATCCGATAAAAAGTTCCTTTTACTAGTTTATCTAGTAAAATAATATCTTTCTTTAACTCTTTAAAAGAGGAAATAATATGTAATGTATAAAGCAACATATAATATTTATTAATTCTAAAACCTACGAATAATCACGGAAAGTAACTTAAAAATCATTAAATTTTACAATAATTTAATAGAAATAGGTTTTATTCCCTCCTTTAATTTTAAAACTGTATTCTCCAAGGATAAAAAGGTGCATGGATTTTAATAGAAAAGGTAAATCCACAAAAGCGCCAAGTTGAATAATTTGCATAATATTCTGTGATACAAAAAATAATATCACGAGGTTTTCAGTTAAACGGATGCAATTTAGTTGCTACGAAGTCTGGCGAAAGAAACGAGGGATAGAGGACGGCGACCAAGAAGAGGGCTAACTTAGACTTGTACCGTAGAAATAACTTATAGCAATTACCATCACAGTGACGGCCAGAGATTGTTTGGAGCGTTGGGCGGAAGAGCCCCCATTGCACCCACGGAGGCGATTCAGGGGTGACACTAAAAACATTTCCTCGTCGTAGGCAAACTTTCCTTTGAAGGCTCCCCTACCTCAGGGTAGACTTGATTAGTTCTGCGGCACCGACGCAACTTTAGTTTATCCTCCCCAGCTCACCGAAAGCACTTTACCGTGCTGGAAATTCATTTAATAATCGAAAATCTATCGATGCAGAATTTCGGCGTTCTGAGAAGTCGTCTATTCCAGACGTAACCCGACAAGGCCCTCTCAGCCTGTCGCTTTACTGTCCACCCACACGTTGAGGGAGATCGCCCGAAGGGATAGAGCCTATCTAGATTAATAATGCAATCCATGAATGAACTTTAGCCTCCTGATTAATTATTTGTGAGTGAACGCATTTTAAGATGCTCTATCAGCCTAGGTTACATTGCATCGTGAGTCCACTGGAGCAAAATATTTTACGCGGTAAAACAGCATTTATCATATTTAGATACCACATGCGCGAAATTCCGAATTACTCCCTTTAGTGCTTTACCCTTTGACCTCCCTGTAGTGGCTTGATCCCGTTTAAGGAACATTTCCATTCCTCACTATACTAATGTATCTTAAAAATGAGCATAAAATTGAAAATATGCCAAAAATGCCCATTTTGCTATTCAGAATCATCTTTTTAAATTTCATTGCTAACGTTATTTTTCAGATGGATGAAAATTAGTTTCATCAAAAGAGGTTACATTGAGCCATCAGGAAGGACTCATATTGTCAAGGACAGTAACGAAGAAACCTACGGTTTTAATAATGGTGGAAAAACAAGAGTTCGCTCTTAGCTATATAATATGGTTATCATTATATTGTGTTCAATAAAATACGTAGTGATTGTTAAAACGTTTTCTTCCATGATGACAATATTAAGTGTAAGATGATGTTGAAGCTTTACTTACAGATATCAGAAGCGAATGATACATCAAATAAAGGTAACACCTGGAAAACTGTAAAATGGTTAATACGTAAAATACATGCTGATTTATTATCGCCTGATAGATATGGGATAAGCGTTGGAAAGAGAGGCAAAATGGTTTCCTTTTTGTTAACCCAGCGATGACTGAAGAAGTTTTGATAAAAGTCTTAATCAAAGATGAGTGAAAAATGACGAGATAAACTCTTATATACCATTATGTGACCATATATGTAAGCTTGGATAACTTTTGCCAAATATTTAGCTGAGATGATTTTCATGAACGTGACAGGAATTCCAACTACAGGCCATATGGGAAATAATGGTTATTTGATTAGACATCTGGACAATTCTAAATATTTTAATGAGCAATTTGCCATATAATATGAAACACGAAAGAAGATTCTAATCCATTAAGTGTAACGCCACTTGATGTGCTTCGCCGCTTTACGTATGATTAATACTGATCCAGAAAAGGCTTTAAATATCGGAGGAATCTAAGACATAATAGTTAAATATTTTTACGGTCTAAATAGAACAATGTGGAATTAGATTGATAAAATTAAATCGATGAAAGCTTATTAATGCATGACAGTCTAAATTTTGATGGGTTTATGACGGAAGCAAACTTAACATTCCTAAACTCTCAGCCTCGCATAAAAGGCAACTTGATCCCACTCAATATAAAACACTTATATTCCACGAGCATACAAATAATACCTCCCTTCATATCACCAAACACTCCCATCTTTCTCCTTCTCCTGCCTTTCTAGAATAATGACATCCCTTCTATCATAGTTTTCATCATTACATCATCTATCAACAACCTTTTCATCCACTTTTCCAACCCCTGTTGATACCTCTCTAAAATTCTCTCTCCTCCCTTACCATGCCTATTACTTCTTTGTTTGTTTTCCTACCTGGTTAATTCACCTTTTACAATCTTTTCTACGCCCACATTTCTAAAGGCACCTTTAATATTTTTTCAGCGATCAAGTTTCTGTACCGTAAAAACCACGATCCATACCAAAGTGACCACTAATATTTTCTTAACGTCATCATTCAGCTCCTGTAATCAATGTCCAGTATCCGCCATCGAGAAAGCTTCCTCGTCGTACGCAATTCTTTTGATACCTCGACTACTTAGACTACCTTGATGCAAAATACTTTCAAAATAGGTAAACTGTTCTGATTCAGTTTTTGCATTTTATTTTGACGTTTAACATAGATTTTATCATTCTCAAAAATCTCATAACCTTTTGTTTTGTTTGAATTGACTCGCTCTAATTTTCTAATGCAGAGAGAAACTATTGTAACCGGTTCGCTAACTAAACCTTTGTATCCGCAAATCTATCTAATATATGTAGAATTCCCGTCACCTTTCATTTCTATCTCCAGTTCTTCCCGTTAATCTTTTACAATTTTTTCCAAGTACATATTTAAAAGGACTGGTGATGGTGAACACCCCTCTTCCCAATACTGCCCATTCCGAGTCTTCATCCACCAGCCCGTCTATAGTCTGAAATGTACGTACACAGTTTGCAGATAAGTCTCCTATCCCGCCAATCAACTCCTATTTTCTGCAATGCATTTACTAATTCTCAATTTACTTCATCTAAAGCCTTCTTGAAATCTAAGAAAGAAACTAAATCATCTTGATTGCACTTCATGTTTATCAATTAGTGAATTGTTCACCATGGTATCACGTTTGCCTTTTCCTTTCCTGGAGCGAAACTGATCATTCCCTAACTAATTATTTCCTTTTCTGTACTTATATTTTTCATTATCCTGATTACCACCTTAGTAGGGGACGAAATAAAAAAACTATAGCTTTATTGCCCTGATATTACCAAGTCTTTTGATCGAACTTTTTCCTGGTAAAAGGCACAAACCACCTCATAAAAACTATTCTTCCGAGTTTTTTTTAACCTTTAAGTAGTAATTCTGAGACTTTATCTATTCTCACAGCATTATTTGATTGCCCTTATTTTTCTTAATGCTCGTCTTATTTCTCAATCAAGTAGAACCAAATTCATACTCATCTCTGTCCATTTTTTCCTTTCAATGTCTAAAGTCCCTGGCATAAAATCCTTACCATACGCATTGCATGAATTATTTCCATTTCCTTCAAATCCTCTCTGGCTCAAAAATTTATTTTCCGACGTATCTAAAATGGAGTGCATGGATATTACCTATTATTTCTGTCAGGTGTTTCACCTTTCTGCACTGCGAACAAATGTTGCCCTACCTTTATTAACTCTCCATGTCGTAACTTTGTGCATTCTATTACGCCTCTTTCGACCTATTAGTTGCCCGTCTAAGTTTATCATTTATCTTTTTAAACTTTTTGAATCTAATTCTGTGCTCACATTATTTCATTTATCTAATATTTATAGTTTTTGGAAAGAGTTAAACAGTTTTTCATAAGCTTGTTTCTTGATCCACGCAAATATTTTACATAAAATTCAATTAGGCAATGAATAATCAACAAAGGGTGTGAACTGTGCAGTAAAATCCACATTTTTTGCATGTGGAATATAATTAACAAGCTTGGATTTTTATAGGTTAAATTTAAATACTTCAGTTTCTCACTACTCAGAGCCTACCCATTAACGATAATTTAGCTATACACTGAGAAAACCTTTGCCTATAAACTTTTAAAAATATATTCTAGTATAAATGCACTTCAAAGGACAATATCTTTGAAGAATACTTAATGTAAATAGTGTACTTAAATATTTGCTAAACGTTTGAGGAACTAATCTTTTGGGGATTTATTTATTTTAATCCATTTTACAGAAATACTTAGCGTGTTACTGCTGCACAAAAATGCGTGATGAAGTGATATTTTAACAGCTGGCATTATGTAAACTTTATTAACTGATTCCGGTATGGAAACAAATAGGTATAAGGTCCTGTAACAATGTGTTAAAATTATTTTAAGTTAAAATAGTTTTTAAGAACTGCTATTCATTTATAGCAAATTCCTTCCTGGCTTCCTAGCAAATTAATTTTTTATCAACTACAATATATAATTCGTGTGTTGCTGTGATTGACCAGATCCCTTCTTTTGTTTTTTTTCGTCGGTTACCTTGCCTTTAAGTTTTGCTTTGTTATCTAAAATAATGTCTCTCGTTCAATTGGTCCATTTACTATTTATCAAAAGTACTGGTGTATGTTGAAAGGAGACCAACAGGTATAGAATAGCTAAACAATACCTAAATACGCTTCGTAAAATCATTTAATAAAAATGCAAGGTGATTTACCTTGAAGAAAAAATATGCTCAAAATATATAAAAGTATAAATTTAGGTTGACTGAGTCCAAGCCCTATTCTTCCAATTGATGGGCATTTTACTCGGATGGGGTGTACTGTGGGTTATTTCTTCATTTACGCAAAATAATGGACATTCCTTTTCATCTTAGAAGTTCAATATGACGAGGTTTTACAAAATCATCTTCTGCCTACCTAACGATAAGATCTCTTAAAGAACGATCTACACGCGGTTAAACCTAAAATAAGCATGTAATTAAAAAGGTTCACGTGAAAATATGTTGCCGAATTTTAATCGAGAGCTACCATTTTAAATGACATTAAATATGTCTATTATGTAGAAAATCCATATAATACTGGTCAATAAATTTCACTTTAATCACAAGTAAAGTTATTTATACTGATTATAAAACTTACAATGCAACAATTTCATAGATTAAAAATCATTCACCTTGACCGGGAGTCGAACCCGAATCTCTCGTTATCCGGCCGAGTGCCAGTTGCATTATAATGCACACGTAGGGGATGACTCCGTTAAAGTTACTGTTGCGGCATCTCCCGTAGTTTCTTGAAATTTGGTTATAAAACTATTATGATGTATTCCTCAATCAATATATATTGGTCTTACAATTTGACGTTCTGATCAAATTTTCATGAATGTATATATTAACTATTCTGAATTGCAGAATATTCTCTCTTGTACTATTACAAGAAGAAGATACTACAATCTATTATCTTTCCGGCGAATCTTCTGAGTAAAAATTACTTGGGTTTCACGCCTGTTCAGCTTCTCCATATCTACCTCTAATGTTCCGATGGCGTTTCGGATTCTCCTGATTGATCGTCCATTTCCTCCGATTGTAAGGAGGTGATCCCTAGTTTTGCTAATGTTGAAGCCGATGCCTCCATTCATATTATTCTGATGAAGGCGTACCTTAATTGATTCTTTTACAACCCTACCCTCCACCCAGTACAACAGTACCCTGCGGTCAGCAGAGAGGCTTTGTTTCTTCCCAGTGAATCATGTGATTTCACACGATGCTGTGCTCGGCGACTGCTTACTGTTAGCCCAGTACTCCAGTTGGTCCAGCAAAAGGTGTGAGCGGTGTTCTTTTGATCTCGAAATAAAGGGACACCGCCGAATCAGAGGGAATGCACAATCAACTAGGAGTCGCCAAGAGAGAAACGATGATCAGTCAGTCGACCAATCAGCATCCACCTGACCCACTAGGAATCTTATATAAGCGAGCAAACTTTCCCGGAATGGAACTTGCATTTCTGGATCCCTGAAGACGACGTGCGAGTAGCACAACGAACTGTTGGAAGCAGACCTAGAGTACCGGTGGAAAACCCGACGGAGGAAAAGTAATTCAGCGGTCTAATAGGTCGAATTTTTAGATTTTCTATTACAGATAAAAATTATTTGAAACGAACATTAATTTGGGACAAAAATTATAAGGAAATAGAAAAATATTCATAAATTTTATTCTTAAAATTAGTAAAACCTTTGATTGTAACCGCATATATATTATTGATTTCCACCTAAGTGGTAAATATATAGTATGTTTAATAATGAGAGAATGCATATTTCCAAGAATTTTGGACTAGATATGCATTGCGTCCAAACGATTACCGACAATAATATTAATAACTAAACATCTTCTTCCTTTAATATACAAAACACAAGCTCGTCATTTTAAGGTACGGAAAATAAACCATTATCCTAAACTCATAAAAAATGAAAATAAGAAGAGAAATATATCTACGCACAAAAATCCTTACTCAGAGAATTTTGAACAATTGCATCAAAGTCGGTCAGCTGATGCCTCGATGTTCATTAAAATCAAATCAAAAATATTACTCTAAATTGGGGTTAAGATACTTGATAAAGTATTCCGCAATAGGTCAAATACACTAAAGGACCACAAACTTGTAGGAACAGAGAAATGGTAAATGAAAACCAACGTTATATGATTGATTTTGTAGGCGTGGCAAGGTGACATGTAGGCCACGAGGAAGTGTTAACTCCGGAACAGCCGAAGGGATAAAAACGTAGCGATAAGGCACGAAGGAGACTCAATGAAGACCTTTAAGACGTCTCATTCCTGACTTTAGGTCGGTCGCCATGGAAACTGCAGCGAGATTTAAGACTTTTTGAATTACTGGGGAGGAAGAGTTAGAAGAAGAATAAAAAAAGCTCAAATTAAAAGTAGATGGGAGAGAGAGGTTGGAAAAAAAACACTCTAAAAATAAAATCACCCTCGGGATTCACCTGAGTAGGGAGGAAGAGAAGGCGCTAGGACTTTGATTAAACCGTCTACCGCCTTCCAGTTTACTCTCCCACTCTCTCTCACTATTTTACCCTCCAACCTTTGCCCCCTGTCCCCACCATTACGAATGATGTGCGAAATGAAAAGGCTTCCGAGAGCCTGATTATTAGGGAGTGTGGAATAAGGGGGTGCTTTTAAACGGGTTCCACCGTGTGAGAGAGAGATACCAGGGGAGACGACCACTCTCTCTCTCGCTCCGACGAGGGACGGAGGGAAGGGGGGTGCTTGAAACGAACTGCCGTTTCAAGCCACAAGGAGAGGCAAGCTAGATTTATGGGCTCTCACTTTTGAAGAGATGGCCGACTAATAACAGGGGTAAGGGAGGAGCCTCGATACTTCTTCAATCCCCTTCCTCGTCGCCGTATTCATCCGAGGGCATTCACACATGGCCCCAGGGAGAAGGGGAGCGTGTCGTCAGAGACCACTGCGTATAAAATGAAACCCGGTGCTCACGGAAGATCCATGTTGCGGGTTTTACGGATATCGATCGTAAGGTTTGAGGATCAATGTCTCAGGGAACGTAAAGATGGGTGATCTGATTCCTAGTTACTTATCTCGACCACGAAGGGGAAGGACAAATATCATATCCTTTCCACCATTAAATTAAGTAATGCCGAGGCTTAAAATTATGGTGGCGCGGTAAACCACGGAGTGAAATGCATTCATCATTATAAAGCTAACTCTTATGAAGTTCAATATTATTTTAAAATTAAATAATATGTACTCTTTAATGTGGTATTTAGTTATAAATAATGTGATATTTCATTTCGACCACTATTGACATGGTACTGATGGAATTGGCTCAATATAGATTACTTTTATTTATCAATTTCTTTTTATTTATTCCATTTTCTTGTTTATTTTTATATTAATGAGCGTTTTTGAAATTCATTAAATAGAAATTAGCATTTGAAGTCAATGGAAAAAATTAAGGAAAGATATTTGGTATTGAAAAATACATTTTTTATAACTATCAGTTCAAGTTAAAATTACATAAATGGAAATCATTTTACTTCAGTAAGAAATGGTTCAACTTCAGTTCAGATGATAAATGAATACACCATAATGATGTGATTCAAGAAACTATGGCAATACTTTTATGCTGCTCTTCATACTACCTAGGTGGGCATTGCCCCTGATTGGTCTAAAGTATTGTGAACAATTAACATTACGTGGTACATTCATGGGCCGACTAGTCTTGATCTAAGGTTTACAATACAATAGTGCGGGGATTCATGGATTCTCTTGTCGAAATAATAGTTTATTGCTTGAACAACTAGCTTTAATTTTCTTAAGAAATAAAATCCGTACCGACGCTCTTGTAACGCTCTTAGTGAAAGACTGCCGATAAAGAACAGAGTTGGGATGTGGACAGGATGGTGTTAACTGACTAGGCTGACCTGGCTAGAGAGAGGTAAGAATAAATGAAAGAATAATTGAAACAATAAAATAGCGGACAATTGAACGATCCAGAATATATTATTTTTTTAAATTATTCACACTACGTTTCTCCACTGAAATCATCAGTAGTATAAAAGTAAGATTTTCGATTTTTTGATTTCGATACTTCGAAAAACTGTCATAATTTTGTATCCTTAGTAATACTATATAAATAATTTCATTTAATATAAATTTTCTTCAGTCCATTTAATATCTGATTTACTTATTGCCTTAAAAATATCATATAAATTCAATATTTTCAGCATTCTCCCTCGTATCACACTCTTCAATATCCATTCGTCTGCCAATAATATCTTATTCACTCTCTTTGCATGAGTCAAACCCCTTCCAACAAAAGAACAATTTCGAGAATAAAAATAATCCACCTTGACCAGGTCAATGTACACTTAGCAGACGACTACGTTAAAAGTGACTGTTGCGGCATCTCCCACAGTTTTTTGAAATCTTTCCAACAAGGTTCTCTCTTCTATCAAGCCTATTCATTACTTTTTTCGATTAGGCCCATTATTATATTATCTTAATTCTTTTTTATGATCTGAAAACTAATGGTTTATAATTATTATTATCACTATACCATTTGCTTTAAATGGTCATTGCTGTTATATTCCTCGATCTATTACTTCCCGTAACAGTAAAGTACGTTATTGCAATTTGAGTAAGAAGTAGGTTTAGAATGAGTTGGATATCTCCCGTTTTCAGTCTTCTCTCCGTTTATTTTATTTATTGATTGGATCACACAAAAAACCGTCTATAAATCCACAAACAAAGGAAACGACCTTCATAAAGAGTTATTTAAACAAATATATGGAAATAATTTCCTCCTCACTTTTATGCAGTCGAGAACAAGTGTATTTTTCATTTGACAAAATAAAAATGATAATTATAAGATTTGTTCTGTTCAATAACCTTTATTGATAATCCTCCGTAATACCTAAACTGCTAACAAAATTGACTTATATAAACTATATTTCGAAAATACTGCTTCTTTTCCCTTCTTTCGACAGGAAATATATCTACTTATATGATGAAGTCATATCCTTCCACGTCAATATAACGAATGAGCCCTTCTTTAACAAGAAACACGCTTCTAACATTGTCTTGTGTCTGCTGATGTAATAGGGCATTAAAAAACAAATGTCACTGGCAACACAATGAGGTAAGTATACTTTCATTTCTGAATCCATGGTGCAAAAACTTCATCACCAAAAATTCATTCAAAAACAGAGTTTATTTTTTCAATTACTTGCTCCAGCATGCGCATTGTGAGACCTACATTATCTAACGCAAAATATGAAACTACCCTCATTATCCTTGATTTTTATATCTACTATGCATAAGTCATAGTGCTACATCAATGTATGAAGAAATAATATCACATTAATCCACATGATCAAAACAGAAAGCCTAATCAGATTAACTGCAATGGTGAAATATCCGTTAGTCTATCGATAAATAAAATAAATATACTAAATTTATTGAAGATAAAATTTATGTTTCGCTTTGTTATTATTCCCTACGTTCTTCACCCATTGCATATTAAATATTAATTTTACCTCCAGTTTAACTTTAAAGTCACCCCATTAAAGTGAAAAATGATACACCACATCGGACCAAATATGGAGAAATCGCAATCACATATAAAATCTAATTAATTTATTAATATGAAAAATGTATACGAGCGAAATCCAAGAACATGTTTGCTTATATCATTTATCTTCCATGCTACTCCATACATTCGGATAGCCAAAGAGAGGTATTTCCTTTAGACTCAAAAGGCTCTATTAAATTGTCATTGGGGTGACATTTCAAGGGTTTAACAGAAACACGAGCGCCTGGTCGCCACTCGTCAGTAACTGTAATTATACGCCGGCAGTGTGTTTAAACCAAATGCCACGGGGGAATTTGGATTGCATAAACACTCATTTACGAGGTCCTGCTTCTCCAGTTGCAGTCTAACCGCGCTCTTCTGGTCATGCACAAAGGTGCGTTTATTCCTTCTTCATTAAAAATATACATAACCAAAGTTCCATGTTTGTAAATGAAGCTACCCTTAGGGTACACTTCATTTGGACAACAATTTCATTATGGCATCGATTGATGACAACGATACCCTAATAATTCAATAAAGTTCCGCCATTACAACAAAAATACATCTGTACACTGTAGCACTGTATTATGCCTAGCATTAAGAACACTCTTAGTTTTTGAAATGAATTACGAATAAGCGCTACTCTTTTTTTATTGACAACTTAGTCCAAGCGAATGATTCAGTTGCCTGGGAATTACGTATAATGCATATATATATCTTAAATACATTTTCTGGAGAAAATAAAACTATCGATATTACTCTCTCATTTATCATATTTAAATCATTACTATGACACCTCGGTAGGGACCATTAGATTTTTAGTGCTTTTTGACCATCAAAACTAGTTAATCTCAATTTACTTCAAAAAAAGGGAAGCAAACAAGGGCAGTTGTACCTTTACTTTAAACTATTGTCCTATAAAAAGCCAACTGTATGGATTAAAATCGAACGTAATGTGTTGACTATAAAAACGAAAACATAAACATAGACTAAAGACTTTGAATGTAGAGCGTTAGATTGGATTTCATGAAAATTCTAATTTTAGCTTTCTTACTTTACCTAAAAATTCAATAAAAATATTTAAAACCCTTTTCAGAACCTTTATTTAGTGTGAATAAGATAGTATCTATTAAACAGAATGAAATAACTAAAAATTCAATATAAGAAATCCCAAGTAATTATTGTTTTCTTTAATTTTGGAGATAAGGTGAATTAAAAACTGGCTTACATCTGCCAATTTTACTCATCTTCCAAATTTATTTCATTCATCAAATCGTGATATGGTTAATTCATTCCCTCGAATATTTTTTACTTTGAGTATATCGAGGAATAATTTTTATTCTAACTTAGTACGTACAACTACGATTTCATTTCTTTCAAATGAAATTAAAATGAGGAGTTATGTTTTTGGATTTTAATTTATACCCTTTCCTTAGTTCGCATTGAAACATGCATGTGAGGTGCGGAGAAAATTACGATTTACAGTGTGTACCCCTTCATTTTCCTAAATTCCCGTATAAATGGCATTACCAATAAAAAGAATGGAACTTTGTTCAAATATATTTGAAATTATTTTTTGAGCAATTTAACGGTTTTCTACCTCTTTCTATTCATTTCAATGTACAAATAGTAGGTATTCATTTTGAGTCAAAATCAGCAATGCTTAAATTACTTGCTTGAATTGTCACCTAGTATGCTTTTGTCAGATACGAAATTATATTCTGTAGTTATTGCCAACTTAATAATAGTATATCTTATAGCTGAAAAGGAAATCAATTATTTAATTATAGTGCCCTGCTTTAATATTCGTTCTGTCGGGAATATGTCAAACAGTTTTTGTGACAAAACTAACGAAAATCCATGCAGTTCAAAAAGAAAAACAACATTCAAGTAACTAAATTTTTTTCTCATAGATCCTTGGATTGGCTTGGCAAATGGACGTATGACGTTTATGACTGCAAATGCATGCTTGATATGTGATCGATGGTGAACTAATCTTTCATATGGAGACCGAGTTTTTGATAGAGTTAAAATAGCACAATCTTCCATGAAACTTATTAACGAAGCCATAAAACCAACTTATGTGAAGCATCATCCTACTACAAAACTACTGTGCCTACTATCAAATTCACGTAATATAGTAGAAACAGATTTCAGCTGGCATCCATAGCAATTACTTTCTTCCATCTATCCTTCGAAAATGAAATACTTCGTATTTGAAGCCGTTAATACAATTTCGTGTCGTGAAATCTGTGCCAAATATGAACTAGAAAGGTTTATGCGATAATACATCAAAGGCGTAACAGAATGAACTAATGAAGAAAACTATGTAACCTTAAGCGTCGTCCCTGAATCTGAAAATAGTTTTTCTATTAGCCAGAAAACCTAGCTGCAAAAAAATATTTCCCGTAGAACGAATGTTTAAGCAAGGCAATAAGTAAATTGTTACATTTCCTTTTCCACATTACGTACAAGAGTAGTTAACGAATCGAGTTATCCTATAGGCAATATCTCATGCACTCATTTTCTTGAATGTAATGTGTAACGTAATTTTCTCAAAATAAAAAATGCTTACTGCTACTTAGATACGCTTTGAGATATTTTTTGCTCAATTATCTTTATCCATGGTTTAAGAATATAATTAAATGAGCTTTATGGTAGTTACACATTGATTCATCGATTGAATAAATAATGCGGCCTATCGAGCGTTTAGCGTAGAAAATTATCTTGGATAAGGTAAAATCGGAGAATTCGGCGTTCTATGTATTAACGAAAAAAGAACTGACGTTTACTTTTTGAAGATACTATAAATATGAGTGACACGGCATAGTGATTATACTTACCCATTTGAAATTGTTAGGCAAAAATGCGCGAACAAAATTAGCCGAATTGAAGTCGTAGAACTGAAAGATTTACAAAGTATTATTCATTAAAGGTTATTTTGAGAGAGCGGGAGGAAGCAATATGAAAGTTAAATCATAAGAATGAAAATATAAAGGACGTGGCCATTCAACCGTGCTAAAAAAGCGCAACAACGAAACGGGTACACTGAGAGGAAAGAGTAATAGGAAAACACACCGGAAAGATTTTTATAAAAAATCCGAGCAGAAAATGGCGAAAAAACTAACGCGACTAAAGCCGACAACGAAGAAGAGGAAATATGGAAGCCAATAGTGAAAAATACGGGTGAACAAGAGAGCATGATAAAAAAAGAAACACCCCAAAATAAACAGTTCCTTTCAATTTTTTCGGCCTCTAACGTGAAAGAGTCGGATAAAAATAATACGCAATTGCTTATAACATAACCTCCACCAGAAAATGAGAAATGGCGCAATAATGGTATGACAATATGAAACGAATGTGCCAATTTATGGTTAGTTCCTAAAACGAATTTTTTTTCTCACGAAAGGATAAAAACTTTCAATTTTTTTTCACTTGAAAATCTTAAAACAATAATTTGGATCGATTTTGTTTGCGGGTAGGGATACATGAACCAAGGATCATGCAAAGAATAGAGACACTTTGTACAATAATATAAAACTCGTAAAAAAGTGAATATACAATCACTTTTTATTTATGTTATGAAACAGGAGTATTAACAACAGGAAAAAATTTTGCATTGTGATATTGAAAATTAATAAGCATCATAATACGATCTACCGTTTCGGCCTATCTCAATTTTCTGGCACACATTTTATGTTAGCAAAATTTTAATACGACAATTTACGCATTTACTTGTGTTCTCATTAAAAAATCTGACAATCATGATCTTTAATGTTAAAAGCTAGTCTACCAAATCAGCCAATTTGGTTACCTTATGTATAAGGACAGTCAAGTTTTCACTGCTTCGTACCAATGAATAAAGGAATGCAACATCGCTAAAAAATTAAAACTTTTAACTTTAGCCATTTCTGCATGGAGATTTTAATACATATTTGTAATCACTCATGAAAATTCAAAATTTTGAACCCATTCTTTTAACCCACATCTTGCTATTGACTCATTAAAACCCATAAAACATTAAAAGTTAATAGACAGAAAGAAACACTATTTTTATATTGTGTTTATACTATTATTATTAGGTAATCTACCGGTTAAGGTAGGTTTTTTGGATGGACACAGCTATCAAATAAACATTTTGTGACTCCCCACCTAGCAAGCTAATCTATATCAGGTCCCTCTTCATCTCGGTGTACTTCTTTCCTCCCTCCTTTCCTCCCCCCTCTTTCCTTCCTCCCTCCCCCTTTCCTCCTATATATATATATATATATATATATATATATTCAAACTTGAAAATCCCGCCATACGGCGCACAAATATTCATTCATTCAAACAGAAATTGGTATAAGGAAAGGGGATAGGAAAACACATAATAGGCGAAGACAGGACATGTGGGGAAGGCGGTTTTTGAGCAGATCACGAAAGTAAAAATATTTCCCTATCCGGGATTTGAACCACGGACCTTCCACTTTCCGGGCGGATGCTCTACCAGTTGAGCTAATAGGGAAACCTGATTTACCTTGAAATCTGCGATCTTATAAAGCGCCAAAGTGCTCCGATACATATTGCCCGAGAGATGGCGTTATGGAGCTGTTTCACCCACCAAAGGAGAAAATAGACGGGACACAAGAAGGGGAAAGGATAGTAGAAAAGCATTCATACGATCTTATAAAGGATAGGAACGGTGCGTTTCATGGCACGCATAGCCAGAAGAAGAGACGAGCCACATTGGCCAAACACATATTCAAACTTGAAAATCCCGCCATACGGCGCACAAATATTCATTCATTCAAACAGAAATTGGTATAAGGAAAGGGGATAGGAAAACACATAATAGGCGAAGACAGGACATGTGGGGAAGGCGGTTTTTGAGCAGATCACGAAAGTAAAAATATTTCCCTATCCGGGATTTGAACCACGGACCTTCCACTTTCCGGGCGGATGCTCTACCAGTTGAGCTAATAGGGAAACCTGATTTACCTTGAAATCTGCGATCTTATAAAGCGCCAAAGTGCTCCGATACATATTGCCCGAGAGATGGCGTTATGGAGCTGTTTCACCCACCAAAGGAGAAAATAGACGGGACACAAGAAGGGGAAAGGATAGTAGAAAAGCATTCATACGATCTTATAAAGGATAGGAACGGTGCGTTTCATGGCACGCATAGCCAGAAGAAGAGACGAGCCACATTGGCCAAACACATATTCAAACTTGAAAATCCCGCCATACGGCGCACAAATATTCAGAATTCACAAGATTCCTGTCTTCGCCTATTATGTGTTTTCCTATCCCCTTTCCTTATACCAATTTCTGTTTGAATGAATGAATATATATATATATATATATATATATATATATATATATATTATTATTATTAGGTAATCTACCGGTTAAGGTAGGTTTTTGGATGGACACAACTATCAAATAAACATTTTGTGACTCCCCACCTAGCAACTAATCTACATCAGGTCCCTCTTCATCTCGGTGTACCTCCTTCCTCCCTTCATCCCGTCCAACATCCCTATCCTATTCCTACCCTTACCACGCTTGGTCAACATTCTCCCCTCTATTACCCTCTTCAACATTCCACTACCGCTCAATACGCCTTTCATCCATTTTTCCTGCCTCCATAGGATTTCTCTCAACAAACCCCTCTCCTACCCCACCATCTCTAGTACTTCCTCATTTGTTTTCCTTTCGGTCCATTTCACCTTCTCCATTCTTCTCCACACCCACATTTCAAAAGCCTCCAATCTACGTCTATCCTCCTGCTTCAGCGACCACGTTTCCGCGCCGTACATAGCTACGCTCCATATCAGAGTTTTTACGAGTCTTGTCTTAACATCCCTACTCAACGTCACCGTCATCAACTCCCTCCTCCTTGAGAAAGCCTCCTTGCCTACCGCAATTCTTCTCCTTACGTCCCTACCACTTTGACCGTATTGGTCCAAAACACTTCCGAGATATGTAAACTGCTCTACCTGCTCTATTCTTTCCCCGCCTATTTTAATATTTAGCTTAGCTTTTTTCTTTCTGGAAAATCGCATAGCCTTTGTTTTATTAATATTGATTCTCATTGCATATTGATCGCACTGAACCTCCAATTCACTCAGCGATGCTTGCAACCCCTTGGCTGACTGAGCAACTAATGCTTGGTCATCAGCAAACCTAACCGATTTTACGAATTCCCCTCCGACTTTCATTCCTACCTCCAGTTCTTCCCATGTCTCTTTAATCATTTCCTCCACATATACGTTGAACAGCACCGGTGACAATGGGCAACCTTGCCTTACCCATCTTCCTAACACTGCCCATCCGGACTCTCCGTTCCCCACTCGCACCTGAGCAGTCTGAGGCATGTACAGGTTTATATATATATATATATATATATATATATATATATATATATATATATATATACATGTATATATATAGAGTTATTAATTTTATATATATATATACACAAATATTTTTTATAAGCTCCAACAAAACTAGCCTATTTATTTTTGTTTTCCATAAAACGGTATTTGCATCATGGGCTCTAAATTTTTATCTGCACGCAAATGGAAATAATATAACCAACAAATCACTCAATGCTGAAATTTTCCATTTTATTAGGTGACCATGTCTCCGTCTGTTAGGAATTTATTTTCCTTCTCAACCGCTCACTTTTTTCTGCTACATTACAATCAGCGGCATATCATTTCCTTCACTTCTCTTTTTAATTTTTTTAATTTTTTTGTTCAATAATAGTTTTTATCGCTATTTTTTGCGTTGGTTGCTCCTTTTCAACTGACATCCATTTTGCATTTGCAAAAGTCTCAAGTATTATTCTACTGTTTCAATAGAAATGTGAAAATTTTCACCTTCACAGTTCTTTCAGAGTTCAATATGTGTCTAATCATTGAAAATATGTTGCGACTTTTCTTAGTCCGCGTATGCTGGTAATCAAATTCACTGCTTATCTCATTTAAATGTAACCAATACATATTTTAAACCTCATCGCATATGAAAAATATACTTCAACTCTTGCTCCATCACTGTAGGTCGCTTTATTGAACTCAGCCCCTGCACCACTCAACCTAACCAGAAGTTATATCTGGGCTCCTTACCTTACTCTATAACCTACTCTATTTAACCCAGTCTCATGCATTAGTATATATTTACTGTAACCTACAACGTAGGATGAATCTCATACGTCTCTCCGTGATAACTTGGGTAATATCATGATATTAAGTAAGTCATTGCCTTCAAAACATGGCAACTATACCCTTAAATATATCTTAATACTTTAAAGTAAAAGGATTAGTGAATATCACATACAGTGAATATCTACGCGTAGGTTCTGAACGGTCCCTAAAAACTGTTTACTTCTAAGTTCGTAATAAATTCCTATTTCCTCTCCATGCACTGTGTCTATAAATTTATTTGTTGCTTCTCGCTGCCTTCATGCAGCACAAAAACCCAACTCTCTTTCTTTTTCTACCCTCCCTCTAACGTTTTCTTTATATCACCCCTTTTAAGAAGCCGCTATCTTTCAATATTTTCTCCAGTAATGTCCACTCTTCTTCCACGCTATTTTAAAAACATCTTCCACATTTTTCTCTTTGTTGAAATTAATTTCTCCATTCTATGCCAAATCTACATATCAGAAGATTCCATTTTACACTCATCCTCTCTGTTCAAAGGCCAGATCTCAAATTATTTAAGTATCCTTTAAGTAGCTCCATATTTTAATCTTTACTAATCCTTGCTACACATCTTCACTCATGGTACTCCATATCTATTTTCTTCCTCAAATTCTTCTTTCGCTCATGCTATTTACTATACCTAGCAGAGGGAGTATCTTCTCAAATTTGTATTGCTTTCATTTTCTAGCAGAGGGAGAATCGGGATGGGCAGAAATTGGGATGGCTGTAAACTATGCCGGGTAACCCCTCAACGACAGTGCTATCCAGCATATACTTGTATGCTGAGATTACATGTATGCTACGGGTGAAAATGAAAATCCTTGAGTCAATAATAATAGTAGTCGGCAACATGATTGAATTAATTAGGTTAGCAGATGATCAAGCAGTAGCTGGTAAAACAACAAAGCGATTGCAATTATTATCGAGTGCTTTAAAAGAGAATTGGGAAAGGATTCGGAGTTATTTCTTTATTTAATATATTTATTTCAGAGGTGGCTATACTTTGAATGTATTTGTCCCATTATTGTCAGACTTACACACGTTTAGTTGGTTTCAATTCCGATATTCTAGGAAAAGTTGTGGCCACTATCACATCTGAAGTAGTCTGCTAAAAAATGTACAAGTGACACACATTTTAAATATAAGAATACTGTGAATGACATTTCGATAAAATCCTGAAAGTTCTTTTTCCATTTTATTTCATATTCGTTATTTCAATTCTGTATGTTATTATCCTGGCACACAAATTCGATAGACTAGCCATTAAATGATGGAGAGTACGCACTAATTCACAGAATTTGGTTTGGTACAACTGACTTTCAATCTTTTTAATTCATTTGCATTCATAATTTTTCTTATGTACATCAGTGATAAAAAAAACACATAACGTCAGATATTGATTTCCATGAGTTGACATTTCCATGATTTCACTTCGAGTATTTGTTTTCTTTCAATCAACGGAGAGGGTAAAGCAAATATTTAGAAGTTTAATTCATAATTTTTAGAGTTAGACAGGTAAATACGGTAAATACGTCACCAATATAAAGCAAACTTCCGATAAAAGGATTAACGTTAAGGACCGCTAAAATCTTTACCCTTATGTAGATACATCGCAATAATGGAAAATGTAATCCGACCGTCTGAAAACATTGAAATATTCTCAGGACATTTTGCTGTTTAAAGAAATGTATCATGGTAAATTATTTCTTTATGAGCCTAAAGTTAGCATTAGTCATTTTGCCTTTCCTGTTTAGGTAATTTATTTTGTAAGGTTATTTATAACATAAAAAAGGTTGCCAATATATAATATGTATAAATAAACTCTTATGACTACAATATATGACTTAATTTATGAACAGCTGAGCCAAATATCAAACATTAACAAACAACATAGTGATATGACGCCATAAAATCTTTTGATGGAATGTCTATTCATTATTTCATAAAAAATTATGTAGGTATTGTGATTTCTATTGAACTATTCAAAAGCATTCTCCTGAAACTAATAGTACAAGATCTGCACAAAAAAAGATGAGATGTTTTTCTTAGCGGAAACTGCTTGACGGATCACGATCAGTAAGGTCATGCTTCCTAGCGGCACCTGTAAGAAGTACAAGTAAATCACCACCTTGCTCGTGCCCTATCTCCAATTGTCTCTGAACAACAATATGTTAAAATTTTAGTAGTTATTCTATTCCACGGATATTTAACCGCCGCTCATTTAATGTATTTTGAAAAAACGTGATTATATTCTGAACGAATGAATTGAGTGAACAAATTATCTTCTGTAAGATCACAAAATAAACAAACCCCACACTCCGTAGTAATAAGCCTATTCATCATAACTTAGACTAATGAAGAACGAAGTAGAGGGGTCATTTTCTTTCCGCAATGACCAAATATAATGATTTTTTAATAAAATATTTAGAATGCATTAATGTTTACATTTTGAATAATATTGTTGCTGTTATCTACAAGTGTAACTGAAAACTGAAAATATTTCTCTGCTTCGAATGGGGAGAAGATGATGGGAAGAAGAACTTAAACTAAATCCCGACCCATAGAGTCTCTTGAGTGTCACACTAGTCAAATTCATAGCTAATTACGTGACGTCATTTACAGACTCTAGCTCACTCTTGACCTCTCCTCCAGGAGTCCAGAAAACCAAGGTGACATTACTTTCTTTCAACCACGCTCTCAGGATAAACGAATGGATTAAGAAGAATCATCTGTTGCTAAGTCTCCAGGAGCTGGTGGCAAGAGAATCCACTTATGAGGAAGAGAAAAAAAGTGCATCTAAATGACAACTACCTTCCAAATAGCTTTGAGTACGGATGAGCGAGTAAAAGCTCTCAGGAAATAATTGTCGCAAGGTTTAAAACAGGGAAACGAGGACAAATTGTTTTAACCCCCGTGAGGACTGCATGAAAAACTCTGCCCCTACGCGGTAATCTTAAATGGGAATACTGTGCCACTCAAAACTAAGAAGATGAATTTAAACTGTGAAACTTCCAAACCAAATCCTTGGAATTGAAACTTTTAACCGTGTTTCATGGTCTCTTTTTAAGAGGAAACGATTATTCCACATAGATAACATCTACTCACCGTATCTATGCTGTATAAATTCAATTGATGTTTCACGATTAATGATATTTATATGCCAAATGAAACTTAAATCACTTAATTTTTCCTTAATTTCTTCCACGAATGAAAACGTTGTTTCTATAGAGCGGCCGTAGAATATAAGTAAGTAAAAATGGGAGAAAGAAAAATGGTAGGGCTAAGGTTATTCTGGGAATTATTCAATATTTAAATATATAAACAAGAGACATCGTGAGAGGAAAAATAAATATAATTTTCACTTGGCGAAATGGTCACTGTTGAAACATTTTGGAAGGTGACAATTTGCAAGAGAAAAATATTCATAAAGCTTTAATTCGATTGAATGATAGTATTGGTTTGCTACGAATCAATACAGTTTAAATATGACGTTGGCTGCACTCATTTTCTTAAAAAAAAACATGGCCAACATCACATAAATCATATTTACTAACTGGACTCCTGGAATCCTGACACCAACAATTACTATCGGCTTTATATTTTCACTACATGGGCTCATCAACATCAAAGTCTGTACAACACAATTCTCAAAAATAACCATCAAAAAATGGATTTATAGATTATGCTGATTTAAGATTAAAGCTATAAAATATCATGGTGCAATTTTATAGGGTTGACTTACAACGAATCATGTAACGGAAATCAGATAAAAGTGAGACATAGCATGCTGGGAAGAATGCACTAGCCAGACTAAGAGTCAACGACTTAATTTATGGCAAAAATTTATAACAAGATTATTTCTCCTTTTGACTAAATTTATAGGCGCGTGCACTCAAATTGTATGTACTCGTCACGCACAGTAATCAGATTAAGATTTCTGTTTAACGTTATTTCATCATCATTATCAGTATTTCAACCCTAAGATTGGTTTACCGCAGCCTTCTATTCTACTCTATTTAATGTCAATTCCCTCAATCCTTAATACCTTCTCTGTTTTACTTCTTTCTTAGTTATTTATACGATATTAATACTCTTTCCGATTAATAACACCACATCTCATTGCTATGCAGCAGATATTTAGTCGAAGGCTTTCAAGAGAATTCAATAAATTAAAAAGAAAATAAACAATGTACCCTTTCTAAGTAGGAACATTCAGTAATTGACGCTGAATCTGAGTTATAAACAGAATATGTCAAGATATGATTTAAAAATATTATATGAGAAATAGTAAAAGGAGTGGATAGAGGGAAGCTAACGTGCAGAAAAGCACGAAACAGTATTTCCAGAGAGAGATCTTTCCAATGGCTCTCTTGACAGCTATATGAAACCGAAGGCATATTACTATGCACTCGACTACGTGGAAGTGGCAAGTTTATGAAAATTAAGCTCTATTTTTGACAAAAGAAAAGCTAGGTGCCTGGGGTGTCGGTGTTCGTCGCTCTCTGCTGCTTGTCGAACTTTTTACTTATAATGCTCATGTGTTAAGTTGTTTACATCGTAAACGTTACACACCATATTCCTTACATTTATTGAAAAGGTATGTTAAACCGAGATATCATGCAAGAAAAGTACGCATAAAATAATGATGACATATTTAGATAAATAGAAAAAATTTACTCACAATTACGATATGTGGCGCCTTCATAATAAAGAATTGCTCCCAGTGCGTAGGTAAACAAATAGTTTCTATGGTACTGCCTAAAATATATTGTTTTTTACGACAGAAATCGAGGCGCGTTTGACAGAAAGGCAAGGACACTTGTATTCAAAAAGACCTAGATCTTTCGGAAATCGTTATTTCAAATGTAATGCAAAACAAAAATATCTAGCAAAGTAGGGCAATTAGAAAAGTTTTCGACATGGAAGACAAATTAACGACTTCACTCAGTCAAACATTTTTATTTTTCAACTTAGTCTCCCTATACACTAATGCAATTGGTCCAGCGATGTTCCAATAACGTGATTCCATCTCGAAAATTAGTTTTCCGGTCTGCAAAATACCCATCTACTTCGGTTGTTAGTTCTTTGTTTGAAGAGAATTTCCGTCCACCGAGGAAACTTTTAAGCTTGAGCAAGAGATGAAAATCTGATGGAGTCAATCAGACGAATAAGGCAGGTGTGGCAAAAATTCTAATCTTAGTTCACGCATTGTTGTCATGGCAATGGCGTGTGTGGACTTGCATTGTTTTGATGAAAAATGACTTTCTTCCTTGCCAAACCGGGCCTTTTTTCGTGTATCTCTTGCTGTAGTTGGACCAAGAGGTTAGCGTAGTATTTTCTAGTAATTACTTGACTGGTGGGAAGATGATCAATCAGCAGATTTTCTTTCGCATCCCAGAGAACTGAAGTCATCACCTTTCCGACCGATTGTATTATTTTTGTTTTCTTTGGTGGTGGTGAATCAACATGTTTCCACTGCTTTGACTGCTGTTTTGTCTCTCGGGTATAGTAGCGGACCCATGTTTCATCTGTGGCCACAAACCGGCGCAGAATATCTTGCTTGTTGCTCTTGAAACAGGTGATTGTGATCCCGCGTCAAGACTCACGGCACCCATCTATCAGATAATTTCTTCAAATTCAATTCCCCTATATAATGTGTGATACGCCCGTTCATATGACATCTCTACAGATGATCGCACTTTCAGTCGGCGATCATTCATGACCATTTTATGCACTTTAGCAATAATTTCAGGGGTAGTGTCAAATTTTGGCCGACCACTACGCGGATCAACATCTAAGTTGCCCCGAGCAAACTTAAGCTCGTTTTTTCCCTTTGCAACAGTTGAATATGAAGGAGCAGAGACCCCGGAGTGTTCTGAAACTCAAAATTATTTTCCGTTGCTTTCATTCCTTTCTTTACGAAGTATTTAATCATTGCTCGAATCTCATTTTTTATCCATATCCACAAATCTCTACATGGGTGTAACAAAAGAGGGGGGTCAGAACTACATTGCCTATTAGATGCTCTACATCCATCTTTCCTTCCTCCATTGGATTTCTCCCAGCATTCCCCTCCCCCCCTCGCTTCTTTCCTCGTATGCTTGCCTTTCTGCATATTTCACCTTTTTAATCCTTCTTCATATCCAAATTTGAAAAACCTCCAATCTACGTCCTCTACCATCTTGGTTGCAAGCGTTTCTGGCCGCATTGGAAACAAATTATTTCACTTCTTAAGTAGGAGGAAGTTACCTATTTCGGAAGGGTTTCGGACCAAAATAGAGTAAAAAGAGAGGAAATAAGAAGAACTGTGTTAGGCCATGAAGCTTTAACAAGGAAGAGGAAATGAATGACACAGGCGTGGATTAAGTATGCTAAGAAAAGTCTCGTCAAATCTTTAATATGGAGCGTGGTTTTGTACTGCGCGGAAGCATGGTAGTTGAAGCAAGAAATAAAAAATATGCCACTCAATTGGTAAAGAAAATAGAATGTAATATACTAGAATTTCACAAATTATTTAAAAATTCAACGGAAATTCTAGACAAAAATAATAATAGTTTATAAGGCAAGAGATAATCAAGTAGACACGTAATTTTCCCATCCTCAGTTATAACAATGTTTTGGCATCACGACCTTGGCCAATAACAAGATTTTTTAATCCGGAGTTGATTAGATTTTCTTGTGACAGCTTTGCTACTCTGATAAAGGAACTGTAGATAGAGGATTACAACTGTTTATTCATAGTTATTACAGAACTGTAACCCAGATTTTTTTCAAATCATTGTGTTACATACATCGCCCAACAATTACGGTTTTCAACCTCTGATTCTGTATTTTCTCCATTCATTAGCCTCTTTATTATTAAAATGAAAGCAATTTTACTCTTATTAATCTACATATATTTGATACAGAAGCAAAAAATAAAAGTTGATGATCATTGAAAAGATGATGATCCGATGTAGGGAATCTTAAATAACGAAAGTTGTCACCTGGAGGAAAACCGGGGTGGAAACTAAAATGGAGTAAATATCAACCTAATGGTTCATTTAGAAAAATATTGCTTATTGATAAAAGCCATGGATGAAAAGATTAATGAAAATAAGCATAGACTTCCGATACAAAACGATCACAGAAGTCAAATCACATAAACTTGTAGGCGAACACTAGGAAAGACCTCCGCCAAATGCAAGTTATTAGTCATCCTATCACTATAAATATGTCCACCGGACAGGTTTTCTCTTACGTTTTGAGCGATGATGGTAAATTATTTAGTTGCATGAATACATATTATACCAAGAGTTGATGGTGCGAGCATATCGTAAATATTTTTTTAAAGCAATATGAGAAAACAAATGGTGGTTTACGTTGCTCTCAAAACAAGACGCGAATCAATTAACTTTGCCATATTTTGGTTATTCAACATAAATAAGCCTATCGAATACAAACAATTGAAGGCCCTTACACCTATGCCTATATTAAATCATGAAGTTTTGAGTAATATTAGCCAACTTGGAGCACGTACAACTTCTCTGTAAATTACGACGATCAAGTGGTAACGCCATGTCCTCGATACGTTCTTCAGCTGTGTCAGCTGAATCTGTCCTGATGAGTAGTCTACCTATCCAAGGAAGAGTAAAGGCTTGTCGAAATCAGTTTCCACGACCTTTTATAGCCAAAAGAGGAAACAATACACCCTTCTTCACGGCATAAAAGTGGAGTTCATCTGATATTTCACGATGCCAATGGCAATAAAAATATATTTTATGAAAATAAAAGCTGTGAAATTCGACAGAGAGAACATCTACTGCCAGTATTTGCTTTCAAGCATGAAATAATAATAGAAGAATGCTTAAGTGGGAGTGAATTTTGATTCTGACTTGTCTTTTTCAAAGCGCCCCTGTTGCGCTTGGAAAAAAAATTATTTTAGTTAAAATTTCATTTCTTGTCATTCAACGAGTTTTCAGTATTCAAATCACAGTGTAGGGACCAAAAAATACTTCCTCCCGAATTATATACGGGAAATTTCTCTGTAAACAACATATTTATTATGTTGTAAAAAGTTAGGATAATTAGTCAGAATAATGTGGAAAATAAATCTACGAACTGAGTGACTAAAAGTAATTACAAAATTGAAAAATATCTACTAGTCAAACAAATTATGCTCATGAGAAAAGTGCATATGTGCAACATTAGATATGTACACCAAGATAAACTGGAAAGAAAGGTTCGTATGATTTCAGCCAGCCTAAAAGTCTTTAAGGAAAATTTAATAACACTCTGTCAGAGAACATTGCGCACTGACGGTCCTTTTATTGCGGAAATATGACCACTAGAAAGATTAAAATACCGTGCAAGTATGCATGGTTTCATTTTGAACTTCAAGCTCAATATTTTGATCTACAAAAACTATTTAGTTTTCCTCAGGTGGCCAAAATTATACTTGGATCTATCGTCATTTAAAACCAAAACATTTATTACAAAATAGTGCAGAAAAAAACTGAAAGACTTCTAATATCAGAGTTTAATATGAATTCATGAATTTCCGATGATATGGGTAGCAGATAAGGGACAAAGACGTAGAATAATAAAATGAAGTATGAATATTAACCTCAAACTTGAACGCTATTTTATTCAAAATCGTTCAGAAAATATTCATCCCTAGTATGTAATTATATAAATTGACGATGGTTGCGGCATTGAGATGCAAAACAATTAGAAAGTGTTTTTATTACATTGCTAAAAATTGTAAAATTTTAGTAATCACATTCATCTGGTACATGTTTTTGATGATCTTAATGATACTTTATACATAAAAAAGATTTTAAAAACTCTAAATTCATAAATTAATAATAATTATAGAGAAAAATAAGAAAAAGAGAGCTTTTAACTGAGAATTGGGTTAAAGAAGAAAATAAGATTTGAAACAAAGCTTCAGCATTCTTTTGTTGCTCGTACTAAAGCCTGAAGTATTGCCAAAGAATAATAATGAATGTTTACTACTACCAGATATCTGAACTGTTTTTATTCTTTTGATTTCAAAGTTTAACATCCTTACAGTTGCCAATCCGAAAATTTTAGCACTTCCCTTCCTCAAGCCCACTCGATATTCAAAGACTATCAAATCGCCAAATTTTTCTTCCATTTGCTCTCTAAACCTTGAGTCAGCTGATTGTGGCGTTCTGTAATAATTTTCCTCACGCAAGATACGTATATTTTTCGCTTCCTAAGAGATTAACGTTTCGTTTCCACTCGGTAGGTGGCAGATGTGGAGACCGTCAAGTCCTCATTTCTCGGCTCGATTAATACCAGGGTAGGCTGAAAACAAGTGCACACATGCTTGTAGGCCACAAAAAAATTATCTTGCGCAGGTTTGAGGTTGTTACATTCATCCGATATATTTTGAGAAGCGGAAGCAGTAAGATGTTTTCTAATGCTATGTCAACGGTATCCCAATTGTTCAATAATGAGGTCAAAACATTCCTTGGAAATTCCAATATGGTTTGCGATACGCTTTTGAGTGATTCGCCAGTCATTTTGAATCAAACCTTCGACGAGTTTGCGAAGTCAATCGTCTGTGGCAGTGAACGGACGTCCGCTGCGTGTTTCATCAACAATTATGACTTTTCCAGGATCGAAACCATGACATTTTACTACCCATTGATTTGAAGCTGACCTATCAACAGCATCATTACCATAAACAGCCTTTAAACGAAGATAAATTTCAGTTGGAGTCACTTTTTCAGCAGTTAAAAATGCGAGAAGAGCACGCTGTTTATCTCGCGTTGACATTATTACTTCCACATTCCACCAGGAGTGCTTCTGAAGGTCATTTTGTTTGTGGTCTTCAAGCATGTGTGCATTCGTTTTTAGCCTACCAACGTATTTTGCTAGGAGAATAGATAAATAGGCATGATTCACTAAACATAATATCTGAAATAGCCAATTATAAGCGTTTCAGGTAGCATTTTGACTTTTTCTTTCTACTCACATACCGTCTTGAGCAAGCTAATGTGAGTGGTTAGATCATATCTATATATACTCTATACAGTAAATAACCATAGCAAAGCGACTCTATGAAATTGATCAGTAGTGTCATATTTTCCTTTACGAGTTTTCAAAATAAGTGGCACAAGAGAGGGCAGGACTAAAATAAGATGTCTATGGATTCTCTCTGAGATTTATTCTTTTAAATCAAGATTTAATTGTTGGTAATGTTTGCATCATTTTACTAACCTCAATACCAAACAAATTCTCTAAACCTAAGATCCTTA
Source organism: Hetaerina titia (assembly GCA_037158775.1). NCBI lineage: Eukaryota > Metazoa > Arthropoda > Insecta > Odonata > Calopterygidae > Hetaerina > Hetaerina titia. Next base: position 62,894,156 of record CM073777.1, on the reverse strand, counting down.
ATTTTTTACCCTTATCGGTTACAATGTTTCACAAAGGTAGAGAAAATGATTATCCCTTGGCATATTATTTTATGAATCAATTGATATTATATTTGGGGGAAAATTGACAAGATTATTTCTTAAACTCAATCTCATTTTATAAGAGTTTATTCAGACGTTTGCAGTTTTATATTTATAAGTCAAATTTAAAAGGTCTACCCTTTGCAATTATATTTAAATATCTGTGTCCATTAGAAAAAACGCTTATACAAGGGTAACGATCTGATATTTTGTTAAAACGAGTTTACATGAAATAACAGCTTCTATTCCGCTTTGATTATTAAGCCCTAAATATTTGTATAAGCACAAACTGAGGAATTCTTTATTGATAGGACTACAATTTGTCACTTTCTAGACGACCGATAGCATACCATTAGCTAGTAAGTTAAAAAAAACCGTATTTATATTGGTTAGCTTCAATTGATAATCGCTCGGTCGCTACTTTTCCTACCATGAATATAGGAAATATGTTGGGTTAACTCACACTAAGCTTTGAGAATACATCAATTTTGAGCTGATGACCTTTTGATCCATATTTTTAAGGCTATAATTATCCCAATTTTAGTAGATGCTATGATTAATCAACTTTCAAAACGGTTTTAAGTGGAAAAAAGTTTCATTTGATGAACATAGTCGTACAACATAGACAGACAGATATAGTGACGTAATCAGTATCAGAATTAGATTTAAGTTTTTTGAAAAGTTTAAAATCTAAGGGAGGGCAGATGTTTAAAACATATCACCATAAATGCAATGGATCATAAATTAAATATGTTTGCTAAAGAATGCATTCATATATCCTGAGGAACAGAGCAAGGGAAATTTGAAACACATATGATGTTTATTTGGTTCAGAAAGAACTCATCTGTATTGCCAGCAATCTAAAATACCACTGCAAAAGGAGTGTTTAAAATTTTAAGATTTTGTTGAATAAGAGTGGTATGGTCGATGAAATTTTTAATAGAAAGGAAAATTAATAACCGATACTCTAAATGAAGACGCACAGTAAAGATACGACGACTTTAATGCGGCGTAAGCGCTGTACGAAGCCGAAAATGTATATTTATCGGCAGGTAAATGCAGATTCCTGGCTTCTATAATATGAATGCGAGAAGGGTGGGGAAAGCTCTGTGCATAGCAAGAAAGAAAAAATACGAAAATTTAAATAAAGGAGTAAAGGACCAGAATTTCCTAGAATAAATTTAAATAGAGATAAGTGGATGGAGGAGATGTTGATAGTCAGTGCGATAACATAGGCTGTGATAGAAGGAAGAACGTTAGGTAAAGGGAAAGAGAAAGGAGCACAAAAGGTTTTCTGGACGCCATACAGATAGAAATACAAATTAGAAGGCAAAACTGTATACATCAAACACGAGAAAGCTCACCCGATATATATACACATTAGTTGTCAGTCGTCTGGTCTGGAACGGTCTGTTCTTACTAATTTAAATCGAGAAATATTTATAAATTTAGGCACTTTTGTTGTAATTCAGTAACTTCATCAAACAATTTCAATTGATAACTCGATAAATAGAAGCATATGTACTTTGTGGCATTTAGAATGAGCTTTAACGAGTTTTTAGTCAACAATTCTTATTTTAGGTGGAATTGAAATTATGGGTCAACTAAATGTTAGTATTTCAAGCAGAAATCAAAAATGTATAATACAGTACATTACTGCTTTATCGGTACATTTAGAATAAAAAATCACTTCTTTACTCAGTAATATTTCTAAAGTCTGTATAATATAATCGGAAGAATATTCACCATATTAGTCCCCAATTGGAGATAGAAATCTACGGAGATAACCTGGGATACCAACAGGAGTGGTTGGCGACAAATTGGGATGACGTGAATTATGTGCGAGAAAATTTGCTCGGTTAGAGACTCGAAAGGGTTTTCTCACTCGATTCGCTTGAATTACTCCTCACAGCGGTCTAATGGCCGGACACTCACTCAATAAAGCGCTTCCTATTGCCGTAAATTTATCTGCCAAACAAATTTGTCCATGATATTCTAAAATTCAACCTCAACAAGAAATCATCATTAAACTATCGTGCACTTAGGAAATGGTGAGCACAAGAAATTTTTCCGGTGTAAGAACTTTCATGTTTCTAGGATAAATCTCTATATAAATTGAGCTTCATAGAGTTTTTAGAACATATTTTAAATGATCTGCAAAACCTTGAATGTTGAATTAAATGTGAGCTTCTTCAGTTTGAACCTATTCTATTCGTAAGTAATGCCTATGCACAATAATGAACGGTATCGCTATACGCATATTTATAGCACCACAAAATAGGGAATAAATGAAAAAGGACAGTATGCTGGCAAGTCTAGAAAACATTAAGTGCAGTACATAAACTGTTATTTGAAACACAAAAACATATGAAGTAAGTTTCTCAAAAGATGCGTTCATGAAGAAAAATATATTAGGCGAAAAAATATATAATAACATTGAAAGAAAAGCCAGTGAAATTAATAAAATACCTAATTGGAATGAAAAAGTGTATCGTTGAGAGCATCTCGGAAATAAATCAATGGTCTAACTTTACCACAAAAGGCAAAATACTGGACGATTTAATGTGGCGTTTCTCAATCACTTGATATGGGAAATCCCAAAGCAACAGAAAGTTTTAAAAAATGTTCAAAGTTTTTACACTCTAACTCTGAGAAAAGCCAGCCAAAAATCCCCATGTAACTAACCAACAAATGTTTGGGCATTATCCTATCGCTCTATGGGAAAGAATGGACCTCGTTGGTATCGTGCAGATTATCCAAGCGGGGTAAGGTAATGAAAAGATTAAAAAATATAGGAATAACACCATTCAAAGAACAAGTATTTAGGAATTTTAATTCAGAAGGAATATTACCAGAACATCCTATCTTAAGCCTGGTAAAAAACAAGACTTTTATAGTTACAGAAATTCTCAGTAACAGCTCTATAAAATACTGCAGCTTATAATTGATGGAAATTTTATGGTATTATTCGTTATTCATTAGCAGTAAACTAAAACAAAAACTAGTATGACTTGAGACTGAGAATAAATTCATATGGGTGAAATGCTGAAATTAGGGGAAGAGTAAAAGCATTGAGCGAGCTTCCCAAAATTTAATACTTTGAAAAGCACTATCAGATAAGATGGCCATATTTGCTTATATATGGTAAAATAAATGATAAGGCAATAAGTTACATTCATAATTTCCCTAAAAACTAAAAAATTACGTCAGCTGATTCCAGATCCGATGATGTCGAAGAACGGTGAAGCTTCTGAGGAAATTTATCTTTCCAAAGATAAAGCACATAAATTAAAAAATTAATGTACACATAGTCGTATTCTTTTTGAACGAATGAACCATACAGGTCAGGAATGAATTCCAAGCGTCCTACTCAATAAATTTATTGGATAATACTGCTTATTAGAGGGTGGGGGCTTCCGAACTCAAGGCCATTGCAACGATTCGGGAAATTTAGTAGAGGTAGGATATTAAGGAAATGTGGAGATATAGGAGAAAAACCCGGTGTCGATATTAGCATATTTTTAAAGAAAGGTGAAATGTGTACCATAATTAACGTCTCAAATGATATTCTTACGTTAATTGTAATGCTCTCTATGCAGCAACCCCGGTAGAGATCGTGTTTTCGATTAAACTTTCTTCCACTGGCTATGTTCGAACCTGGGCCATCGGGGTAAAAAGCCTTAATGGATTTACACAGGTGCATATTGCAACAAGGAACTCAAATGACAAAAGATATGAGACTGGTGGGTATGCAATCTTCAGATAATTAATGCTAAAACAAATTATTAAGAAACTAATGTAGGCGAAATTTTTTAATACCAGAAAGATATTAGTGAATTAACTAATTGAAACGAGCTATTGCACACACACTAACACACAAATATATATATATATATATATATATATATATATATATATATATATATATATATATGTGTGTGTGTGTGTGTGTGTGTGTGTAGCATAAATATATATATATACTATATATATACTACTAAACCGACCTTCGGGTTGATTACTGTGTTATATATATATATATATATATATATATATATATATATATAAGGAAAACTGTCTTGAAATCCGTGAGAAGGATGTGACTTGCCTCTTCCAATGACAATTGGTACTCTTAGTTAAGCCAAACGGTTTACTCTCCGAACGGAGTTATTATTCAGTTAAGGAGGATTTCGACCCTCAAAATGATACAATATCGGTAAAACTAGGTATTTTTTCGGAATTTCAAATTTTCAGGTGGACTAAAATCCTTTAGTGCTCTAAATACTAGGCGAACAGAAGTTTCTAGTTACTACTTAGAAGAAGAACTAATTACTACTTAGTGTTGCATGAGCAATCCCACATGGAAGAAAACCCCTTGAAATGTTTCTTAATGAACCTGATTTTTGCTACCATCTACTTGTAGACTTACTTTATGAAGATGCCAAATCCTATCAAGATGGATCAAGTGTAAAGGACGATGAAGCCTAGAGATCGCCGTCTGTTGTACTGCCTGGTAATTGTTTGCCACCTATAAAACCATCATTTGTTGTTCATTCGCCACGGCAGTAACTCAAATTCTATAGAGTTTTTCTAACGGGTGGTCATAGAATAGTAACCGCACTGGCTATTGGTAATTCATTATTTGGCCACCTACACCCAGACGCTAAGATTTCGGAGAATCGGTAGCGTGGTGCATAAAGTAGCGTATGAAGAAAGGATGAAAACTGCCAGAGAAACACAATCGAGTCCGTTGCCCGGGAGAGGGCACACGGAAATGTATGGAGGGTTTTCACCACGGTTTTGTCGCGCGATCCAATCAGGACGTGCATAGAAATCTCGGTCTCACCCCGAAGGATCTTTGCCAGGGTATTCGCCCAGGCCACTTATTCTTTTCGGATCCGCTCTCGTTCTTCCTTTTAGGAATGGCAGAGTAGCCAGCCGATCACCCCTGGGGAGTCAAGGCAGCTCGCTTGCTTTTGGCATCCGGCCGAGGAGAGATAATCTTATTTTACGTTCCACCGACCCCACCCCTCCTCCTTCTAGTCCCTCCCGGCAAATTTCCTTCGTCTCTCTCTACCCAGATGTCCACCCAGCCGCGTGAAATCCCCGGAACTATCCTCTCACTATTTCCCCCGATGCCGAAGGCGAACACATAGATGAGGGTGGGCTCAAAGTCCTCTCGCTAAACGTTTCATATTTTTTTCTCGTCTTCTTCTATCTTTTTCTGGTTCGCCGATTAAATCCCACCGCCCCCTCCTCTGCAATAGCATGCCGCCAATGTGGTACCTCCGCCTCCTCACCTTCGCCCGTATCGGACCGAGCTATCAATAATCTGACCCGCTCTGCACATCGTGGATCGTCAAGCTAAGGCGATGCGGGAGCGTTTAACCGCTTGGTTTGGCGCGAGGAGCCGCAGGGAAAGAGAAAATATATATCGCCCGGGTCAAAACTAGGAAGGTGGTCAATAGCAGGACTAAATTCAACCAAAGATAATCTGGAACCCGGAGAGGAAAATATTGCGTCTTTATAAGGATTATCTGCTTCAGCGGGGGGAACTTTTCCCATTAACACACGTTAGGATTAGATTTCCAAACATATCAGTTGCCAAAGCACGTGATTATTTCTCGAGTATTCGGAAATTGAAAAATATGGTAATCTCTATTATCCAGAGCAAGAGGAAAAAATATCACTTAGGTTGAAATAAATCTCAGTAGATCATGTTGGCGAAAATATCTACACACTGCGCCAAGACTTGTAGGAACGCGGGGCAGGAGATGCTTGGGCAACAGCCGCACTTTCATGGAGTTAACGACGTGTACCGGAGCGATCGATGAAAAGCAAATTACACATTTAAGTATCCCATACAATTAAGTAAAAGCATTAGATGGTCTTGATACAATCGCCTTGTCATCATGAGGTTGATCATGACGCTCACGCATCAATAGTATGATGAGCATGTATCAGCATTGAAATCTGTTGAGTCTTTTCATTTAATCTTGTGTAATGTTACAAAATATTTCGTTTCTCACCATGAGTGAATTCAAAAGGTTGCCAAATTTTGTGAAATCGTTTTTTTATAGTCGATTACTTTTTTGCCAGAATTGTCTCTCTGTGTTGTCATTTAGAACTAGGCGTGGATCTCTTTGTCAAAATATCCATCAATTATTCATAAAGTCCTCGAGCTTTCAAGGTATTGCAGACTTTAGATTACTTTCTCCATGATACCGATTTGCCATTCAAAATTCTGCAGTAACTGTACAAAAACGAAAGGCAATTATGAAGCGGGTTGTTTTTTCAGTATTTTGCCGATTTTTATAGGGACACCTGATATTTACATATTTGGTCGAAAAGTTGCATGGCTTTGGTCTTTCCTTTCAACTTTTGCATTACATAAATTTGATTGTTCTACACTTTATGCTTCACCATAAGACTTCTTCGATGCAAACACTTAAATACATATGGATGAATTATATTTTTCCTTAGTAATTTGCCATGTGATGTTTACGGAACCATAGCTACCGTAGTGCAACACTTTTGGCATTCATAGTATTTAAATGTTCACATAAAAAATTCCATTTATGGTCATCATACTTCCGTAGAGGTCATGTTTCTGTACCATAAAAAATGAAAGGAGTCAATTATTCAGACAAATTTGCCTATTCTCTTTGTGGTTGCAGTGTAATATCCAATTGAAGGAACTTCATAAAGAGCAAAACATATCGATATGGTACAGAAACATAGCCTCTAAGGAAAGATGACGAGCATAGATGTATTATTTTATTTTGGTAGGACTGGAGAAGAGGGAAATCACATTAGTGGTGTCAAACATAGAGCAGGAAGAGAAGAAGATGATGGGATGCATTGGAAGAGGGAGCAAAAGAGTAATATAAGAGACATCAAGAGATCGATAAATGCTGAAAGCTGAGATGGAATTGGGTGTGCTACACAAACGGGAAAGAACTCAAAAAGGAGTTCACATTTTGAAGAGACGAGGCATTTGCTAAGGAAATGATATATGTCAATATGCTACGAAAAATTTCTTTAAAAGAACACGAACATGTGTAATTGGTGACCGTCTATAATTACCATTACAAGGTGGACGACCCATAATAATTTCCATCTCTATCTTATCGCTTCCTCCAGCACCAATTTCCCTCTCGAATAATCTTCTCCCCATCACTCTTTAGTAATATGCATACACAAACCAAGTCTCTCGCCTAATCCCAACTCTACCCCCTCATCTCCTCTAGCCTTTGCACTTTCTCGCAATTAACTTCCATCCTCACTCACTCTGCTCCCTATCTCTTCTGCTCCCTTTTTTCATACTGAGTGAAGCATATGGACCCTGTGTCCATAGGTAATATGGGTTACGCATGAGAACAGCGTGGCAGGGAATTCGGGGAAATTTACCGGAAGGTCGTTAAGCCGCAAAGGATTGCAATGAAAGAGCTCGAACGTCTCGAGCTTCAACGGTCATCTCTAGTCCTCTCCTTTAACTTGACCAAACTCACAAAATATTATATATATATATATATATATATATATATATATATATATATATATATATATATATATATATATATATACATATTTACTGGATATATATCACTTGACTTGGTGTGATCAGTGTTAGTACCTAGTATTCCGAAAAAGATAAAGGCTACATCAATTTAGGGCTACAGAACAATAAGTTTAATTTATCATGCAGCTAGGGTAGTTCTCAGGATTATCAACAAATGGATGAAGAGCAAGGCAAATGATTACTTAGGGGATGATCAGTTTCGGTCCAAGAAGAGAAGAGACAGGTGAGATTATATTGCAGTAATGAGATCACCAATCGAGAGGAATATGAAATACAATCAGGGTGTATTTGCCTGTTTCCTAGATCTCGAAAAAGCGTTTGATAGAGTGAATTGGGAAAAACTAATGCGTGCATTGCAGAAAATAGGAATGGATTGGAGGGACAGGAGGCTGATCCGCAACCTGTACATGTCTCAGACTGCTCAGGTGTGAGTGGGGAACGAAGAGTCCGGATGGTCAGTGTTAGGAAGAGGTTTAAGGCAGGGTTGCCCATTATCACCGATTCTGTTCAACGTATTTGTGGAGGAAATGATTAGGGAGGCTTGGGAAGAACTAGAGGTAGGAATAAAAGTCGGAGGGGAATTCGTTAAATCACTTAGCTTCGCTGATGACCAGGTTTTGGTTTTCCAGTCGGTCAAGGGGTTGCAAGCATTGCTGAGTGAATTGGAAAGTCAGTGCAATAGATATGGGCGAGAATCAATATTCATAACACAAAGGTTATGCCATTTTCTAGAAAGAAAAAAGCTAACTTAAACATTAAAATAGGAGGGGAAAAAATAGAGCAGGTAGAAGAGTTTACGCATCTAGGAAGTGTTCTGGACCAACACGGTTAAAGTAGCAGGGACGTAAGGAGAAGAATTGCGCTAGGCAAAGAGGCTTTCACAAGAAATAGGGAATTGATGACAAGAACGTTCAGTAAGGATGTTAAAATTAGGCTCGTTAAAACTTTGATATGGATATGCATTATTTTACACGTTGCGGAAATATGGTTACTGAAGCAGAATGATAGACGTAGCTTGGGGCCTTTGAAATGTGGGTGTTGAGAAGAATGGAGAAGGTGAAATGGATCGAAAGAAAAACAAACAAGAAAGTGATAGGTAAGGTGGGAGGAGAGGGGTTTGTTAGGGAAAATCGTAAGGAGGCAGGAAAAATGGATGAATGGCGTATTAACCAGCTGTGGGATGTTGAAGATTGTAATAGAGGGAAGAATTTTAGGCAAACGACGAAAGGGCAAGAATAGGATTGGGATGTTGGGCGGGATGAAGGGAGGAAGGAAGTACACAGAGATGAAGAGGGATTTGATCTAGAGTAGGCTGCTGGAGTAAAAAAATATTTATTTGGTAGTTGTGTCCATCCAAACCTAACTTAACCTATTAGTCATTGTTTTGACCAATAAAAGCACGGATATACATTGCGACAATTCTTCTCTTGTCACTGGAAACTGCAATAGTTAAAATAATAAATAATGTGCGAGCATATGAAATATATCTGTGACTACGATGACCTCGCGCTACAGGACGCAAAGGTCTTGTAATTTAGTTAACCATATTGAAGTGAAATACTTTACTTTGTAATTCCACACAACTTATTTAAAAAGCACGACCCAGGTTTCCACATTGAACGTCATCATCAGGTAATACATACATCATAGACCAGATGATGACGTTCAACGTTGAACCTGGATTGTGTTTTTTAAATAGATTGCATGGAATTACAAAGTAAAGTATTTCATTTCAATGTCATGCAAATTCCATAAAGTAACGCCTGAGACAACAAATTGGTAACCATCTAGTGGCGAGGGATTAACTTACCCACAAACCCTTTTTATGCGACTACCACTGTCAATTTCCTTCACTATGTCCCAAATTAGGATCCTGATTAGGTCCAGATTTAATAAGGTGGCGTTAATGTGTTCTGTGGTGACCCTGGCGGGGAAATCGTCATATTCCGTGAGCAGCCGTTGAACGTTAATGAGTATTTATCACTATCCGGCTTGCAATATTTTACTGTGAGGTTTGAGATTTTTCATGTACTCGTATCATAAATTTTGTTATACCAAAACTCATAATCCGAGCATTGGTGCTTGTGAAGCTCTTTTCAACTCTTCTAGTCATATATTTGAAGGACTAAACATGCAAGTAGAAATATTATTACTCGTAATATAAGTTATGGTAGATTTGCAAAGTATCCTACACAAAAACATGCACGTTGGCCTACACATTGCTGTGTTCGTAAACCTTAACTAGCAGGGGAAAAAATATCTTTACAGCCATACTACACATTATTAGAACTCATTCTTTAGCATTGCTTACTTACCCCTCTTAATTCCACCAATAATGCCTGTATTAATTCCTTCCCTTTACCTTGCTCTCATGAAATTCTCTCCCTATTCCTTTCCTCATATCCTTAACCCCTAACATAACATTAATAGAACTCTTTCTTTAGTTTTTCTACTTTCAACCTCCCTTAATTCCACACTAAATTCCTATTTTTTACTTCCCCCTACCTCGCTCTCTCAACTTCCTCTCCTCCTCCACATTCCACTGCCACTCAATATGTCCTACATCCTGCCTTCTTATTTCTGCCAAAAACTGTGGTCCCTCCCTTCCCAAGACTACTTGGCTTGCTTTCATATTCATCCATTTTATTTTGTGCATTCTTCCCAACATACATATCTCCAATCTATGCTTATCCTCTGGCATCAGCAATCAAGTTTCCGAACCAAACCCATCTGTGCTCCATGTTAATAGTAAACCATAAATACAGTAATCAACCCGAAGATCGATTTGGTAGATGATGGCAGAGTTCACCGAGCACTATACCTGACGGCGTGTGTATTTTCACACATGAGGGTAGGGGGGCCAGTTCCTTTCCCTGAGCCGGTTATGGTTTCCCAGGAAGATCTGGTACCCGAAAAATCGCATGGGTAGCAGTAGTTTTTTTATGGGAGGCGACCGACAGCTAAGGTTATCTTCACCAATAGGGATGGACAGGAATGGATAAAGGATGGAGAGAAACTCGGCGTCAGCATTAGCCTACCCTTAGCGAAAGGCGCCAAGGGGCCCGCAGCTTAACGTCCCATCCGACGGACGGCGTATTCAATCAAATTCCCCTCCACAAAGCACAAGTAGGAATCGGGATACCACTGAAAAATATTCGACGCCCTCCGAGATTCCAACCCGGACCCTCTGGGTGGGGAGCCAGTAAGATAGCTCAATTTCGAAAAAGTTAGGAATATGGTTCCGGAGAAATAATATTTCTTCGAGCATAGGTAACTACTGTGAAAAATTAACTTTGATTGAAGTTAATCGAGCAAAATGTACAAACTTGCTCCAATGAATTCAATGTAAAAAGAGGAAAATTAAAAAATAAGACCAGAGAGAAACAAGGAAGGGTGGAGAGAAACCCGGCGTCGGCATTAGTCTACTCTTGTCAAAAGGAGTCAAGGAATCCGCAGTTTAACGTCCCATCCGACGAACGTCGTACTTACTCAAAGTACTCCCCATAAAACACCTCAAGTAGTGATCGGGATACCACTGAATAATATTTGTTGTCTTCAGGATTTGAACCCGGGCCCTCTCAGTGGGAAACCTGTAAGTCAGCCATCGCATCATCCCGATCTCCCACGTAACTTGGGTGGAGCTGCATGTGCCCAGAGAGGCTTCTCCGGGAATCCCTCCGGTGAGTGTCAGTCAGAAAATTGTTTTATTAGTTAGCGATCTCAAAAATAACTAACCAGATAGACATTCAAGGAACACTTATGCTGTCAAGCGTTTCCTTAACCCTACTTATCAACAAAGGTTCTATCGACGAATTTGACTCTCAAACAAGAAATATTATTATTAAGTCAAAATATTATTCTCCTATCGTATTTTTTGCTATCAAAATAGACACATTATCAAAAGAGACTCTACCCAAAAAATACACTCGGAGGCATACGATATTATGCTAAATATCTTCACCCGATAAAGCTGGAAAGAGGTCATTTGCTCAATACCCTACCACCAAGAAAGAGAAACTCTCTCTCGAATATATTTCACTGAAATGAGTAGAAAGGAAATAAGCCCCACTGAAAGCCCGGAGGTTCTCTTTTACAAGCCTAGCCGGATAAGGCCTTTATAAAAATATAAGAGATATAAAATAACTATTCGCAGAGTCAGAAAAATTCAATGCGTATCACTAGAACTGAGCAAAAAGGAGCAAAATTGTACTTCGTTTCTTTTCAATCATCTAATCTTGTTCATTACAGCATATATATCTTTTGTGCAATTTTACCGCCAAATATTAGACCTATGGTCAATACTATCACTGAATATTTAATAATATAATGCATGTATGGCGACAAAATGAAGTCAAATAAGAAATTTTTTAAAACATTTATGGAACAAATTACTTTTCTGGAATGATAATCAACGACGATATTTCCTAGACGGGCATGCTGAAACACACTATTTTAAAACAGAAAGACGGCACGCAACAGTTTTCAGGATAAGGAGAACAGAGTAATCGACTATCAACGTGTTATTTTTGGAAACAACAGATTTAATGCACAACAATTCAGTTATCAAAAACTAAGTCCGACGTAAAAAACAGCAATTATAAGAAACATAAACTCAATGAGGTCAGTGATGAATCCAATACTTACACACGATATTGGAAGGGAAAAAAATAATAGAAAACACAAAAATCGGAATCAGCCGAAACATCATGTTCTCCACACTTGAGCTATCTCTGTCTTCAATATCTTGAAATCGAGCTAACTATTGTCAATTTAGGGTATCCGTATTTTGAATAATCTAAACTCATTATTTTCAGTTGGTTATTCTGCTGTCTTAACGGTAGAATTTTCGATGGCTAAAAACCGCACACGCGTACTCTACTCGCGAATCAAACTGGTTAACTAAAGCTTGATTATCCTGTAAAAGTAATTGATTTTTTTTATTCCCCTTCGAACTTCATTCATGTCTCCAGTTACATACTGGCCATTTTTATCATTTCCTTTACTTATAGTATGTTGAAAAATATGCTCAATAATGGACATCCGTCTCATTCCTTACCGTAAGACTGTTCATCCCAAATATCTATTTATCAAACGTAATTGAAAAGTTTGACGCATTAAAATTTACGAACAAGTTGTTTATCCCTCCATTTTTACTTCCTTCCATTTTCTGTAATATATGATTTATTAGAATAAAATTACTCCAACAAACATCTTTGCTAAATCTACGAGAAAGACAAATGCATCCATAATAGGTCATAATAGACCTCAGTACCGTAGTTAATAGCAAGCTCCGTCTTTTCGCCGATGATGCAGTAATTTATGGGGACATCCGAAGTCACGAAGACAGAGTCGTGTTAGCCAACGACCTAGATGCAATTCAAAATTGGTGCGATACATGGCAATTGGAATTGAATTTTAAAAAATGCGTAGTAATACATTTTTGGGAAAAGAGTAATTCCCTCCCTTATAGTTACAAAGTGAAACAAACCAATACCGAGAGGGTAAATTCCTTTAAATACTTGGGTGTAACAATTACTCACGATCTGTCCTGGGGAAAACACATACGAGAAATATGCGGTCGTGCTAATAAAAAATTGGGATTTGTGAAGAGTGCTAGGTAAATGCGACGAAAAGGTGAAAGAACGATGTTTCCTTGCCTTGGTCAGGCCCCACCTAGAGTATGCTGCCAGTATATGGGATCCTCATAACATAAATTTGGTTTCGGAATTAGATCGAGTTCAGCGGAGGGGGGCTAGATTTGTCAAACATTGTTATGACCAACTCAGCAGCGTATCCACTTTGCTAGACAATTTAGGTTGGAATTCTCTTACACAGCGGCGTTTCCAATATGGATTAAACTTATTAAAAACATTTAAAGATGGGCCCTTTTCCGATGACATCAAGGATATAATACGAACCCCAACGTATTACGGTCGAAGGGATCACGAATATAAGACTAGAGAGATAGACTGCAAGACTGACAGGTTTAAAATGTCATTTTTTCCAAGAACGATAAGGGACCAGAATGCTCGTAGTCGAAATTCCCCAGGACTTAGTTCATTACAATAAGTATTAACGTACAGGTTAGGGACTTCGCGAGGATGTGTATACATGTGTGTATGTATGTATGTATATATATGTATGTGTGTATATATATATATATATATATATATTTTTTTTTTCCCTACAGGTTCCCCCCACCTTTCCTCACCTAACTCCCAACCCCCTCAACCCTTACCCTTCCCTCATGGTGCTACACCCCCTGCCACACACCTTTTTGGTGGCTCGCAGGGTACTTATGTAGATGTAGATGTAGATGTAGTGAATCTTATTTCTTAATATTCCTTACTATTGGTGATGTCATCACGGCTACAGGCCAACCTGCATATCATCATTCAGACCTCTTTTTTTTCGAAATACAAGCTGATTATATTCTTGAAGTAATCATTTTCCCTCACCATCCTCTAATTAATAATCCCCACAACCACTTTGGCTGAATGGGAAATTCATTTATTCATTTAATTAACATGCGTGCATACAGACATTGTCAGGTTGCACACAAGTACCTATAATCGTGATTAATTTTGCATAGAAAAATATAAAAAGCGATAATTACAAAAACCAATAATTCACAAAATCACTAAAAAAACTAAACCACGTCATGGATAATCAAGGGAAATGCAAAATAATGCCAAACGTGGCCCAGAATTACACCACGTACAAAATCACGCACTGTCTACCATCACAACCCGTTCTAAAATATACACTATCTATCGTTATGTCACATCACAACCAAAATTACGGTGACTAACACCACACCTAGTCAAATAAAATTTATTGTTTTATAGTCCTCATTTTCGGCCTTTCCCTATTCTGGAATAACTAACCATGACCTGATGAAATCTTCCTGCGAAATTCCTCCGTCAAAAATTATATGAACTAGACAAAAATTTCTACTTCCACGTTTTCCTAAAATGCTAAACTATTTTATAAATTCCTAGGGCCGTGATTTCAATTTCTCTAATGCGCTTTTCATATCGTCATCAAGTACGTTATGTTTGGACCTATGCTTTCCTTATTTATACATATTCTCCTCTGTCTTGGCATGCTGGCACAATTTCTTTACTATAAAGTAGCTCCTTAATATATTGTTTCATAAGTTCCTCTAAATATCTATTTTTCTAAGAATTCCGTCAGAAATCCATTGTTTCCTTTTCTTTTTCTATTTACCCTTCTCATAGTTTCTTTTGCGACTTTTGAAGTCACTTTCTTTATCTGTTCGGCTCACAGCCCAGTGGACCGTAGTTCTGATCCGGATTTTGTAGTTCCACGGCTCTAGTACAAATGTGTACGCTCGTATTCTTTTCCGCCATCATTTCTTGAAATAAGTATTAGCAGTGATTTCTTCTTCTTTTCCCCCATTACTTTTTTGAAATTTCACCATCACTAGCATCATAGATAACCACAGAACTAAATCCGAAGTTTGGTTTTCTTCGTGAGGATATCGCTCACGTAGTAAGTACTAAGAACTACGGTGTTCGAAACTCACAGATCATGGTATGGGAGCCAGTTTCATTCCTTGTGCCGCCTATTGTTTCTCAATAAGATCTGGTTCCCGAATAATGGTACAGTTTGGGTGATTCCAGAGAACCTCAGTAGCGTGCCCGGGAATATGGTGAGTAAGCAAACGCTCTTTCGCTGAACCACTATGCCCATTAAAGTCAATCCAAATTAATAAATCATTACTTACAACATGATTACTAAAGAAAACATCATGAAAGATTGGTCCCGTTTTCCCATGTAATTATATCTAAAAATAACTATGAAACTCACACTGAGACGAATTCATGATATGAGCTACCCCTGCCTATATTACTCCGTTTACAATGATTTCTTTACATTGAATGTAAAAAATATGTGGTTCAATTGCTCATGAGTAATGCACACATTGAAACATGCACACATGCACACGGTGAAATGAATTAAAATGTAAAATTCCATTTTCACAATCGTTGTCCAAAAGTTTTCTGATGTTAGCCGTTAACTACATTTCACCCTGTAATTCTGCATTGGTAAAAGTAAAAATAGGTTGATGCAGAGTTCTATAACAGTTCATAAAGGACTTTTCCCTACCACTGCATATATTATTTCATTTATGACTTTTTCTACACAGTTAAATAACTTCGCATCTACATATGCCATCTCTCTGGCCTTATTTTTAATTTTTCTGTTTTTACATTTAAACCATTGGAGTAAGTTTTTACATTTTGCTCGCTTAACTTCAACCACAGGAAGTCATATCACAGTAGTTATCTATGCACGAAGAAATCCTATTTCTCAGGCACCATTTTCCTAACTTTTACGAAATTTGGCTTTCTTACTGGCTTCCCACTCAAGAGGGTCCGGGTTCGAATCTCGGAGGGAGGCGTTGAATATTTTTCAGTGGTATCCTGATCCCTACTTGTGCTTTGTGGAGAGCACTTTGAGTGAGTACGCCGTCCATCGGATGGACGTTAAGCTTCGGGCCCCTTAGCGCCTTGCGTTAAGAGTAGGTTATTGGCGACGCCGAGTTTTTCTCCACCCTTCATCCATTTCTATCCACCCCTAATGGCGCAAATGACCTTAGTTGTCGGTCATTTCCCCTAAATATTATTACTTCATTAATTAAGCATCACCCCATTCCAAATTAAAAGCTAACTATATTACCATATTATAAACATTCTGAACCTACCGATTTTGGGGAACGGCAAGGTTAGTGATTACTCTACTGCAGATAAGGATACAAAATTTCATTTTTAAATGATTGCAAAATACATCCTGCATTAAATAAACCTCATTTAAGGCCAGGTAATTGGTTTTAATCTCCAATTAATCAAAAAAGATTTCATTTTCCAAATAATTGGTTTGGAAAAATGAAATATTGTGACATTCAGTAAAAAATTCACGGCCTCCCGAAAGAACATCATTTTTTTACTGCACACGAGTTCTTCGTCTGTTTTTACTCATTTTACCTTTAATTACTAACTTTATTGGACCGAGGGGTGTTTCAAAAAGAATATGGTAATGTGTGAACTTTCGCTAAGACTACGGAGTTTCCTCCAATTTTTCAGATTACACAATGGCCGCATGAATGAATAAAATGAACTCGGAAGTCTTCTTACAGCGAGCGGAAACTACTAACACCCGGTACATTTTACAGTTATCGATTATTTCTACAGGTTTAAAACAAGTTTTATTACTTTTTCTCGGCAATACCCCGCTAGGCAATGTTTATTTCACCCCATTCATGCACCCATATGTTACTAAACCCATCAGTTATTTACAAATATAAAAATTTACAGAGTCAAATTTCCATTTGAAACTATATTATCTATTAAATCTATTGGAATCGATAATTACATTAATTAAAGTTGTTAACCTTGAATGACAGCCAGACAACACCCGAATACATTTTTTTCCTTTCTATTCTATTCTATTTTGAAGAGTGCGTGCGGTATAGCCGAATTGACAAAAATTATATTGTTCGCCATATGTTTCTACAAGTAATAACTTATTTCCTACGGTACTCTGTCGAAAGTTGTTTTCCATTGGTTTTCATAGCTTAATGGATTGCTTTTCATCTTAAACGTCACCAATTACCGTAAAGTTACCAATCACTATTAATAAGTTCATTATAAATCTATCAATAAGAAGTTTAATGTAAATAATAATGCATTACATAATGCAATGAAGGTATATGCAATAAAAAACTCGTGCTTAAAAATAATGTGCACGGCAAATAAATGTTATTTATGCAAATCAAACGGGCTGATAGACAAATAAGTTAAATGTTACGGAAAAGTAGAATTAGAAAAAAAATCCAATTAAAACTCTTAAAATGAGGTAAAAAATCATATCAATCACATTTTAAAATGCAATGGTCTGATAAAGACAGTCGTCGAGGCAGAAATAAAGGGGAAAGAAAGTAGAAGAACCCTCAGGATGAGTTACGCCAAACAAATATGACGGGCGTCAAGAAGGAGACTAAATAAGGCGGCTTGAAGAGGTTAGTCATTCGAACAATGGAGTGGAGAACTACGTCAAATCCATCCAAGGATTAATAAACAATTTTGCGCAGATCAGCGAAATATTATTAATACTAGAGATATATCCTGCCACGTCATTATTCTAATAATACTGTCAATCAAATCGAACGTAAAATGTATAGAACGCTTAATGCTTTTTTGACCATTAAAATATTGATGAACTCATTCACGTAGCCTCAATGGTTTTTAATTGGGTTTTTTCATGAAAAACATTTCTACGGACAAAAATATATTTAAGCTGTGGTGCTTCCTGAGTGTGTAATGTATGGGGTCACCAAAATTGTTCTACCAAGTCATATTCAGCTGCCGATACTACCGTGGGTAACCCATCTTCCTAAGGGTTCTAAATGACAGTTAATTTTTTTCCGAGTTGACACACCCTCTATATTTTAAGAACTGCCCTAAGATGTATTCTTCTATTCTAAAAGTTATCCAAATAACAGAAAATATGTCTTTTAACTTCATTTATCACCTGGAAATCAAACAATATGTTTGAAGATATAAAACAAATGGCATACGGACCATGATTTGAACTTCCCTCTTCTTTCAGGTGATCCATCGTTCGTTCACATCGATCATAATAATTCATAATTTTTCCTGTCTACCGAAAGTTATCGAATTTTACTACTACTCCTTGTGGATAATAATTACTTGCAGATACACATCAGGTCAGAAATAGTCAGGTCAGGTGCAATGGAGTCCAGTTTTGAAGAAAAATCAATTCAATTGCCTTTAAAGAAGAAGCAGATATTCAAAGGCACACTAAAAAAATCGTAAGGGGAAAATAGACAATAAATAATGAATACAGCGAACTATAAGTTTTCTAAAACGTACTCGAAATGTTGTGAGAAAACAATCGTTTGAAATAAAAAGGTCTAAAGGCCCCAGTAAAATCATAAAAGAGAATTAAATTCAGAGAATCGAAACATATTTTAAGGGCATAATTTTATTTATGAATTTCTGAAAAAATTCTTAGAAGGTGAACACTGATATTTTTTATTCATTCTATCATTTCCCTAAAAGTATAAGCATTTGCATGAAAGATGATGCAACGAAAATGAAGAGGGAACACATCCAAGTTTTCTTTCTACGTTGGAAAAGTAACTCTCTCATTGGTCGCCTTTATTCGCGTTTAGGAAAAAAAGGATAGGTTCTTAAAAGGCTTCTGATCTCGTTTCCCTTAAGAAGGTAAGAATTCACTGGAGAAGAGCCCTCGAAAAAGAGATACCGTTCGACTCCCATGTGATAAAAAAACTCTTATCTATTCCAGTGACCAAACGGGGTAAATGGTTATAAAAATATTATTGACCAATGACCAATTACACGTTCAATCCACCTGCTATTCTAAGAGCGGAAATGGAAAGGTCACACTTTATGCGTTTCCAATTTACAAGATTAACTTGAGCCTCTCGAATCACAACCGTGAAATTAAACCCGCGAAAACAAAGGATTGCAGCATCATGTGTCCATATTAGCAAAGCCAAAATTATCCGAGGCCTTCACATTATAAGCCCCAACTAGATTGGGATGAAACGGAAATATCCATGAACACCGTTTAGCTGGCCGAAATCAAATCGCATTACGTTTTGCTTTGCTCTCTCGCAAGTATGCGGCTACAGGTCAGTCCAGATGGTTCGGCTAATGAACCCGACCATTAGAATCATTAAGTGTCATTATAAAGTTGTCAACCTATGGTTTTTATTCCTAATAGCGTTTCTCTGAAAACAAAGTCAAATTACGACAACAGATTTAAAAATTTCGATATGTTTACCGTATTGGAGGAAATGGCACTATAACGTATAAAAATGGGCATTATAATTGAATAGAACCGTGAATGGCAGAAGTTTTTTCATTGAACTGCAAATGAATCGTGGTGATGTCTTTCCTTGTCTCCACTGGGTTAAGTTGTTGGCAGTTGACACCATGACCGGTGAAAATTGCCCGCGAAAACTTCACCGCAATCGTGAAACGGGAAAACACCAATTCTTACACATTTCTTTTTCGTAAATGCAACATGTTAAAGGAAAAAATATCTCATAGAGACATAATGCATACAAATGTCTTCCTGTAGAAATAATCAAATACGAGTAAATGGTATTCGAATCGTATTCATGACACACAGAGATCCGCACGTCTCGACGTATTTACACTGCGTGACACCACAGCAAGCCATTTCGCGAATTGCAAACCGAAAGGAATCAGCGGTGGTGCATTATTGAGAGCTACGCCAGTGTCAGACCATTGCTGAAATATGAATCAGTTTTTCATCCCCAGGGAATAAACAACGAGTTCGACGCGGATTGAAAATTTACAATTTCCCGTGACTCACCCGCGATCGAGTTCAAATGCCTCTTCTCCTCAGGCGCACCGGCGTCCCCACCAACAACACCACGTCGACACACGGAGGGAAAGAAAAAAAGGGGCGCAGCGGACTCCCCGGCAGCGAACGCCACACAACCGCACTCCCGGACACCCGCCTCGGCGTCCCGCCGCCGACTGACTGCGGCGGTTCGGTCGATGCCAGCGACACAACAAGTGTCCATTTCGACGGACTCACGTGTATTCCACGGCGCATGGCTGGGGAGTTTCCCCAAGGTTCCCCCGTCAGCCCGCACCCCTTCCCTGAAGTACTCCCCTCCAATCAACCCTCCCGTCGCGTCGGCTGCGAACCGAAATCCTCTTGCCAGCTGTCACGCTTCTTCTCTCTCTCGCGCTCGGGTTTCTTTCTGCCTCAATTCCTATTGCCTGTATATATATATATATATATAGAATATATGGCATATCATTTGTAAAAATTATCTCGCATGATATACGCGTACGCATTCCAATTTTAAGATTTATTCCCAAATGACCCCAACTAAAGCGCCATTAAGTTCACCTACCCATTGAGTTCATACAATTCTCTCATCTTCTTACCCATCCATTTGTTCTCATTATATTTACCAAACACTCAATGTATGTTTATAAGGAAATATTTACATATCACTATCTGCAAATACATCACTACGTGAGAGAATGGGGGGGGACAGTGGCGGAGTGACTATAACTACAGACGCACTGTAAGAAGGATTAAAGGGAATATTATATTTATTTATTTTACAAATATTGTGTTATTATCGGTAAGGGAAAAGGAATCATTCAACCAATTGAGTTTATGACAGCATGCCCTTCATGCTTTGAAGGGCACACAGGTTGCCAGTTAAGTCACCTACCTCTCCAATTTACTCCTTTTACTGCAATAAAGTCAATTATTCTGCCTAAGTTACTGTAACAAACGTTCTCAAAATTTATGAAATAATTACAAACATTCTGATAATATTCTATGCTCCTTTCCATAGTGACCTCATTATTGTTTTAGCATAACTCGTGTCTCTATCCTTCCTGAACTCAAACTGACAATTCGATAAGTAATCATGTTTCTTCCTACCTAGCATCTTATTAATAATTCTTTGTTATATTTTACCTTCGAACAAAATTAAATTCACTGTCTACTGCCCTCATACATGACTTATATTCTTTATTTTACAGTTAATAAATTTATTGAATTCTCTCCGAGGTCATTAATTGCTGCTAACAGTAGACCCTTAGCTCACTACCATCTTTTTAATCGACTTAGATAGCATTTTCAACTCCCCCTGGTTCTGTTCAGGCATACCCTTATATATTTCCTTCACTTAGTCGTGTACCCTGTCCACTACTTCCTCCCTATTGGCTTTTTATTGGCATTTAGACTTGAAAAATGATCATGTTTGTTATTTTAGCTTTCATTTAAACAAATAATATTCTACCATTCTCCCGCTCTATTTTTATTATGCTTCTTTCTACTTTTTCGATAAAATATATTTCCCCCTCTCTGGCTATCTCTCTTCCTCCACAATATATTAGCTATCGCTCCAGTAATCCCCCTAAGGTTCCATCTTACCTTGCACAGCCCTAAAATATTCTTTTTATATTGTACTACTTCCCTCCCTCAATATTGTCGTCCTAACATTCAAATTAACCATTTTAACTGCTTCGGTCCTCTTCTTTGGTCTTTTGAGTTTATAATATTGATTTCACTTTACAAGGATTTCATGATATACCAACCTCAGAAGCCTTGCCGTCCCCGCTGCCGGGCAAGACTCACGGACCAGCGAGCCGAGTATCGTATTTTAATCATTCTGTTCATAATCGATTCATTGAATAATGGTTAAGGTGATTTCCCGTTTTCTTCCTTCAATAGAGTTCTTGACATGATACCGTCACAAAAATAGCAGCCTCGCACTATTAAATAATGTAAGTGCCAATACCAACTAAACGGCTTTGTTTTCCGCAAGGGACAGAGGTTTTTCATCGTACTACGTGGTCTGTGCGATAAATGTGCGAACTGGTGCAATCTGGCGGCCACAACGAGGACTATAGCCCCGCCCACTAGCGGCGGTTGTTGCCTGAGATCCAATGAACCGTATGTGCTTGGCGGATCGTCAGTCATCACGGAACAACGAATCAACATCAAGTTTTTTTGGTGAAGTGCAGTAAAAGTTATAAAGAAATTACTGAAATGTTGACAGCTATTTACGGTGATAACGTTATGAAGAAAACATCCGTTTTCAAGTGGTTTAAGTGCTTTAAAGATGGCCGACAAGAAATCACGGACATGACGCCACGCCGTGAAAGGCCGCAACGTCCCTCAAGCACCTGTTTTGATGACAACATTGAACGTGTGCGGCCCTTGTCCTTACTGATCGTCGAAAAACTGTCCGAATGATAGCTAATAAACTGAATTTTGGAAGATCAACAGTGCACACTATTTTAACCGAACATGATGGATGGATCCTTCACCATGACAATGCACCTGCACATTCAGCATTGATTTTCCACCAGTTTTTGGCAAAAAATTCAATTACCATCCTTGATCATCGTCCTTATTCGCCAGATCTCTCCCCCTGACTTTTTCCTATTCTCAAAATGTAAAAATGTGATGAGAGGACATCACTGGGAAGATGTGGGCACAATAAACCAAGAAACGGCCAGAAAATATAAAGCCTAACTGCCGAGGAATTCCAAGAGTGCTTTAAACAGTTGAAAAGAATATAGAATAAGTGCATAGCAACGAATGGAGTGTACTTTGAAGTGGACAAAATCATTGTAGATTAACTTTTGCAAAATTAAGTTTTTATGGCCTTAGTTTCCGTATTTATTGAACAAACCTCGTATATAACTTTGAGAAACCTTAGAAATAAAATAAGTGACCTGAAGATAACAAAGTAACGTCGAAACCTGGGTCGGAATATATTTTACTAACAGTGGAATATAGTAGTTCACTATTTACAACGAATCAATCATGTTAGCATTTCACAACGTGGTGCATGAATCCACTAAATTGATGAATGGAGAATCGGAAAGTGGGGTAAGGAATACTGGGATATGGGGTAAGAGAGGGATGCCTACTATCACCCATTATTATGACGAATACTTGGAATAAATGATTTAAAAAAGGACTTGAGAAGAACTGGAGATAGACATGAAAGTCATTGAACATTCAAACAATCAGTTAGGTTGGCGATTGATAAAGCTTTCTTTTGCCAGTCAGCCAAAGGGTTTCATGCACTGCTGAGGGTATTATGAAATAACTGAGAAAGGCATGGGATGAAAATCCATGTAAAAAACAAAGGATATGCGGTTTTCGAGCCAAAGGAAAGGTAAGTCAAATATTAAAATACGAGTTCATAAAATGGAGCAGGTGGAATAGTTCACATCTCTCAGAAGTGTTTTGGTCCAAATGGTCCAATTAGTATGCAGATAGGAAGAATGATTGCATTAAGCAAAGAAATGTTCACAAGGAAGAAATTGATAGCAGGGGTGTTGAATTACGATATTAGGAGACGATTCAAGAAAACTTTGATAAGGTAAGTGGTTTTACATGGCGCGGAAATGGTCGTTGAAGCAAGACGATAGATAGAGGCCTTTGAAATGTGAAGGATGTAAACGGTGAAATGTTCAGACAGGAAAGCAAATGAAGACGTCTTAGCTATGGTAGAGAGGACTGTTGGGAAAAATTATTGGGAGACTGGAAAGATGGATACAGCGTATTTAGATTAGGAATGAGATACTGAAGACTGATAGAGGAGTGAACGTTAGGAGCGCGACGAAGGGTAGGAATAGGATATCCAAAAAAATATATCCGAGGGAAGAGAGAAGATTTTGGGAGGAATCCAAAGGAGGCAGAAAAGATTAATTTAATACATTTTGATTGGGAATGGGAAGTTTAAGACCGTGATGGAGGGGAGAACGTTAAAAAAACGAGACAGGGGAAGGAATAGGAAAGGTATATAGGATGCAATGAAGAGAGGAAAGAAGTAGACGGAATTGAAGAGGTACATGCTCTAGTTTCCAAAGCCATGTCGTGTTGTTGCTAACAGAAGTAAATAAATGTATTGTTATACAATTGCATAGGATGTTCACATTCACACCCTGTCTTAACCGGTAGAATACCAATAACGATAATAATATGTAATTCAGCGTTCAATAAGAAACTTCCTTCTTTTCAAATTCTCAACCTTCTGAATGCTTCTTCATTCTATTCCGTTTGAAGGAAAATGGACAATAAACCGTTGTTTACATAAAACGAATTGATTAATCTTGATAACGGTTTGAATAAATTAGATATAATCACGGAAAAGATAGAAGTGGAGGGCGCTGTTTATTCTTTCTCTGGATATTCTTCCCTTCATACGCCCTTAAGTAACTTAGTTGTGGCATGAGCTCTAATCGAAACGTACAGGTATTTCGTAAGATCCAACATATGGTTTCGATTAGTGTACGCAATATTCTATTGTTTCTTTAAGTTATCAAATTGACATTGGAAAATTAATTAATAACCACACTCACATCACTAATGTTAACATTGATAATTTCATCGTATTTATGGCTGTATATTGTGCAGTATTTAAACTTTCTTTTATTTTAGGGAGACTTTGCAATATAAGCTCAAATTCGACAAGATGAATGCTTTATTTTCAGATGAAAAAAAGTAAATTTAATAACAATAAATGATTTCTCAAATATTTATGTGATTTACAAACTATGGATGTAATTATTTTCATGGGGTTGCTAGTCGATTTTCCCCGGCAATATTTTGAACACCAAATATTCAATTACGGTAAATTCTGCGTAGTAATATTTCTCTATTTACAAATTCCCTTCTCGCACCAGAACAATTTAATAATATATTTAGACTAAACGCATAACCTGTTCATATTCTTAATCGTTATCATTAGCAGTAAACGTGCTAAATAGTCAATAGTTCTTCAAAGCAGTTACAAGTCCTGTTTAGTTAATAATATGTGTACAGAGTTAACAGTTTCAGGATTAACTTTGCGGAATTCTTTCATGATGAGGAAAATAATTTTTACCATAAATTGACCGTGGGATGGATGGAAGTTTTAATATGATGCGGACATGCTGTCACGCAATGGATTCTAAATTATATAATATGGGCATATTTTGGGAGAATAATCATAAATGCAAGAACTTGGTCTGGGTTGGAACACCAATTCTCTATGCTTTAGCATAATAGGACAAAATTTAATCACCCGACTCACCTGAATAACAACCAAAAAGAGAAATTAACACTATTCACGATATTAAATGAAGATTCCCTCAGTATTTCAATAGAATAGGAGCGTCAAAAAGTATATCTCAAAATTGAGAATTTATGGCATTTTTATATCTAACACATACACACTTGTAATGAGCCAGGAAGAGTTAACATGGAATGAAATAATTTTTCGGGTTACTGTTAACATTAGAATGGTTAAAATAAAATCAGATGGCGCAAAATGAACTTGATATGGCAAAATTCCGCAAATAAAGTCTGGGAGTTTAGAATTCCTGTGTTCTGAATCACTATCCATGTAATAAAGAATGCACATTAAAAACCACTCTAAGAAGCCGGATCAAGTTACGGTAGTTCCTGTTCAACTTGAAGTAAGGATAGAAATTTTGGTAAAATACTGAACTAGTTACTTCAGCAGTTGAAAAAAATAGCTCCTAGAATTATTTTCTGTATACCGGAACCTTGGCTTCAACTTCCTAGTGCTACACCAAAGACCTTGTTTTAGAGTATATTAAATATTTACATGGCTAAGTGCCAGTAATAACGGATAAGTGCAGAAGAGCACGACTATGCCAAAGGCGTTGCTAATTACTAATTGCTGTTAAAATGTAGAACCATTTTAAAAATGAACAATTATTTAACTGTCATCTATTTTTCAATAGCACAAGTTCATTAATTGATTTTCACTGAAAATAAATATAGTTTTAATGTTAAAACCATCATAATTGAAAACCATACATTTACTTCAAAGTTTGCAATGAGTCGGCTAAGAGTTTCCTTGTTATTTGATACAGTTTTGGCTTGGTTTTAGATAAAGCATCTTATTATCGATCAATTTTGTACGCGCATACTATATTGAAATTTGTTATAAAAGGTTTTCAACGGAGGTAACTCGAACTATCAAAGAACTGCGCTAATGGTTTACAAAACATACTTAAGTAAACCCAGTTACAGTAAGAATATTCCAGACACTAGTTTCTTTACGGCAGTTTATGTACTGATACAGAACCTGGGTAAATGGAAATGGCGACAAACTACTATATTATTAGGACATTATAATCTAAATACACAACAGAATCTTATATGAATGTTATTTTAAATTAATCCAAAAATTATGAAAATTCAAATATCTTAGGTGAAACAAGTTTATAAAACAAAATATTTAAATAAGCAGTACACACATTATCATTTCTAAGATAACTAACCAAATATCATTATTTTATTTCTCTGGCCTTACATGATGATAATGGTTAATATTTTACATCCCTGATTTATGCGTATAATTCATCTTTTTGCATGCTAGTGCCGGCTCTATTATATGGACACGAGTCCTTTAATATGTTCACAGGTTCTCATGGTTCTAGTTCGCTCAATAAAATATTCTCAAATATTAAAAATTTGACATTTTGAAGACACTGAGAACGGTTTTTGAAATTAATGAGTAGGGTGAAAATATTGTCCACATTTACTTATTTGAGTATTTTAAGACAACTGTTCATTTTAAAAGAAATATTGGTACTCAAAGCGGTTTGACAATGAAACCTACTTGGGAGGAATAATTAAATGCAAAAAATAGTATACGAGGCCATTTGTATCATTTCCTATACGTAGTTAATATTTTACCGTGATTTTTATTGGTAAGAGAAAATTAAGAAATAAAATTTTTATAGCTTGAAATTATCTTCCTGAAATATAACTATATAGTGATTTCGTATTTTATTATCGGTGCAACCTAATTAAAAGCCTTTTTCTACGTTGTAAATTCATTTATTTTCCTGAAATCATGGTAACCTCCAATGGAATAATTTTTTAATAAAAGGGTATCGGGATGTTGCGGTGACTAGGGTACTGACTTCCCGCGCCGAGTTCGTATCCTGGAGCCGGCAGTGCTTTTTCAATGGTATCTTGATCCCTACTTTGGGTGTTATGTGGAGAGCACTTTAATTGAGTACACCGTTCGTTGAATGGGATATTAAATTGTGGACACCTTGGGGACTATTGTCAACAGTAGTAGCGCCGACGCCGGGTTTCACTCCACCCTTTCTTTATTCCTTGTGGTGAAAATTACGCGTGCTGTTGGTCGCCTCCCCTAATAACTACTACTACATTCAAAATATACCTTATAAGTGAAAAAACGTCCTAAATTTACATGCAGATAATTACAGGTTAATTGGCAAGTTATCAATCGTATAAGGAATACACACATATTTTATGTTTATGTGAAAAAAATCAATGTAAGAAATTAGAAAAGTCAATCACATCCACTTACCAGGCGGAAACTGAGACGAAAACTACAGGAGCTCAAATGTAGGAGACGTACATCCGGTGTCTGTATCTGCACCCTGCAAAAAGAAGAGAGGACTTAAAACATACTTGATTCAGAATACGGTCCAAAAACCGAAAATTAGGACGATTTGGGGCAATTATCATTATTTTAGAGAGCAATCACACCTTCCATGGAAATTTTACATACTAATTTTATGCCTTAGACATCACGGAATTTGCTCCTTGTAGCCACTATAAACTTCTTCACGATCTCTCAAGTGTAAATAGAAAAACCTTTGCATTTATTTGTATGACGGATCGCGCAATTTTATAATACCATTTTCGTGAAGATAAGTGAAATTAGAACAACTGATGCATCTCTTCCATATTAGTCTAGCTTTTAGAACGTTCGACAAAATATTTAGGAATAAGCTGCTGTTTAAAATTATTATAAATAATTTTTAAATCCGCACAGATGAAGCATTATTTCCTATTAAGAATAAGTCTATCGCTATTTAGCTATCATCTCAAATTAAAATAAACTGCATTATCATTGGCAAATTATATAGAGTACATTGAATCCAATCAAAGTTATCTCCTACAGAATATTAAAAACTTTCATGCAATTTTTTAAATAATAATAATATTTATCCCATCGTTATAAAATTGAAACGTATTTCCGATTGAAAATATTTTATTCTCATATCTAAATGATTGTCGTTGCAAATTTTATTTAACTAGCGTTTGATGGAATGTTTAAAATTCATCCCAACTATTTCTAGGCTTTTTTCCTTTGCAAAGTGGTTTGAATACTCTTTCATATCGTTTCAACCGTGAAAACATTCTACAAATAATTATGAATGTGGTGTCGAAATGGGCCTTGTTGGGAAAGGGAGTAAGGCAGAAAGGGAAAGGCAAAAGTAGCATGGGATGAACTGGAGATATAATTTAAAAATTTATTTTATTTATCGACTCAGTTCGGAGATATTGAGACTTATATTCCCTTTCTCCACCGAAATTGGTAGGGATATCATAAAATCTGTCGGTTTAAGGATTATCAAGCGTTTTTCAGTCAGTTAGGGAATCACAAACGTTGCTGAGTGAATTATAAGAAAAGTTCGCTATGAATGAGATAGTTATGTTAGAAATCATGATCATTTTTAAGAAAGAGAATGGCTAAGTTAAAAAGTAAAATAGTAAAAAGTAAAATAGAAGATAAAAAATAGATAAATCAGAGAAATTTCTCTGTTTTAGCTGTTTTTGGAACAGATAAAGACGAAATAATAAAGGTGTACAAAAGAATATGATATACTTGTATGACATAGTCGTTGAACTAAGATGGCAGGCGAATATTGGAGAATTTTGAAAAGTCGATGTGAAGAATTTTGGAAAATAAGAAATTTCCATAAAAGAAAAAAACAGGAAATTCTAGGTATTATGAGAGAGGAGAAAGCATTTTTTTCAGAAATCAGTAAGAAGGTAGGAAAGATAGATTCAAACAGTCTTGATTGGGAATGAGATGCTGTTTTTATTATGAATGGGATGCTTAGTTATAAAACTAGGCTTCGTTTAAAAATTTTCAATATTCTTTTTACGTCTTACGTCTTTACGTTTACGTCTTTACATGGTCGTCATTAACTCCCTTCTCTTTTGATAACCTTCTTAACTTAATGCAATTCTTGTTGCAATGCCCCTACCGAACCTTCCTTTCTCACCCAAAACCTTTTTACCTGTTCCAGTTGACTTATATGCCCAACGTACATGCCTCTTTCCTTTCCTATTACACACACACACACACACACACACACACACACACATGTGCTATACGCGACACATTTGGCGTAAATCATGAAATAGAATACGTAAAGACAGAATATTCAGGTCAATTCGTAAAAGTATTAGAAATAAAAATTACTGTCGTCCGAATTAATTAGCTTTCCGTGCAGGGAATTAGCCCACATATCTCTTCTTTCAAGTTCCATTATATCACGCTGCTCTTTCCTCTCTTCTACATTCCCAATCATCCTCCCAGGCACACAAGGGTCCTGACACGACCCAACCCCTACGCAGTAGATCCAATAGGTCATAGTTTCTATTTCCTAGTCCCAAGAAAGGTTTATGGAAAAAAATAATATTATTCCCTCCAGCTTATAGTGCATCACATCCCTCCCTCTCATGGCTATTTTTACACAAACAATATTGTGTGCTGTATCTACAGATACCTCCCCCAGCTGCTTCCCTGAACGTCCTCGGGGGATAAAATGCTCCCGTCGCGCAAAAACCACCCATCCTTCCAAGGTCTTCCCCCGCATCCTAATATTCATAGCACGACGCTCCAGCGATACGGCTTTCTCCTTTTCCCACTGCGCCGCTGACACTCACTGAACCTTCCTACGATAGGCCCCACGTCTCCGAAACACTCCGAACTTCCCTATTTTCAGCTTACTTTCCTATCGAATCACGTTGAGATGGATTGAAAAATAAAGTGAAAATAAAATTGCAATATACGCAGCAGCTAGCGGCGGTAATTGGGTAAACATTTCGCGGAAAATCTCTAGCCATACTACGATGAAAGGTTTTTGCTTCTATTGATAGCACACGTGATAAATGGTTCAATGTAATTGGAACACAATTGCAGAAGTATGAAATGTGCGTTCTATGTTTGCCTCAACTGACGAAAGCGTTTGGGTTTTAATCGAGGTTTTGCTATCACCTCATTGGAACCTGCAAATGGAATAGTTCATGACAGAAGCATTCTAAGCGTGAAAGAATATGATCTAAAAGAAATAGAAAAACTATTAGGATTATCCTCAACCAAATGTAAACGGACATTGATTAAAGATCAATAAAAAAGATAGATCATGCTACGATATTCTGAATTTAATTTATAAATGAATAGAGTTGTGCTGTTTTTTCACCTGGATTTAAAAACTACGTGGGTGGTCTGATTAGTTTCCGACCTCAGAAAATTTTAGAAAAAAATGTTTAGTATCTTTGTCAAGTCGGAAACTTTTCAGACCACCCTTGCATGTAGTGTACTTTTCAAGCTATAGGTTGTATCGTAGATATTTAAAAAATACTGAATATCGAGACAAAAACTTTGAATTCCCTCTATTGATGGCGCCTACTTCTACTTTATTTACAACTTTTGTTTTGATAAAAAACTGTTAAATCTCAATCTTTTGCAACAATAACAATATGAATTTGTAAAATAGTTTGTTTTCCTTGCATGAAAAAATTACAGCATGACAATACAGATTACCTAGTGGTCAATACATAAAAATATTTTATGATTGTTCACTCAAAGTTTCAAACATAAAATACTTTTCTTTGTAAGGGTCCTTTTTGGACATCTCTTAGAGATAATTTCGATAAAATAGGTAAAAAGTAATTGATGATATAACCTACATTTATTAAATCAGTATCTCTCCAAAGTTCGTTTTAATTTCATACATTCCTAAAAAATGAATGTTTTTCCATTGGCACTATGACGGTAATAAAAGTACCTATTATTTTTTTAATCTATTCGATGCCTCTAGAGAAACTATGAATAGTGAAAACCTAAAAATGGACCTGACTGTTGTAATTTTATAGATTTGGTCCTCGAGGAAAGTATAGAGAAATCATTTTCCATAGGAACTGCGAGTATGTTAAAATGATTAGAAAATAATGAGGCAGAAAAATAACAGTTTTGGATGGAGTAGGATAGAATAAAGAAATACAAACATTCTGGAAATAAAAAAACTACTCCCGTATTTTTTTTTTCAAAGAGTTGTCACAGATTTCAGCACAAAACTTAAATATCTGACTTGCTTTCAAATAATTTAGTCTAATTTCGCGGGGGCATAAACAGTGGGAGTCGTTCAATGGTCCCAATTTGCATTACGGTTGAGGAATTTAAGTGTACTAACCCGGATTAATATGCTCGTCAATCATGCACACGTATATTAACAGAGATATTAGCATTGGTAATGGAAGATTCGCATTTCAAAACATGCAACAGTATTAAATATCAACATATACAAAGGGGCATACATATGTTTAATAAATTCGTATCCATTTTTAGGTGCCGATAATTTTTTTAATTAATCTACTCGTAAAAGTATGCGTTGCATTTAAAACTTAGCTTCCCATGCTTCCTTCGGAAACGCAATTTCTAAGGAAGTATTTCAATATGCATAAGAGAACGTTTCCCATCATTTGTAAAAATATTATTTGTAGAAATAATTTAATAAACAATGATAATTACGAGAAAAAATAATTTTGTTCTCTTGAGAAGGAAATTTTTCTTTAACTCTTTTTGGATAGTAAAACCTGAATTAAATCACAAATGTCGCATTGCTGCGTATTAAGTGCCACCCTCTACACACTGAACGAGCAATCCCCTATTCACGTTTGATCAATATCCATCGAATTTGCAATAATCTTTCATCGCTCGTTCTTTATTTAAATAACCTCAAAACCTCCCTCTTGATAAGTGGCTATCCACTTTCCCTTTTTAACCGCCATGTCATCAATTCCCCTTGCCCATAGACACCACGCACCAAAGTCAACACCACTGAACTGCTTTATTCCTTGAAATAGGTAAGGTGACCAAATTACCCATTCCCCATCTGTTAGAATATGGGCCCATAAGTGGGACATTGTTTCAAATGTCCCACTATCTCCAACAAACAACCCACAAACCTCAATATTCTGTGTCACCTCCATCCTCAACACACAACTCCCCCACCCGGAACACCAAGGACCCTGTCCCTGCCTTCGGCCACGCTGCTAAACATGTTCTCCCACCCGTTCCCTTTCCGTTATCACTAGCCCAAATACTCCCGTTCCATCTTCAGTTTCATCGCAGTGCACTTCAAAAAAGGTTTTATGACTACTATAGTAACCAGTGCCACTTGTTCTACATAGGTGAAACTTCTATCCCCATCAATAGCTACAGAACAACTTTCTTTCACAATTTCTGGTTCCAAAACATTTCCACACATAAGACTTTTCATTTGATAATTGTTTTTCAGTTCCTATTTACACGTCGTTCTCACACTGCGTGGAGTATATGACTTAAAAATACGGAAATATTAGTTCTGAAAGCCATTCTACCCGCCAGTACTCCACAATCACCATTCACCATATAACAACGATATAGCCGCTTCCACAAACATTGGTCTAATCCTTAATTAGGCAATAAGCGTTTAATTATATTCAAATTTAATCTCCCTTCTACCCATTTTATTGTTACCTGCCCCTTGTATCTCTCCCCATGTACATATACCCTCTCCGAACCTACACCTCCCCACCTCCATATACCATCCGCAATGCAACAGTGCACTTTCAATTTCTCCTTCTGCTGATGAAAGGTCGTCTTCAAGCAACGAAACGTCCGTGATTCACACGAAAATCTTTTCATATTTCTTTTAGTGTAATGGCTGTCTAAATTAATATCTTCACGTGACCTTATGAGCAAAACGCACAATATGTATAGAAAAGGATGGAACATAATGTACCATAATGATACGTAAAGTTAGTCTCAATCGTGGCATGGCATTTAATATGCCCTTACATAATTGATATTATATAATAAAACATGCAGAAAGAACAGTTTCTCTTTGTCGTGAAAACGCTCATACATTTTTCTTTATCAACCCAGATTAATTTTGGAAACTCATAAAATTGCTTTCAAGCTAAAACAAAAGCTGATGTCTATCATGTGATACTTGAACCATTAAAATTTGGCAGGAATTATGAACAGGTAGTTAAAAGCTCAACTTTACTCCAACGGCCTTTTCGAGCCAAAGGTCGGCCCTAAATATGTGTCGAGTGGTCTAAAAAGGAGCTTAATATCGTGCCTTCCTTGAAGATGTGCCTCTTGGTTTTAAGATGGCCCACTCAAAAATATAATACTTAAAGTGGCACTAATAGGGATACGTCCCATCCACACAGTTCTGAGAACGCCAGCAGCCATTAGCGTTATCTTCACTGAGTCATCACAAAAACCAAAACGAGTCCCTTTAGTAGGAAAATGAAGGTGATCCTTTGTAATACCTCACTTCTCATCTTTAAAATTGCCTTCCATCATTCACGTTCCTTGTACAGGTAGTAAGGACGTTTGGACATAAAACGAAAACCTTCGTTACGAGTAAAAAAGGAATAACGAACTTCATTCAAAACAAAGAAAAAGCTTTTACAATTCATTATTAATACATAATGAATTATTTAGCTGTGTGTAAAGCATACAGACGTCAACTGTATTAAAAAAGTACACGAAGACTGATATGAAAATGATGATTGAAGTACAAGACACCCTATACCTCCATCCATTGTGAATTATAATTTACAAGCTCCGGCACCAAAACCACCGTTGGCCTGTGTTATTAATATAATATTCCCATATCATCATGTAAAAGATTTTTTTACGTAAGTAACAACATATCTATATCTTGAAAACTATAGCTGATAGGAAAAAACTAGTGTCATAATTGGATTCAGCACCACAATTGTTCTTTAAATCAACATTAAAAGCTCCGGCACCAAAAACACTGTTGGCCTGTGTTATTAATTCAGCAATTAAAGCTGAATGACTTTTGGAATACATTATATTGATTTTGGAATTATTTGAGTAGTAAGACACACTTGGTGAGAGACGTCACTTAATACTACAAAACAAAGCGGTTGTCCCCTTCCTACGAGAGATCCACTCTAATCGACATCAAGTATGGTAATAATTTTTCCATGCAGAAATCGCTGAGTAAAGCAAATTTGCCAAGGTGTTCACAACAAATAACATATTAATAACATTACGAACAAATAGAGCCAACTGTATCCTGGGGTTTTTCAAGTGTCAGTCCATCTGATAAACAATTTCCTTAGCTTTTGTAGAATATCACATTATTAGCTTTTATAGAATTTTAATGCTTACCATTTTAAGCGTTCGTCATTACTATAAATAAAGAGAAAGGGAACGTACTACGGCCGAATGAATGGAATAAATAAAAATTACCCAAAGCCGTACTCTTAGGGGCACTAGTTAGGGGACACGGGGGAGTGCGTGTGGAGTGTGTGTGGTTTTGTTTGCCTTGTCTGAGTGTGTGGTCCCTGGCGAGGGGTTTTTTCCCCCGTAAACCCTGAGTGCGTGTGTGTTTGTGACTTGCAACGGTCAATTTGCACTGCAAATACCGGAGTGTGTGCGGTTTTGTTATCCTCATTCTTTGCACCCTCCCCCGTATCCCCTAACTAGTGCCCCTAAGAGTACGGCTTTTGGTAATTTTTATTTATTCCGTTCGTCATTACCTTTTCAATATAAAAGAGTTTGGATTCACGATTTATCCCATCGTCTAATTTCTCGGCCAACTTCGTCACTATCCTCCGATATATTCTTTAGATGGAACCTTGAGAAAAAGGTTGCAAACAGACCTATCTCCGGGATGATAACCTCCTAGAGTAGAAAACCTTTTCTACAAATTAATTGAGACCGTACCGTCAGAAATCGTGATAATTATAAAGAGATTTAATGTCTTTCAAACTTTAATCTGAAGAAATATTTGAGTGGAGAACAATGGAGTACAGTTGGATGTATCAAAATGAACATCTAATAGAGTAGAAATAAAAGATTTTTTAATAGCGACACAATCTAATATACAGAGTAAATAAAGGTTTATTCGAATATGAACAGACTTACCTGTACGAAGGACTTGTTAAAAAAGAGCATTAGTTTAATAAAAAGGGAGTAGTATTCTTTTGGGCGTTTTTAATTATAATACACTTTCTAATACCAGAAAGAGATTACATTAGAAGATAAAGCCATTCGCTTTCTCTTAGATAGAAAAATAATCGACATACTTAATTCGACGCAGAAGTGTAACTAAGGCGGGTGACAACGTCTGTCGCAGCGACAGACACTAGCATGGGAGCTTATCTCTTGCATAGCTTAATCATAAAGTGTGCTTATGACTTTTAGAAAGTTATAGAACCTTGTCATTTATTTCAGAAAAATAAATAATTATTGGGAGAACGTATAAACAGATAAAACCACTCGAATAAATCAACATTATTTTACTCAATTGTATTAAAGAAATTTTCATTTCGTGAAAAATATTCGTTTTCTAATCGTGTAATACGTTATTATAGATACTAAAATTATTACAAGGAAAAAGCAAGTCGAGTCATAATTCCCATTTATGATAGCTAGGGGTTACTGAAATTAACACAGTTTAATGAATACTATATACTTACGAAAACTGAATGATTGTTCATGGTTTAGTGACATTCTCGAACCCTATATCTCCGCATCGTCCTAAACTATGCCTTGAAGCGTGAAAACGACTGAGTGCTGCTAAGCGAATATCTCTCGCCGTCTCTCAATTTATTTTTGCAGGGGATCATGCATAATGATGACGGCCTTCGGTGCATGCTTACACGAACAAATCTGAATCGGTACGTGCTCCACGGTGAGATAATTAATAGACGAAATGGGGTTGGGGAAGAATGTGATGACGAATAAGAATGGGGAGTTGACGGGTGAGAGCGCGAAGCTCGATAAAGTGACGTGGTTGACAAGGTCAGGGGAGGTGAGGATTAAGAACAGCAATGTGAGAAGCGACGGAAAGAAAGGGGATCAAGTCTTCTGGCCCCATACTTTTATATTTCTTTCTCCCTCGCTCTGGGAATATTTGCATATAGATTAAAACGGCGATGCATGATTGCTGGGAAAAATTAGGGTAGGTACGCCGCGGATTTGTTTTTGCGGCTGCATCTGCCAGATTTTCCAAAACGCTTCCCCTTGAGTTAGGTCCACTAGCACAAGCCGTTCTTTTGACTGAGAAACTCGCACGTTTTCACCGCTAATATTTCGTAAAATTATCCCGGGGCCTGGAATAAAGTTGCCATTGGATTTCTTCCATGCTCCCTTTGACAGAATAATTTACTCCCGATTGCCATCAAATCTTACCTCAAAAAAAAAAACAATAAAATTTGAACGTAAATTTGATGCGATGAAGCACTCATCAAAAGTCTCATTCGTTATATTTTTTACCGTCACTACGCGTCACGAAGTAAAAACTATACGAATTATTACCCCTAGTAATATATTTCCTCTCTTATGTTCATCATAACTCTTTTGACAATGCAAAATGTATGTATAAATGAATGAACTACGCAATTTCACGCAACAGACATCAATGTATTGTTTGACGTTATCCCCAATGATATATCTAGTATACTTGAATTACATTTTAAACCTTGCGGAAAATCACTACCAAGCATTAACACAAGAGTTTAATGAGCTCGTTTGGAGTGATTTCTTTTTAAAACCCCAAACTACATAGTGCCCAAGAACACGAGAGTATCTGTAAAGCCATTAGGTAGAAATTAATCCTACTCCTTTTATAATTCAATACTTAGAAGAAAATTGAGTTTCATTATCTTTTTTATGCATAATTTTTATAAAAATAATAAGTGACTATTGAGATGAACCTCTGTCTACATATAATTTCCCCTGTATGGATTTTATTGATGACATGCTGGAAATAATCGCCCCTAGAAGGCGAAGTTGGTAATATAGGGGGCTTGTACCGCAATTACCAACGGTGCCCACAATTTTAAGGAGTGCTGAACAGATAGTGTGCATTTAGAACATGTTTCCATTTACTCAGCGATCGATGTGGATTTTAGCAATTCGATATAACCTAGCAGGTGCCATCTATTGACGTACTGTTGAAATAACATCTTAAATAAATAACAGAAAATAATTATGGTAATCTCTTACGTTGATATTGCACACATCCGATGTGATTAAATTCTAATACAGTAGAGCACAATCGCAAAAGCAATGCTAATAATTACCACGCTGGCTAAAATCAATTAACACATAATGTTCAGTGTTTTACTAATATTTAAATAATTAATGTTGTTAAACCCCAAATCTAACATATTAATGTTGTTCCACCCCAAATCTAACATATTATTGTAGTTAGCCCTAAAACTAACATATTAAAGTTTAGACTTTTCAAAAAAGACGACTTATTTGTACAAAAGATAATGATGCATTTAGTGCCTCAATAATTCTGCCCTCCAGATTATCTTAAAAGAATAAACAAGCAACCATCACAACTCCTTATATAATTTACAAATAGTTGCGTCTTCTTCCTCGACAATAATTAAATCATTCAATTCAATGTAATGCTGGGAGGCTATACAAACTTCTGCTACCCAAACCATTCCATCCTCTGTCAAAATAGAACTTGTGATCTTTACTGGTTATTATTATTAGGTAACCTACCGGTTAAGGCAGGTTTTTGGATGGACACAACTATCAAAGAAACATTTGTAACTCGAAACAAAACCCAATCCAGCAACCTAATCTACATCAGGTCCCTCTTTATCTCCGCTTACTTTCTTCCTCCCTTCATCCCGTTCAACATCCCTATCCTGTTCCTGCCCTTTCCTCGTTTGCCCAACATTCTCCCCTCTATTACCTTCTTCAACATTCCACTACCGCTCAATACGCCTTTCATCCATTTTTCTGCCTCCATAGGATTTCTCTCAACAAACCCCTCTCCTCACCCACCATCTCCAGTACTTCCTCATTTGTTTTCCTTTCGGTCCATTTCACCTTCTCCATTCTTCTCCACACCCACATTTCAAAAGCCTTATATAATTATTTATATTATAAAAATATAAAACGGAAATTACTTTATAGTCTTGTCTTAACATCCCTACTCAACGTCCCCGTCATCAACTCCCTCCACCTTGAGAAAGCCTCCTTGCCTAGTGCAATTCTTCTCCTTACGTACCTACCACTTTGACCGTATTTGTCCAAAACACTTCCGAGATATTTAAACTGTTCTACCTGCTCTATTTTTTCCCCGCCTATTTTAATATTTAGCTTAGCCTTTTTCTTTCTGGAAAATCGCATAACCTTTGTTTTATTAATATTGATTCTCATCCCATATTTATCGCACTGAACCTCCAATTCACTCAGCAATGCTTGCAACCCCTTGGCTGACTGAGCAACTAATGCTTGATCATCAGTAAACCTAACCGATTTTACGAATTCCCCTCCGACTTTCATTCCTACCTCCAGTTCTTCCCATGCCTCTTTAATAATTTCCTCCAATGTACGGACAAATGTTCTCGCAGATCGCGGCGCAGTCTGATTTCCACTAACGCCACATTTGTCTTGAAATCATAATATTTGCTTACTATTATTTTTTGATGGCATTTTATTATTCTTGGCAGCAAGTCTTCCCCGATGCAGGGCGGGTGTCATTTGCACCATGGAAGTTACATAAGGTCCTCCAACTACCGGGGCAAATGTATTAATGGTCGGCTAATATCGTCTAATTATTTAATTGTATTATTTCAGGCCAGAAGGAAGGAGTCTCAGGATGGGGTTAGGTGATATACTATATTACATTAAGAAGAAATAATGCCGTTATTGTGTGTCACGTATATGTCATTTGTATTCAGTCTCTCTCCGTTCTAATGATTCTTTTTATTATTAATTATATATACCCTGTAAGCCACCGCTAGGGTTTGTGACAGGGACCGAATACACACTAGATAATTTTACCCGAACATAACCCTACCCCGGTCCAGCAATGTTATTATGCCCCCCTATCGTTCGTGGAAAAAGTGACATATTAAACTATCTGTTCTTCACTTAATCTCTCTCATTTTATTGACATTATCTCTCCTACAGTAGTACGATGGGCGTAATAATACATTTTCAACATCACTACTCAAGAGACCTCCTTCCAATTTATGCAAGAACATCAATCTGTAAATTAACCTTCGCTCCGTGAATGATTCCCAGCCTAGCTGCTCTAATATTTTGGATACGGTACTAAGTTTATCATAACAACGCTGTATAAATATAGCTCCTCTACACTGCACGCGATCCAATGTGGCAATTAACCCAACTTGGTGCGGATCCCATATCCTTGCAGCATATTCTAAATGAGGCCTAACCAACGACAGACAAAATTTCTCTTTGACCTTTTCATCACATTTACCAAGTACTCTTCTAATAAATCCTAATTTTTGTTACCTCGTCCACATATTCCCCGTATGTGTTTCACCCAGGAGAGATCGTGAGTGAGGGTAACGTCTACGTATTTAATTGAGTCGACACATCCCATTTCGGTGTTCCCAATGCAGTAGGGTGAACCCATGTGATGGGAATTGCTGCATTTTGCGCTCCAAGTATTTCCTTGGGAAAAGTTTTTTAATCTTAAAGTCACCTTTGTGGTCATTCTCGATGAGGTTCTTCCCAAATAGGGATGTTTTGTTCTTATTATTGACACATGTTTCGTGCTCTTTTATCTTTTCTTTTAATTTCCGTCCTGTTTGCCTAATCCCGAGCACCTTAATTAATACACTCCACCCCTGTCCTTTTTGGGAACTTTGTCTTTAATGCGAGCGATCAAGTTCTTAAGACATGAATCACCGTAAAAAAGTTTTACCTAAAGACAAAATTAAATGTGCCTTTTACAGTGTCTCATACTTTAAGAAGCTCATTTCTCACACTGAAAACAAAGTTCCAAAAAATGAGAAGAGCCAAGTGCATGAATTCAAGTGCTCGGGATGTAA
The DNA here is from genome assembly GCA_037158775.1 of Hetaerina titia. Lineage (NCBI taxonomy): Eukaryota > Metazoa > Arthropoda > Insecta > Odonata > Calopterygidae > Hetaerina > Hetaerina titia. The sequence continues at coordinate 62,853,985 of CM073777.1, read as the reverse complement.
CACGAAGTATATTGGGCAAACAGGACGAAAATTAAAAGAAAGGATAAATGAACACGAAACATGTGTAAATAATAATAACGTAACATCTCAATTTACGAAGCACCTCATCGACCATGACCCCCATAAGTGACTTTTTGACAACAGTTCTTCATTTTGAAAATAAAGGTCAAAGGTTCGATGCTTTGGACCAGTTTAAAATTTTGAAATACGTCCATTGCAAGGATTAACTTGCCGACGTAATTTTGTATCCCTCCCACTCTCCACTCCTAGATCTACCACTCTTTCAAGTCAACGATTGACCTGGAAAGATGTAATTTTCCTTCCTCTCAGCTACATTTTAACATTTTTACCCATCCCCTCTCCCTTTCACTCCATCTCTGACCAATCCCCCGAGCAGAAGGTATATCTATCAAATTTTCTTCTATGAGGACCATCTGATGATGACGCTGAACGTCGAAACCTGGGTCTTGTTCTAAAAAAATGGTGGAATTTCAAAGTCAATAAATTCATTTCAATATGTTATGCAAATTCTATAAAGAAACGCCGGAGCCAACATGTGTTGACAATAAATATTTTGTCTCTCCGAACAAAACACAACCCAACATCCTATTCTACAACATGCCCCTCTTCATCTCTGTATACTTGCTCCCTCCTTTCAACCCGTCCAACATCCCTATCCTACTCCGGCCCTTCCCTCGTTTGCCTAACATCCTTTCCTCGATTACAGCCTTCAACATCCCACTGCCGATTAATAGCCCTTTCATCCAGTTTTCCTGTCTTCTTGTGATTTCTCCCAAAAATGCCCCATTCTCGCCCACCATATCAAGCACTTACCCTAGTTTCTGGACACATCCCTCACCGTTACCAAAGTGCGAGTTGCAGGACTAATGTTGCAATAGATTCCACGGTAGACATGTGTGAGTGAGTGAATTTCGTAAGGGTTAAGGCAAATTAGCAATTTTCCACAAAAATAAAATTCATTAACCAGAAGATGATGGTGTTCACCAGAAGATGATGTAGTTACATTGAAACCGGTCGTATTAATAAATTTTATTTTTGTGGAAAATTGCTAATTTTAATTAATCATGTTATTCCACCATATCACACCTGAAACGTCTCTTTTTAAGGGTTAAGGCGTTTACGCATACGTAAGTGAGTGATTGGTGGGCCGCTAATGCAGGAAGAAATCTCTCGCAAGCACTGGGTGGGAGTAGTTGGTACTAGCAAGGATCAATATGGTTTAGTACATCCAAGCCAGAGATTGCCTGACTTTTTTGCATTTATTTCATTACGTATGATTGGTGGGCCGTTGGCGCAGGGAGAAATCTCTCGTGTGCGCTCTCTGGGTTAGTGATTGATGAGGGCGAGGGTCAATGGGTCTATCTATTACATCTTAGCCAGAGCGTTTTTTTTTCATATTTTGGTTTAGTAATTTTTCCTGACCTAACCCCCCTATATCATTTTATTTTTATTAAATTTAATTATTGGCTATCTTTTCCTCTCTAATTTCCCTAATCATTTGCCCATTTGTAAGAGTACGGCTGGGGTTGATTCTTCCCAGAAAAGCAGTTCCTCATTTGTTTTAGTTTCTTTGCTCTTCTTCTACTTCATCCATCTCCACAACCACATTTCAAAAGCCTCCAATTTAAGTCTATCGTCCTACTTCAGTGACCATGTTTCCGGGCCGTATATAACTATACTCCATATCAAAGTTTTTACGAGTCTTCTCTTAACATCCTTACCCAACTCCCTACGATGAACTCCCTCATCCTTGTGAAAGCCCCTTTGTCTAGTACTATTTTTCACCTTACCTCCCTACAACTTCGACCGTGTTGGTACAAAACAGTTCCGAGATACGTAAACTGTTCCACCTGCTCTAGTTTTTGCCCTCCAATTTTAATGTTTAGCTTAACCTATCTCTTTCTAAAAAATCGCATAACCTATTTTTTGCAACATACAGATTAGTTTTTCCCAATTTACTTAATCAAACGCCTTTCAGAAATCTACGAAACAGGAAAATACGTCCTGATTGTATTTTCGAATATTCCTCTTTATTAGGAATCTCATGACTGCAATGGCATCGCACGTGCGTCACCTCTTCCTTAACACAATCTGATCAACCGCTAAGCAATAAGGGTAGAAAAAGATATTTTGCACTTACACATAAGGATGTTATACTTCAAACGACCATGGTTTCGGTTCTGCGCGTCATCATCACCTTATAATGATGCGCAAAATCAAAATTATGGTCGTGTGAAGTATTAAATCTATTTTCCCAAATATTCCAATAGTTCCTCAGGAATGTTGTCTACCCCATGGCCTTATTTGGTTTCATCTCCCTGAATGCCTTTTCTATCTCATCGAGAAGTATGCCTGGACCTACGCTATCTTTAGCTACGGCATATTCTCTTTCTATGTCTAAGCTTGTTGACCTAATATATTTACCACAGAGTTCTTCTAAATATTCCTTCCATCTCTCTTAGATCTTTTCTGTGTCAACTGTTATCTTACCCAAATTATCTCTAACTGTTAGAAAAGATCTTCCCTTCTTGCTTCCCAATATAGTTTTAACCTTCTTGTAGAGAGCCCAATTTCACCGTTCATCTGCAAAATTTCCATATCTTCTCACTGCGTCTTCCATATGGAACTAAAATTCAAACACCACCATATTATATCAGGTTTTCATCCGCCCGCGTAAGGAATTACTGGTCGACATTTCATATTGTTTTTAACGTACGATCAATTTTATCTTGTTGACCCGTACAGTATCATTTCTTCCTTTCGTGGAATTCCAGGGGTCAATTGATTACATCTGTATGAAAACGTTATAGTGTAGTCTTCGGGGAGGGAATATTCATAAATATAAAACCTGAAATTTGGACTATGCAAATGTGAGAGGAAGGGCACCAGTTAGCTAATAGGAAAAGGTTTCGGAAATTATTGTAAATAATGTTAAATCAGGTAAAGGACATAGTTAAAAAAAATTTACAACACTTTTAATTCCCGAGATGTTATATTTGCTGCTTAATGCTGAGTTCCAATATTTGGAAAAATATTTTGCACGCCAAGGGTACCGTTAATCGAGTTGTGTCATTTTCTTGTTGTCGCACTTATTAATTTGTTACCTAGGTTTTTAATTGTTTCATGTTGAATAGGTTCATCTTATCATTTAGCTATTAATCTTTGTCAAAATTCTTCATATAAGGTTTTACTGGCAAAATATAGGGACTATCAATGACGGAATAAATGCATTTTCTCAAATTTCACTAAAACGTGCCTCAATCACAAAAGCAAAACTCTCAGAACAAGGATATAGGAGTTAGAGTAGGCAATTTACTAGATTAAATGAACAAATCAATAAATTTCTAATTCCTCAATTCCTAGAACTTATATATTTGCTAATAAATACTACACCCAGATTAAATCTAGCATAAAAAATTTCATCAAAATAAGGTTGCTTAAATTATATCGTAAATAGAGGATTACCTTCTACATACGGGCCATAGCTGGCCAAACGTCTGGTCACCAATATTTTGCATTTAATACTCAATCGCTCCCTTGTGAATGTTTATTGCACTCTATGACACTCGGCCATATTCAGCCAAAATGTGGTTTTATTACAGAGCTCTGCTATGAAAGGTTTCGTTCGATATGATGGAAAGTGAAAGGAGGCCAGCGGTTTCCACATTCGTCCATAAACATTGACACTCTCTCCAAGCCGGAGGTCATGACGCGGTAAATTCGATAACCACACCGACCTTTAACCCGATAGCGTGTAAAACAAGACGCTCTATTCTAGACGACCAGCAGATGAAAATAGCAAGGCAAACTGCAGTTTTGTTTGGCAGTTGGACTTCTGTGCGTGCCTAAATGGGTGGGTAATAATTGTTAAGGAAAGCACAAAGCTTACTTCATGACATACTACCTGCTGAGAGATACTTCCACAAAAATTTAATATGATAATTGAAGCGAATGAATGATATAACATTTGACCCTTTTAAATTTCGCATTTTGACTTCTGGCCTCTGGCAGATAAATTGACCAATTTTGAAACTGCACGACTTAGTAAATCAAGCAAGCATGAATGTACGTTTTATTCTTCGTACACATCAATGATAATTTCCCGAATCATTTCAAAAGGTCAGTTTCATGAGTTGTCGAGCTCACCAAATATCTATCCCAACGGTGTGTGAAAGTCACACTTTAGTGTTTTCGTTTTCATTCTCTGTGTACACTCTGGATTTTGGTTATTAGTTAACCTATCCGATATTTGCACATGAAACTTAGACTTAACGTAGACTAAAAATTGAGTGTGATTTTGATGACTATGTGATCTAAATGGTTTGTATAAAAAGTACCTGGAACAATTTTTTCACGAAGCGGCTGTACGTTGCAGCAAGCTCGCATCGCCCAGGTTTGGCAGTGGGGAATCTGACCTTCAACAAGCGTCAATCGCCTATAGTATTTCGTTTAGGCTAGATCATGTTGTTTGAGGGCTTCTGCCAAATTACTCGGTGCAAGCGAAAAATGCAATGAGCGATTGAACAGCGGTGCGCCATTAAATGTTGTGTTAGATTGAGAAAAATCGGTTACGGAGACTTTAAGCATGGTTTTATAAGCATTTTAGGATGAAAGCATGCCAAAAGTGCAGTTTTTAGTTAGCACAAGCTCTTCAAATATGGCCGAGAGAGTGTGGAGGACGAGCCCCGGGCTGTACGGCTGTCGACGTCAAGAACCAACGACAACGAGGAACGTGTGCGTGAATTGCCTAATTCAGGTTAGGAAAGTTAAGTACCTCCAAGTCGGTTAAGTGTGGGCATGATTGCAGATCGTATTAACATTGATAAAATGACGGTGAACACCATTATCACCGACAATTTGACGATGTGGAAGTACTACGCTAAACTCGTCCCGAAGGTCTGGACGGACGACCAAAAGCAAAGTCGAGTTTCTGCTTGCGAAGACCTGCAACTTGATGCGACGATTCCTCAAGCCCATTATAGTCCAGACTTGGCACCAGCAGACTATTTCCAATTCCCAAAAACATGTAAGCCATAAAAAACATACAAACACCCACATCTTTGGTATCTTCAAGGAGAAGAGTAGGTGAATCCTCACTATCTACAGAGACGAGCGGACAAAGGATGACTTCAGATATGATGTTTCTTTCCATGATGCATCCTTCATTCAAGAATAGATATTTGAACGAATGAATAAGCAAAGTATAATGTTTCTCTCGAACTATTTTAGCACGTGAAAGCACTCAGTTGAATACCTTCCTAGATTTTCCTAAGGACTTCTGGATGGAAAACTCCACGTTTGAACTTGTAGTTATCTAAAGAAAGGAAATGGAAAGAGCTTTTACGAAAAGAGGGACAGAAATAATGCATGAAGTTTGGGTAAGTTTCAAATAAAGAGGGAAATAAACATTCTCAATACAAACACTATTATAAAACATAAACAAACATGTTCGATTAAAAAGTGCGGTATTCACTTTTCAAGTCCCTCGACTAATTAAATTATTAATTACTGCTTGTCATATTTTTGTGCTTTGAAAGGTAAAAATACACGTTCTACGTGTTGTTAAAAGCTACAGCATTATGTATATAATTTAATATTAAGCATCTACTCCAACGACATCAATTGATAAAGCAAACATTTATATCCACTGCATAACTGGAAGGCTGATATCTAGAAACAGAAAATTTAGTTTATAAATGCATGGAAAATATGTTAAATGATGACATTTTTCAGTACGTATATTTGTTGAATTTGCCTGTCACGAGTTTTCGATTTATTGCAATTTTCCTTCATTTCTATTGTTGATATATTCTTAACCTAAATGTTGTCAGCCTAAAATCCGTCAGCCAATGAGAAAACAATCATCATCAGTATTTCAACCCTAAGATTAGTTTACTGCAGCCCTCCATTCTTCCCTATTTAGTATTAATTCGCTCAACCTCTGATTGCTTGCCTGTTTTACGTCCCTCTTAGTTTACCCTATGTATTTGGCTCTTGGCCTTCCTCGGGGGATCTCTCCTTCTATTATGTTTCTAACTAATCCATTGTACCTTAAGAAATGTCCAACCCATCTAGATCTTCTTTTCCGTAGAGCTCTCCCTATGGCCCTTTCCTCTTCTGCCCTTCTATATACTTCATCGTTCCTTACTTTGTCTGTCCATTTAACCTTCAGCATTCTTCTCCAGCACCATGCTTTAATTGCTTTTATTCTTTACTGGTCCACTTTTCCAATACTCCATGTCTCCGATCCGTAGAGTGCCATGCTCCACACGAACGTTTTGACGAACTGTTTCCTTGTTTGTAATCTTATGGTCTTTGAACACAGTAGTTGCCTCTTCTATATGAACGCCTTCTATGCTTGGGCTATTCATCACTTGATGTCAGTCGAGCTTATTCTATCACAAGTTATACTGCTGCCTAAGTAGATGAAGGATTCCACGTGCTCTAGTTTCACTTCTCGAATTGTGATATCTCCATTCAGCTTCTCTCTTTCACATACAAGGATTTTAGCTTTCTTCTTGTCTATCATATCATATTCTCGAATTGAGAAAACAGTATGTAACTGAAGTTTAACTACTGTAAATTTATTACATTCAACCAGAGAATATGCCATATCAAGATCAAATTCTCAATGCTGTGGATTACCCTCCTACTCACACAGAACATCCCGTAGTCTTTCGCGACGAATACTCGGTTAAGTCAACTGGTAACAACTTAAGAGCAGTTTGGAACAATACAATTACATGAGACTGATGAGCATTGCGCCCGTTTCAATTCAAGCCTTGGCGCTTTACCGTGTCTAAAACAAATTAGAGGTTCGATTCAGGCGGAGTTTCACGCTCGTCTAAATCCAATTTTATACAATTATATCTGTCGGCGAGAGAATGTGTTTCTGATTGTCCTCTAATTGAACTCCAGCGTTTTTTACAAAAATTACTTTTTAATAGACTTTAAAAGAAGTTTTTCTGAGAATATTTTAAAAATAAAATCACACACACATATATATGTGTATAACAAATCAATCCAACATATCCTGTCACTTCGTTATGCGTGCACTGAGTTGAGGTTTTTCATTGAAATGAAAATTATTCATTGGAGTTTTTACGAAAAGAGTAAAATTTAGTACAAGGTAATATTCATTTTGGTGATCAACATACAAAACTAAATGAAACTTAGAGGAATCACTTTAATAGAGAATATAGAGACAGTACTCGTTATCCTTCAACGTAATAGTTATAAAGGGCTTCTTTTCAGCCTTTCTTAAAATATTCTTTAATTCAGTTTGTGGAACTGTTTACAGAAAGTTTTGACTGAGCACTGTGAGCGAAAAAGAATTGTCACTTCCGAGAATTTTGTTTGAAAATAGTGTCAAAAAATTGTTATTGATATTAATATACATTTCAGTTATTTTAAATAGCCTCCAAGGAAATAATGGCTTTATTTCCAAATAGTAAATGTTTTCATTGTTCTAACGTATTACATGTAATTGAAAACGTTCCTATTTCTATTATTGTATACGCCTACACCAGGGTTCTCCTAACTATGGCCCGCGGGCGAAATGTAGCCCGCAAGGCCCTCTCATCCGGCCTGTGAAGACCTTTGTATCTACGGAAAAAAATATTTACATGTATCCTGCCAAGATCAGCAGCCGCTTACGTGGACGTTTTTACCGAATTAAAATAGAAGCGTGCAGTATTACGTTAAGATTTCCAACCGTTAGCTATATTGTAAAAACCTTATTCACTGCTTAGGTTTTCTACTTCTTCTGACAGTAAATGGAATGATATAACGCTATCTAGGTGCATTTTTTTAAATGGTTTATTGCTTGTTCAAGACTTTATTATTTTCATTGCGGTTTGCCAGTTGCAGTTGACTGCAGCAATGAGGTGTTGATGTCAGTTGGCGTCTAATTGCGAAACATCTTGCACTCATTTTTATTTTATTATAATTTCCTTCACGTAATTACTAACCAGTGAGTATAAACTACTGGGAATGTCGTTAGTTAAACAAGAATTTTCCGATAATATTCTGAATAGGAAAGATTTAAAGGAACAATTTATCTACCGAAAGTGCATATATTTGGCAGACTATATTCAGGTAAGGTTAACTCATTATTGCTAGAAGATGAAGAAGAATTGAAGATTGAAGAAGAAAGAAGATGAAGAACTCATAATAACATAAAAACATAATTAATTTGCAGCTATAATTGCGACGGCATTGATTCGCATAATCAGATTTTTTGAGTATTATTGTGTGCAAGATCCTTTCAGTTTCGCTATTTATTCATATTGAATTCACTTTATTTTAGTGCCCAACGACGGCCAAAAGAGTAAAAGAAAAATAGACGATGGGTGCCGGCAATTTCAAGGAGAATTAAGTTAGAAATACTTCTTCTTCAAATCCGGTGAGAAAGCATTGTGTGTGATTTTGCAACAAAACCGTGGCTGTGATGAAAGAAAACAACCTGCGCCGTCGTCATCGAAACAAATATCTGGAGAAATATGCACATTTGGAGGGTAAAGACCGTGCCGAAAAATTTTCTAAATCACAAAATCAACTCATATCTCAGATAAAATTGTTCAGTAAATCCACAAATGAAATTGAATCCTTAAATAAGGTCATTTATAAAGTTGCCCACGTCCTGGCTACAAGTGGCAAACCGTTTATAGATGTTGAAGTAGTAAATGGTTGTTGGACGTGGCTGAGAAACTTTGCCCAGAAGGGTGGAAATCATTTTTAAATGTAGCGTTGGGGTCAAATACTATTGCCCGCCGTTCAGCAGCCATGAATTAAAGCATTGTGACTGAAATAGCGAAAAATGCAAGAAAGGTTCGCCATTTTTCAATTTCAATGGATATAATCGTTGGACATTTGTTTCACCACTCAACTGCTTGCGTTCCTTAGAGGTATGGATGAAGACATGAACATAACACAAGAGTTGACCTCCCTACATAGCATATATGGTACTGTTACCGGAGAAGATATATTCTATGAATTGAAAAAAAAACATTTCCTGATTATAACTAGGACTGGAATAACCTCAGTTACCTCACTGTTGTTAGAGGAAAGAACTACATTGGCACAAAGAAAGCTTTGTTTGCTAAATATATGGACATTGGTAGTGTACTGAATTCTGTGGCGAAGATGGTGAATTTAATAAGGTAACATGGGTTCTATCATAGACAGTTCAGAGACATGTTGAAAGATACAGACACAGAATTGCATGATTTCGCATATTACACAGAAGTAAGATGGCTAAGTTGTGAAAAAGTTCTGAGCAAGTATTTTGATTAAGAAAGGAAATAAGTAACTTCATGTAAAGTAAAAGCAAGCCGCAACCATTACTGCTTGAGGACGAGTGAGCATGGTAATTGGCCTTTGCTGCAGAAATTTAAATGTTCTGAACCTAAAACTGCAAGGAGAAAAAATCTAGTTCCTGATCTGTACATCCACCTAAAGGCCTTAAGGTTTAAACTTATCTTGCTTTTGGAACAAATACAGCCCAGTAACTTAATGCACTTTCGGCAGTGCGAGATCTTTATGGTTGAAGCAATATTTGAGTTACCCACGTCATTTGCATACGAGATCATCAAATACCTCCAGCTGCAGTTTTAGGAGCGGTTTTCTGATTTAATGCAGAAGAAGTGAGACTGTTTCAATATCCATTTGAAGCAGATGTGACCAGTTGCCCAGATGAATTGCAGCTGGAGGTCATTGAGTTGCAAGAAAATGACCTCCTTAGGGACAATTTAAAAGAAGGACTGGTGGGTTTTTACCAGTTTTTTCCCAAGGAAGATTTTCCTAATGTCAATTTTTGTAACGAGAAACCTTTCAATCTTTGGAACAGCACCTGTGTGAATAAACATTTTCAAGGATGGAATAAGTGAAGAACAAGTTAAGAACAAACTTGTCTGATGATAATCTCAGGTCACTTTTGACGGTGGGGACTGTGAATCTAAAACCAGAAATGTCTGCCTTTATGGTATCCCGGAAACAATTACACCATTCCCATAAAAACAGGTGTTTATGCGTAATGTATAAATGTCTCATTAAATTATAACTGAACGAAATGACATTAAATAAATAATTAAAAAAACATCTATGCATTCTTTTTTATCTAGACCTCGAGGGCGTTGTCGGCCCACAAATTGCTGTTTGATAGTTAATACGGCCCTCGGGCTGAAAAGTTTAGAGACCCCTGACCTACACGATGAACCAACGTTGTTTCTTCTTTGCCTTTTGGTATACCTAGTATTACTAAACTTACCACAGATTTTAAGTGTAGTCAATCATCAATTCTAAAGGTTAAAGGGGTCAAGTTGTAGCAGTAGAGAAGAGCCGTAGTCATTTGCACCCCGAGGATCGGAGTTTGAATCCTGGCGGTGACGTAACTTTTAGCGGCATCTCAAGTTCTCATATACTACCATCCAAAGGGTATCTCAAGCAGAAAAGGCAATCCATCAGATGGGGCATTAAATAGTGAATCCATCCCGTGAAACATCCTATCTATACCAAATTACCCATCCCTCATGGGTAAATAATGCCTGCTGTTATACGACTATTCCAATAGCTACAACTACTATACATTTAAAACTTATTTTCATTTATATTTTTATCTGAAAATTCAATTATTAAATATACGAATGCATGTCATCCATTAATAGGAAAATAAGTTTAATGTTAATATCTCTGATAAACTTTCCTAAGAACTCCATGAAAATAATATTCTAGACCAGAACTTCATGGGGGTCCGCGAATTGATAAACTAAAGAACGTGACTCACATACGGATGCGTAATATTCACTCTTCACGGTTTGTTAGTTCGAAATAAGCTCCATTTATGCATTAAAAATCCTTTGGCATGATTTCTGTGACGGAGTGCGTAAGCTCTGAAATAGATAGACCGAGGAATATCCTCGTACGTTGTGTAGACTCGATGGTTCGACACACTCACGTACTATTTTTTCCACATGATAAACCTATTTCCGTCGCTCCCCAGTCCAACAGAGTAGAAAAAAGTTTTTCAGAAAATCGGAATGCTGTCATAACAACGAGTTTTCTTTCCCAAGCTTAATTACTGAACCGCAAACTCAAGAAGAGTATTTGATCAAAATCATTAGTGAGAAAATTCCAGCATTACATTACACTTGGCGTTGTTTATTACAGAATAGAAAAATTAGATTACACAACGTTTTTAATAAAAAAGACCCCGAAATTTCTGGGACACTCTTTTTAGTTCCTCAGTTAAATAACTGAAGTTGTCCTTACACAGTTGCAACTAAGAAAATCGCCCTGGCACTCAGCAAAAACTTGGTATTCCATTCATAAAAACTTTCCTTTTTGCAACGCGGTTGCATTGCGGATCCTTAAGTCCGCATATACCTAGGTCATTTTCAAAACTTGTGTTGATCGAAATTCGATTCCTATGGATATTGTGCTCTACCTTACGGCTGCTTCCTTTAGCGTCGCAGTGCAGGTGAAGGATCGCGTAATTGTCATCCGCCAACAACCCTTCCATGCCCCTTCCCACCCCTTTCCTCGTGCTCCACTCGTAATTCCACAGTTAGCAAAAATACGCAGCGCCGCCAACTGTGCGATATCGATCGATCCTGCCAACTAGCGTTATTCTGACTTCAATGCGGAAGCGGCGTAGCGAAGAGCGCTAACTTTGAAGAACTTACATGATATGGGCAGTTAAAAACAACCCAATATGTGTTTTACAATAAATTAACTCAATTTTACATGCCTTTTTATATGAAAACCATCATTTATCTGTATTTTTACCGATATTTTTATTGACCTAAAAAGACTTTTTAGATTCCTTTAAACAGAGAAAACAAGTTCCCGCGTGAAAAGAACACATCCGAACTTTCACTCATCATTACAAGGTGAAAAATATAACAGCACTCACTTACAAAAAAGTATAGAAATAAGGTGAAATACATTGTGTCCTGTATGCCCAGGGAAAGTATTAACATGAACGTTCTGAGGAAAGGCCAAGTAAATAAACACGAATTCCACGCATAGCTTATGTACGGAATATGTTTGTATAACACACAGTCCTTCCGAAATGTGTGAATTTTTTTATGCCATGTGAGAACTTCCTCCTCACAATCTGTCAGGAGGGATACTTTCCCTAAAGTACGTGAGAGGAATGCTAATGTTTTACATGGAGTGTATACAAATTAACGGTACATCTTGGAATTCCAACGTCGATCTCTCCTCCCTTTCAATCCTTTAAAATGCTTCTCGCATATCAACTAAAAATCTAAAATATGGGTCCTCTAAATATTACTTGTATACGAGCACATATATTTACTATACATTACGCTATGAAATAAAAATTAATGCTTCCACACAAAGAATAATGATAATAGTGCGTGCATACAAATACAAACACACACTATACATTTTAGTGGTCCCACGTGGAAATATGTCGCACCCGGATATAACCGTTTATATGTACCCGTAGTAAGTATGACACTAACGTTAGCGAACAAAATCATTCTAAGCCAGCATTCTGATGTTTCACCTAAACTTTCCATGTACTTTTCAGGTAAGATTTAAAAAAACTTCTTTGAAGGAAAATTAATAAATATAATAATTTTAAGATCTTCCCATGGGCCATAGGGATTGCGTTGAGTCTAGGGAATCCAGCGGTTTGGGGATTCATCGTCTATATCGATAAGTTGGAATGTTGGTCAGTAAGAGCCATTAAATATTCCAATACAAATGTAAAAAAAATACTGTCTAATATAATGTTTGAGCGGGTCGCGGTGGTCTAGCGGATTGAGCGTTGGACTACTGACCGGAGGGTCCCGGGTTGGATTCCCGGGCAAGGCACTTTGGGCACCTGCAGCTCCACCCAAGCTAGTTGATTTTTCGGGTACCAGATCTTCCTGGGAAACCATAAGCCGGCACAGGGAAAGGAACTGGCCCCCCTACCCTGATGTGTGAATATTCACACGCCGTCGGGCGTGGTACATGGGTGAGCTCTAACATCACCTACTAAACCGACCTTCGGGTTGATTACAGAGTTTTTTTTTATTGTGGACCATCAAGACAAAATTATCTATGTATACCCGAAACAGTCTCTTGTGGTAGCTATAATCAGGAATAATCTTGAACATGTATGGTAAAAACTAAATAATGTTGGAAAATAAATGCACAAAAAAGTATTTTAGGTATACACTTGGGGCACCTGCAGCTCCACGAAGCTAGTTGATTTTTCGGGTACCAGGGTACCCAGGGTACCAGGTCTTCCTGGGAAACCATAACCGGTACAGGGAAAGGAACTGGCCCCCCTACCCTGATGTGTGAATATTCACACGCCGTTGGGCTTGGTACACGGGTGAGCTCTACCATCACCTACTAAACCGACCTTCGGGTTGATTACTGTGTTTATGGTTTTATAATGTTTGAATACCTCATGTTATAACTAATTACATATGTAAATATTTCACACTAGAATTATTAAGCTCATCAAACTATTAAGAGTCGTTGGGTTCACATTAGAAGTTAAATTATTTCTAGTTCTGTATATTTTCAGATGGGACCTTTCAAAAGGGAAAATTTTTAAAGCAGATTTCAGTAAAAAATCAGATTAAAAGCCTTATTTTTCTACGAATATGCATGACGAAAGAAGACGCTAAACCTCCATTTATACATAAAATACGTTTTCTCAAATCCCATCGTTCCTTGAAGTCCAAATGCCCTTGAGACCTTTGCAGGACAAATGTCCGTACATTTTATTGGGAACCTCCTACTTTAGAATTGAGAGCAAGGTGAAAAATTATAAAGTTCAATATTTATGTTCATTTGTTGAGTCAGGGTTAAGGTTGGAAAAAAGGAGTGGAGTAATAGCTACGAGTTAATAAAAGGATAGAATATGGCTATACTCAAAATTCTTAAATTACAGGTTTACTTTCTTTCCATAGTCCGGCAAAAGTGACCTAATCAACGAAATGACGTAACGATTATTTTTTCTTCCTTAAACCTCATTTGACACCAGTAAGTAATATCATCTTTAGTTTCTTTAAAATACGATCTCTACCACAGTCTCACTGTGCAATTGCAAGTTTTAAATGATAAATAAATGTTCTGGTCTATTTCTTAACAATCGCTCGTTTTGGTTTCACATCAAAAACTTCATTGTAAATGCGCTCGGATAATATATCCACTTCAGCCCAGCTCTCCCTTGGAACTCCATTGCCCTCTCTCCTACTCTCCCCATCTCTTCTTACCCTTGACCCTGCTTCATTCCCATAAATGTTCGAAGATGCTATATACACAATAGAGAACGCTCCTCTTTTCCTTTTATCTGCTTCCTTCAGTCTCCATAACTCTTCTCCCCTTGGGTACACACAGTTCACACCCTATCGCTATTTTGTAGCCTTCCGAATCTTTGGCGACACTATCGACGCCGGTTCTTCCAATCCACTTCACTTTCTCCCATTCTTCCCGGTATCCGTCTCCTCTTCCCCCCTTCAGTTCTCTCTTTCTCTCCACTCTATTACCTCTTCTTCCCCCTCTCTCCCGCGCCACACCAACTTCCACCATCAAATGTACCCTTCCTCTCTCTCACATAATTTCTCCGCCAATTTCTCTCCACACACATCCTCGACTTCCTACTTGATCCTCCTAAAACTCTTAAAAAGCCGTAAAAAATTCTCACTCATGCCTACCTTTTCGGTCCTCATATTTTTTTAAGACTTCCGAATGTTTATCGGCTCCCACTTCATGTGGATTTGACATTTTACGACCCCAGAGCATTTACTCCTCATAACCTTAACTTTCGAATGCCACTTTGGCTACCCTTTTTATTTTCCTCCTTCCGGAGTCTGCGCTCTGAATGGGATAAGTTTGCAAACCATAAATACAGCCGAATTCATATTTTAAGTACTGCTCTTTATTTTTAGCATTGTATTTTATCTACCGAAACATAACGAAATCTGCTTGATATACGGTCAATCAATATTAACATATCAGAGTAAGATATGATAGGCAGAGAGATTTTCAAGTTTCCTATATTTATCAAAATTTTACACAGCGTAATAAACCCAAACTACAAAAAATAAAGTAATTATATTCAAGTCTGAAAAACTACGTAACTCGGTCCAATGTGTCGTTCGGCGTTGTGTCCAATGTATCGGTTGCGTGTCGTTCCGGCAATTGTATTTCTGAGGCAAGACTTAATGATCTTCTTATCACAAATCCTTGCGAAAGAAAACAAAAGCAGCAGCAGTGAATACGACACAAACAGGACTCAAATAATTTTTTAGGACCTTAAATTGTTAGTACTACTGTATACCGAAAAAGGTAAAATATAAATATATGTTGAAATAAAATAAAGTTATTCACTTTGAAACTCCACACACTTTTGTGCAAAGAAAAGTTCAAAAGGATGTGGTATTACAATGTGAATAATTTCATTTCATTTCCATATTTTACGTAAATTCCATTAAGTTCGTCAGAGACAAAAAAAAGCAAATTATTGCAGGAATCGAAAGAGGGAGAGACAGCGGGGATTGTTTGAGCAATAGCTACAGAGAAATGTATCGTGTAGGGGAAGAGACCCAGCGAAAGGTGCGACAAATATTGAAAAAGGTAGGAAGAAACGTAGTATACATAGATCTAAATTTACATCTACACAATACCCCTCAAGCCAATGTGGCAGCAAGATAATACACCTAGAATAAAGGCTTATGAGATGTGCTGTGGAAGATAATGGAAAAGTTTAAATGTGCAGGTATGATAAAAAATAAAGTATTTGGCTTGGTGGGGGAGGAGAGAACGTCGTGGGGAGAAATCCAAAGAAGGCACGCTGGAATAGAATGCGATGAAATGCCAAAGGCTCTGAACGAGGGAAGAACATTAGGCAAACAAGTCAAGATAAAATTGTTAGACGGAATGAGGGGAGATATAATGTATGCGGAACGGAAGTATAGTTTAACACATTCTGGGTTAACAGGTTTTGCTTTTTTTAGACGATGCTGAGAAATGTCGGTTTGTAGTTTGTGACAATTCAAATCACCTTAAACGGTAGATTTTCAAAATTAATAATTATTTGTTGCTCCGAAACATTTTAACGAATGAAGCAATTAACTTCGTTCATTGAAGTTTTCGATGTAATCAAAGAAGATGAAGTCGAAGCAGAGAGGAACTTGATTTTGTTCGTTTTCCTGTAAGACAGACTTAAAATAAAGGCCATAATTCCATGAAATGACGTGGTCTTGAGGCAAATTGTTTGTCTTAGTGATTTTCCAAAAGGTTTTTGCAAAAAAATGAGACATTATCTTCGGGTCCTGGAGAAAAGAAGTACAAAAGAGCAACTACAGGGGAACTCTAAAGAGGCGAAAGTAGAAAAAAAATAATTCCTTTCTAAGGATAAGGGGAGGACCTTTTTTGCAGATGTTTGGATCCAAATGTGGAATTCGAAACTGTGCAGCGATAGGATTGGAAAAGAGAGTGTTAAGCAGGCATTTTTGAGACAAAAGTTTCTTATGTTTTAAGTGACATCCACGAATTATAGGAACTTCATAAAAATGCGAATGCTGCCCCTCTCGTAGGAAAATGTAGAGATTTTTTCCTTCTTTAATGGTGTCCTTTTTTTATCCATTAATTTTTCGTAGTGAGCTTTTGACTTGAAAAGGCTTTCATCTTTATCAACGACTCTTAGTGATTCTAAGAATGTATTTCCGCAATTACCCACTCTCTCCCTTCATGAGTATTCTTTAACTTCTCTGCCACCTTCAGATCTCTCATAATACGGTTCGCGTATAATTTCAATCCATTTCCTTCAATGAGAACGAGACTTAATCTGGAATTAAATTAGTAAACCTGGTTTAACATTATGTGGAAATCATCCAACGAAGAGAACTTAATTCAATCATCACATAGTGTAGAAAATAAAAGTTAAGCTAGAAGGAGGACGAGGTATCTAGTAGTACTGACCAAGAGAGATTTGAACTCGCAAGCTTTATGTTATCCGACGAGCACATTTGTGACACCTAAATATAGATTTATATATGCTGGAAAACTTTGATATGATGCTATAATTACTGAGATATGCAAATGCGAGAGCAGGTAAATAAAAATATGCTAATGAAATGTCTACGTGGGCATCACTACCGTCAACTATAGAACTTCAAAATAAATTAAGTACGTTTGCTTGGTCATTTTATCCAGCTTACACGAAGTGAATTCAATATTTATAAAATTGCGCATTTACCTTTATTCTTTTATGTTTATTATCGCTTTAATAAAACATAGAGTTAAATATTAAAAAACCGATTTAGTTGATTATCCCATATATTTTACTCATCAAATAACTTCTACAGATAAAGTCTTCATCAACATCGGGCTAATGCTACAATATGAGTATCGCATATTGCAAAGAAGACCGTTTCCTCTGAATCAATTTCGAAATAAACTTTTTAAATTCATCCTTTTAGCCAAATGACATTTACATTTACAAGTTAAAGAAAATGATGACTCCCCATGGAGCAACCGTGTAAGTGGTGTCTCTTACTTGAAATAAGCAATCTAAGAGTTAAAAGATCACAAGATAAGATATGATAAGTATTTATTGAAACCAGGCTGGACTAATGAAAACCGCGCTAATCAATCTTGATTGAAATTGTAACATGAAGCCAATGGTCAGAGAAATAAAGTGGTAGATGTGTGCCTGGGATACATTTGAGTTTTTTTTTAAGGATGATGTGTATCAAATAAAAAGATTAGGGTAAAATCTAGCTTCTATTCAAGTTATTAGATTTGATATTCAATACTTTTTTGTGCTATTATTTTCCAACATTATTTAGTTTTTACCATACATCTTCAAGATTATTCCTGATTATAGCTACCACAAGAGACTGTTTCGGGTATACATAGATAATTTTGTCTTGATGGTCCACAATAATAATCTTTTTTTTTCGAAGACTACACGTATATCTTCCATATTCCTTCCACTGCTTATCAAAGTTTTCTGGTTGATTTTTCGCCACCAACGTTTTGGGGGACTTTGTATTCTTTCAAACTGTCCATTTTGGCTTCATGTTTTTCTGATAAAGCTTGTTTCCTCTGCTTTCAATTTTCATTTTTCAGTAGCTACCCCCTCATCCGTAACAAATAAGACCGAATACTATATTTTTTATGAATCGTTTCCTGCTTCCTACGGTTGCGTGATTCGCTACTACTAGTATTTTCTCCCGATGGGAATCCGTTTTCCGGCGCGCTATCCTGCATACGACCTATATTGTATTTCTTCCATCTCTGTTTTTCATCTTTCCCCCTATTTCTATTGATTTAATATCACTTTAATAAAAGCTTTAACTCAAGTAATACAAAAGGAACGTGAAAACGCAAAACGCATTCATGATTGTTGACTTTCAGGATTGCATTCCGATAATGAAAAAAAAGTAAATCAAAACGTATTGAAATTAGACGACATTATTGACTTTGTAATTCCACACACTTTATTAAAAACACGACCCAGGTTTCGACGTTGAACGTCATCATAAGGTAAAATCGAAGTAAGCCAAAACACCCTAAATTCGAGGGTAGGCTGAAAACTAATGCACACATGCTTTTAGACCACAAACAAAATGACCTTCAGAAGCACTCCTGGTGGCATGTGGAAGTAACATTCCCCTTCAACATGCATGTTCAGTTTTAAGGCCGTTTCATTCATCCAGTGTATTTTGAGAAGCGGAAGTATGGAGACGTGTTCTAGTGCTATATCAACGCGACTTTTCTTGAATGCAGGAGTTGACAGCTGCCTTCAACTCATCGTCCGAGGTGTAATTACTACCCTTGAGGTGTCTCTTAAGTATAGAAGCAACGCTTTGGAGTGATTTACTGGTCATTTTGAATCAAATCTTCGACGAATTTTGCGATGTTTATCGTCTGTGGTAGTGATTGGAAGCCCGCTGTGTGCTTCATCAATAATTATGGCTTTTCCAGGCTCGCAACCACGAAATTTTACTACCCATCGAATTAGAGTAGACCAATAAACAGCATCGTCTCCATAAACAGCCTTTAAACGACGATGAATGAAAGGAGTCACTTTTTCAGCAGTTAATAATTCGATAACAGTAGGCTGTTTAACTCGCGTTTCTCCCGTATCTCTGGATTCCATAATAAATAACATTACCATTTGACGCTGTTTGGATAAGATTCATTCTCCATGATATACGAATTTCGATGATCCATTAGCACTATCAAGTATTGCATATCAATAAAATTACATTCGGGATCGACTCTTTTTCCCTTCTTTATTTCATTCTTAAGTCCTTCAAACTTATCCCAAAATGAGTTACACTCATTATTTCTATAAAGCACTACCCTATGTGAAATATTAAATACCATTATTTTTCTTCAAAATCTCAACTAGTGTTTTAATCATTAATTACCTCCCAGCGCGAATATTCTTTTTTCATGCCCGCCTACATGTATTTTTCTTGAAATACCGTCGAAATTTGTTAAAGCTTTCGCTTGCTCTAGCTTTCTTCTTTCTACTTAAACGTTCAACTTATTAACTAGCTTGGGTTGGTCTGCACCTACACTAGTATACGTGGATGGTCTGAAAACTTTCCGAGTCAGAAGATTTCAGAAAAAAAGTCTTGTATCTTTGTTAGAACGAAACGTTTTAGAACACCCTTGTAATTCGATCATTTCCCTACTCAATATTCACGATCCACACTATAATAGTAATGCCAATCATTATTCACCATCACATCAGAATTTCCCTTCCATTTTACCGGTTGTTTCTTCTAATCATACAAACTAATGACCGGGATCTCACCCCGAAAATATGTTTCTATAACTCACCTGCTCCATATTCCCTACTCTATCTTCAGTTTCCTATTCATCACTATTCCAATTTGACTCTCCTTACCCTCATTTTTCGGCATATTTGATCAAGTGCCCATCACTCCTGTCATTCCTACCGTCCCTCCATCTTTCATATTCCCTTCCTCTATTTCTGTCTTGATGCATTCTAACTTCCTTATTCTTATCATTGTCCTGGAATTCTAAATTTTTCCTTATTATAGCACTAAGTAACGGTTTTCTGTAATTCCATGCTATTTTTGCCGAACATGCAATGCATGAATTTCAGAATATTAGCTACGCGCATTTAGTACGACACTCGACTCAGTAGGCTAATTATGAGATAATAAATCAAAAGAGAGATGGTACTTTTTTCCACACTTTATTATTTAAAGTCGACCGGTTTCTCTTTTGATTTATTAGAATGGATTTCCACAAAGTGAAGCCTGAAACCATCGAGTTTATAATTATGAGATGTTAGCCGTAATTCATGACCCTTATCCTACATTCCAATTTCCTTTTTTGAAAGATAATTAAGGGTTTTTTATATTGCTTAGTTTAATAGGGCTTTCAAGGTGACATTATCTCTAAAATGGATGTCCTTTTGCGGACAGACGTCTTTGCTGTCGTCTCCATGAAGGGCGCAGTGTGAACTACCTTTCGTCAAACAATCGACCTTCCTTGCGCCTCGACTATATCAGAGGCAATCATAATTACATCTATCATTACAGGACCAGGGTTCATTGAACACATAGACTATTTCATCTCATATTTAGAATGTAGTCTTTGGGATGGCGAATTTGATTGCGAGTATGCATCATTCCTCTAATGTACAGTTGATTTTAACAATCTGCAAATGAAATGTTAACTGAAATATATTATCGAGGATGATGTGTGATGTGTGTAAAAAAAGAGATTTAAAAAAATGAACGTGAGAGTATTTCGTCCTAATGGTACGTAAATCGACGAAATTGAGAATTTTAGTTAAAGTCCTCCGTCAGACCTTGACATATTCAAGCCAACGATTTTCATAAGTGAGAAAAGGGCATTGTAATTCACGTAAAAGTTTAATATGATTGTTCTCGTTTATGTATACGAAAGTATGATCAGACGGGGCAATACATAATTTTATTACACTTTCCATTAAATTTCTATTTAATCTAGTTGTTAAATGAATTTGTTGTTAATCTTGAGCACGTCTTAGTATTAAAAACAGAATTATTTAATTCATCGTTTAACATCAACATAAAGTTATATAAAATTTCTCGTAATTATTTCTCTATGAAAATATTCATAATTGTAGAAAAACTTGAATGAAAATGCAATTTAATTCCTGAAGTACACGTAGCTGAAATCAAGATAGAAAAATGCTTATACAAGGCATTTTTTCAAGAGATTTTCCTCGCACATTCATCTCATAGAGTAATTGCGTACTTGACAATAACTACAAACTGTCAATGGTACCATAATAATGACTATAGATGATATATATATATATATATTTGTATGTACGTATATATTTGTATATATATGATGTATGGTTTACAAATTATGATATTTTCAAACATGATTAAAGGAAAATGATTTTGAAAATAAATAATACTAACCTCAGATGTTTATTGGATTTCAACGGATAATGAACGCTTAGCGTTCCTATGTAGATTGTTCATTTTGCTGATGGCATTTATCATTGTGTATGTCATGAGGATTTTTTAGGCATGAAAATTAGAAAATATTACTGAGAAAAACAAGAAATTAATGTTGGAAAGAAGCCTTTGCGTTTCCACATATAAATAAGTCAAGCCAGTAAGCCCTTAAGTCATATAAGTAAGCTCTTACTGCGCAATATCATCAGGTTGAATAAATTCACAGTTCACGCAAATATACTAGTCTGAGGCTGTGGGAAAGAGAGAAGCGATTAAGAGAAGGAGAGTCTTGACTGGAAAAAGTTAATATATACCATTTTTATTAAGTCTGTACTTCATAACTCAGCTCCTTTGTTAGGGCGCTTATACCAAAACTCAATTCTGACATCAATAATACTTATAAATATAGCCAATAATGAGATCAATACCGAATATTTTACTTGCAAGAGTTCACGCGATGATACCCCGTGATACACCATCGCCCTTTATGATAGTAGGTTATACATCAACGGAAGAGCACCGGTTTTTTTCAATGTCAACGATCCCACCAACACTTGGTTCTCCAATGCTTCTCCAATGGAATAACATCTTGGAATAAATTATTAAGACAATATATTCACAAATAATTCTTCATCTTCCTGAATAATTATGACTAGGGAATCATTCAGAGAATTTTACGCGATGTTAAATCATCGAAAAAGTACAATTAAAACAATTTTATTCTAAATTCAGTTGAGCGGGAAAACATTTCAAATTTTAGCTTTGCTGACAACACGCATG
The DNA here is from genome assembly GCA_037158775.1 of Hetaerina titia. NCBI lineage: Eukaryota > Metazoa > Arthropoda > Insecta > Odonata > Calopterygidae > Hetaerina > Hetaerina titia. The sequence goes on along the minus strand of CM073777.1, from coordinate 62,831,708 downwards.
CAAATTTATTTAGCATCATAAGTATTAATCATTTAATAATTTAAGGTTAAATAGGAAATAATTGATATCAAGGAAATATACTTTTATATGTTCGGCAAATAAGGCTGGAATCGGGTTTATTGAACTTTTTATAGATTTTTTCATTGAATTAAATCTTGTTCTTGAACATATCAAAGATATTTTAAAAAACGTTATGACCATGGCATATTGCAATAATTCCTTCTATTGAGAGGTTTCTAAAATTTAAAAACAGTAGGAGCTTCTCAAAATCCGCTGCTAACACTCACCACTAAATTTGATTTAAATAAATCATAATCACTGCCATCCAACCTGCAGATTTCAGTCGTATCATAGCAAAGTTGAGTAACTTTTGTACAGTCGGTACTTAAATCTGTCGGTTAGCTGACTTCATGCAATAAGTGCCCATTATCAATAATTCAGCCCAAATACGGTGACTCAATAAACACCCCATTCATCCATCATATAGAGTGACTTCAGTTACCCCAACCCCGTCTGTTCATAATGCTCGGAATATCGAAGCCAGAGACTCAAACATTACCTCAAATTCCAGTGATGATCGGATAAGAGAAATTTCAACACGTATATTCTACAAATAAACATTCAACGGTCGGCGCTCCCGACTCCTCGTCCGTACAATACTAATATTCCACTGAAAGCGGAAATTAAACGCAACCACATCCTCGAGGTGATTCCGCAGGCACCATCTCCTCCTCTCCCTGAGCTTTAAAACAAGAACATAAAGCTCTCGGAATAAGTCTTATGGTGTGTGCGGGAATAGGTCGGAAATGTTATTGACGGATAAGAAAACACAACGCCAATGGAGAGGAACTCTTCCCTCCCGGCGGTAATGACACAAAAGTTCGTCAGTGCCTCATTCATAGATGAGTCTCTCCTTTCTTTCTCTTTTCTCCTCCTCTCAAGAGCCCTTATTCCATCTCATCTCGGAGATGGTTCATTCCCCATTCCCACGTCCCTTCACCAGTTTTATTAAATGCATGGTCACGCTTTTCCCTGTGCGCAAGGGTTCGGGTGGAAAAAGAGAAGAGGCCCCACAGCTGGGTTGGAAAGAGGATTCAAGAATCTCTTCCCGCCTCCCCATCCCTTTTTGCCACATATATTCGCACACAGTGACCTTTTTGGATGAAAAATTGATGCGAAGTCACATCGAAGTCCAGTACATATGTACTGTATTCTTGTGATACAGGTCATCTAGGAGCGTCGTTTTTCTTTTTATTCTTAATGGCTGAGTGTTTCTGTGCGCGTGCAACCGCGAAATTCATTCGAGGGAAGAATATTCACTGCCCCGACATTGGATGGAGGAGTTGGTGTTGGAGAATGTAAAATGGCAATGAGGCATTCGTTAGCATAGTCTGGTACGCTAATTGAATCCCTAAGGGGAAATTAATCAACCCAGAATTTTCCCACCAATGACGTGAAGGTTTCGCTGGACGGAGGTTTATTTTTTACAGGTTTTAAGTGTGGTCTAATGAAGTCACATAATAAATCTATAAGAAAAATACACACGAACTACGATTAAATTAAATATTTAGAGTACCTCAAGACTTCAAGGCTATTAAGATTCAACACAAAAGCTAGTACAATTTTTGATAGAGAATGGGGAGCCGCCGTATCATGAAGCATACTATAACTAAAATATTATTTGAATATAGACCAAATCAATGCTTTGGAAAAATTAAGTAAATTTTCTTCAACGTTACCATGCATGAGAACTCTATTCTTAGCTAATTACACCGAATTATGATCAAACGTTCAAGCAGAATGAGGAAAATTTATAGATAAATTTTCACGAGCAACATTTAACACCAATTTACACGAGAGAACATTTTAATTGCATGTAATACAATTATATTTTCCAATATCAGTCGTCCAGTTTAAATTCATTTTCATAGTAGGCGATTATCTAATTCACGATAGACAAATAGTTTGCTTTATTACATTTCTTTGCACAATATTTCTTCAGTTTAATGATTGAGATAGGTTGCGTTCCAAGAAATAGAGGAGCGTTGGGCGACCTTTCTATGATACCTACGATTAAACTGGCCAAACATTAGAATCATTATTGGTTTAAAGCTTCAATGCCCCTTATTCGATACACTAACAAGAGCCTCGAAGAGGACAATATTACCAGAGGAAAGATTACCCCACAATGAAGACATGAAACTTGAGCGAAAAAAACTCCTCCGGCGCCATGGAAGGGAACCAAGGTTAACTACATGCCAGGTTTCCCCATGATCACGAATAAAAGCTTCCGACTAAGAATGAAAAGGGTTGCGATGCCTGCGGGTTAACCGTCAGGGTGAGCTATGGGGAAAAGAGCTGTCTAAAATGGATACTTCTGGCATTCGGGTCCTTATCATCACTCAGGTGCGGCTATCAACGGCGTATGTGGCCCCTGATCCATTTTTCACCTTCGCGTGTCTCATCGTTCTGTGCATGACTCGTCAACTCAACAATGGAGAGCGGAGCATAAGGACACCGGGTGATGACCGAGACGCCACGCCGGCTGTACCAAGTGACCCAGTAAAGTACCGCTAAAAAATGGAGCAGAGATAAAAAATATAACGGAAAGATCCTTCACGTGCATGCTTGCATTTCATTAGGAGAGTATTGTTCTCCTGAAGGAATCCAGCTAACTTCATCAGAGAACATCAATAACAAGTGTGCCACTTACACCGAAGGCTAATGTAAATACTTCCGCAAGTCGAAACGCTGTAGAAAGGAATATCGTGGAGGTAATAATGGAGTAATAATCCAAGTCTTGGCATACTCTTATTTCCCTTTGGATGCACCGTCAACGCGACCATACGTAGCTGAATGGAGTTTATTAATGACCGCGATAAGGAAACTTTTTAACCGGTATTTTTGGGCCATTGACTTGTAGTAAAATATTTATATTAGTATGACAGATAAATTTTGGAGATTAAACATTGATAAAAGCGTAAAAATTCCTACAAATACGAATTGTGATTAAGAATAAGGATTACCGAAAACAATTACTTACTCTCAAACAAAACATCCTGTTAAATAAAAGGATAATACTTTCAAGACCATGCGTTTTTGGTGAGCTTGACTAAATCATAAAACGTGCAAAAATATTGAATAGTATATCATATATACAAAAAACTGAAATACATTATTGAAAGTTTATGTGAAAGGAGAGTTGGAATAAATTTCTATAAAAAACGGGTCGCGGTGGTCCAGTGGGTTGAGCGTTAGACTACTGACCGGGGGATCCCGGGTTCGATTACCGGGCAAGGCACTCTGGGTACCGGTAGGTCCACCCAATCTAGTTGATTTTTCGGGTACCAGATCTTCCTGGGAAACCATAACCGGCACAGGGTCGGCAAAGGAACTGGCCCCCCTACCGTGATGTGTGAATATTCACACGCCGTCGGGCTTAGTACAGGAGTGAGCTCTACCATCACCTACTAAACCGACCTTCGGGTTGATTACTGCGTTTATGGTTTACATATTAAGTGAAATGGAGGTTCAGTGCGGTAGATATTGGATGAGATTCAAAATTAATAAAACAAAGGTTATACGATTTTCCAGGAAGAAGAAGGCTAAGCTAAACATTAAATTAGGAGGGTAAAAAATAGAGCAGGTAGAACAGTTTACGTATCTCGGAAGTGTTCTGGACCAACACGGTCAAAGTAGCAGGGACGTAAGGAGAAGCATTGTGCTAGGCAAGGAGGCTTTCTCAAGGAGGAGTGAGTTGATGACAGGGACATTGTCTAGGGAGGTTCAGAAAAGATTCGTCAAAACACTGATATGGAGCATAGTTATCTATGTACGGCGCGGAAACGTGGTCGCTGAAGCAGGAGGATAGACGTAGATTGGAGGTTTTTGAAATGTGGGTGTGGAGAAGAATGGAGAAGGTGAAATGGACCGAAAGTAAAACAAATGAGGAAGTACTGGTGATGGTGGGTGAGGAGAGGGGTTTGTTGAGAGAAATCCTATGGAGGCAGGAAAGATGGATGAAAGGCGTATTGAGCGGTAGTGGGATGTTGAAGACTGTAAAGAGGGGAGATTGTTAAGCAAAGGAGGAAAGGGTAGGAACAAGCTAGGAATGTTGGAGGGGATGAAGGGAGGAAAGAAGTACACAGAGATGAAGAGGGACCTGATGTAGGGTAGGTTGCTGGATTGGGTTTTGTTTGGAGTTACAAAATATTTATTTGATAGTTGTGTCCATCCAAAAAACCTACCTTAACCGGTAGAATACCTAATTACCTAATAATAATTATTATATATATATATATATATATATATATATATTATAAGGTAATCTACCGGCTAAATAATTTTTTTTATTTTTATTTATTTTTTTCTTATTTAACCTTTTTAAACATTTTAGCCAAACAGTTTTAACATAAGGGAGACGTGATAGTCTAGTGGGTAGTGCGTTGGACAACTGACCGGAGGATCTGGGTTTGATTCCTCGGGACGCCTCCGGACACTCTCAGCTTTACCTAAACCATGTAAATTTTCCTGGAAAAAACTTAGACGACACAGGGAAAGGACAATCTCACCACCCTGAAGTGTGAATTTAACTAAACTGGGCGTATTATTACTATGTCAGCCCTGCTCTCTTCTCTTAAACCGACATCCGGATTGATAACAGTGGTTTTTGGAGTATACTATCGGCTTTAAGGGGAGTATTCTTTAGTGCTTCACAACATGAATTAGTTTCATTCATTTCCTCACTCCACGCAGGTACTCTTTGAAACGTCAATTAAGGCATTCAAGTCTGATTTTTTAATAAGTAAAAATTTGCAAGCTCAATTGGAGTACGTTTGAAAAATTGAACTAAAACCAATCAAAAATTAAACAATTTAATATATTGTCTTTTAGATATACATAGTAGTTTTTTAATAATTCCGGCGAAAGAAGGTATTTGGAATGTCGCAAGTGTTAGAAGGGCATTTTGCGTCCACCATATGAATTTGGGAATGGCAATTAAGAGATTTTATCCCCTCAACGTTTGGAAACGGCAACCAGCATCCAAGTGACGTCGAACTCAAGAGAATAATAACGGCTAACCCGATTCGAACAGCAATGAAATAAGAACGGCAATGTGGGTTACCTCATTTATTACAAACCCTTTCACTACTGAGACGCCTGCTCCAAAACTCCTATCCAACATCCACGTTATTTCTCATTTCCACTGGAAAGGGTCTATGACCGAAAGTGCATTGGATGAAAGGTGCAATATAATGGAAAATAACTTATTTCTATTATTACGTTCATATTTCAAACATAAAGTCTAACTTCCTTTTTTTACATAATTACGTTTCACTATTAATTTATCTTCTGCATTTAATGATAATGATAATAACAGTAGGAATCTAATTACTAAAATAACTTACATTGTGTATATGCTTCAAATATGGATATGAATAACGGATATGTATGTCCGTCAAAACTTTACAAACTCGCTAGATTACACTCATACAAGCATTAAATGTTGAAGTGATATACAAACTTTTGACTAGGGTAAATAATTACGCAAAATGACTTTTTAATCTGAAAAATGGTACTAGTTTCATAAATTATCGTTATTTGAGGATAAATCTCCTACAGTACAAAAATAACCTGTTTTTGTCGTCATTCACTTATCTTCTATATAGTCAGTGTCATCTCTTCATTTACTAAGCTGACTCGTTCCATTTAGTCTTTCTTTCAGTTAAAACGTAAGTGGTTTCAGGAGTTACCCTCGACATTAAATCCCAGAGGGATGTGTGATCTCGTAGCTAAAATTCCAAAAAAAGATCGTAATTTACCTTTCTTTCGACACTGGAAATTGTATTTTAAGTGCAGCTCCACAGGCTGATTATTCTTCATGGACCCTTCATTAATATGTATGTGCAAGGATTCACGTTTATAAATCTATATTTTTTCCCGATGAACCAATGTAATACTAGTTTATCTGAAGTAGATTTCCTGATTCATAGATAATACCCAGGGAAGTTCATCGTGATGAATATGCTTTAGGATTTCCAAATGTTTCCGGCCCCGGTGGCGGCGGGGTAACGTCCTCGTCTGCCAATCCAAGGGTCGCAGGGGTCGCTTCCCGCCAGGGTGGGATTTTTTCCACCTAGAGCTTGGGTGTTTGTATTGTTAATTCTGTTGTGTTGTCCGATGTAAAGGTCAAAAAGTGCTGTTTTCGGACCAAGACGAAAACATAATAAATAAATAAATTGAGTTTGCCGAGCTCTTTGTGTTCCCACCACTGATACAGAATTCCCTTACTGCCAAAATAAACTAAATATTTCGAATCGAAATCAGGCAAGCAAAAACGCTGCACATTTAAGTTATTTACAATATTTTAAAAATGCAATATTATCATAATTACATACTTTTTACAGATTTTTTCATGAAAAACCTTTCCTCATCATTGTTGAAGTTAGAACTAAACCAAATTTTAGATACGATAAGAAGTACAGACTTGACTACCTAATCACAACTTGTGACTATTGTTTATTAACTTAATACAGCTCACAACTACACTCAAAAATGTCCACAACGTAATATTGAATTCTTATTTTATCAAATCCCAATTAATATCTCTCTAAAAAGAAAGCATGATTTGTTGAAAGAACTAGTATCCACAGATACATATGGTATCAAAAACACAAAAAACTTCATTGACAACATTCACCACGTACACCTCCTCCCTGATAAGATTATGGTAAGCTTCGACGTAGAGAAATTATTCCCTTGAGCCCCTATTCCCATTGACCTAGATAACAAAGCCGACTATCTAAGGTGCAAGCAGCTGACTACGGTTGTTTCTTAGGAATACGACTCAACAGTGCCAACTATTTTAACCGAACATGATAGATGGATCCTTCACCATGACAATCCACCTGCACATTCAGCATTGATTGTTCACCAGTTTATGTCAAAAAAAATTCAATAACCGTCTTTGTTCATCCTCTTTATTCGCCATATTTCGCTCCCTGCGACTTTTTCCTATTCTCAAAATGCAAAAATGTGATGAGGGGACATCACTAGGAAGATTCGGACCCAATTAAGCAAGAAACGAGGAGAAAACTAAAAGTATATCTGCCGAGGACTTCTAAGGGTGCTTTAAAATGTGGAAAAGAAGATGGAATAAGTGCAATGCAACGAATAGAAAGTACTTTGAAGTGGACAAAATCGATGTAGACTACATTTTTCAAAATAAAGTTTTTATGGCCTCAGTTCACATATTTGTTGGACAGACCTCGTACATCACCCTCACAAAAATTTTCATGAACGCCACAAACTTCCAATTTAACCAACATTATGATAAACAAGCCAAAGGTACAGCTATGGGCCATCCCTTATCATAATTTCAGAATTAAAAAGAACGTCTCGATAGCTTAACTGGCTAAAGTACTTGGCCGGACAATGAGGGATCCGGGTTCGAATCCCGATCAATGTGAGTGATTTTAACACTTTTAAATTGTTGCATTGAATTCCCTAATTATACTTCGTCCCTAAAATTTTCCTCCGATATTTTCAAACGAAGGTAGGACCACTTTCGACTATTTCCCCAAAACATGGGTCAGGTATGTGGACGACATATTTGCTATTTATAATACAAGTGCGACATCCATAAATCCATCGAGAAACTAAATGACAAACACAAATCAATACAATGTTTGTGGCAAATTATGATACATTATGGACTGCATTTTTAACAGGATTTCGGTGAGAATCTGAATATTTATTTGGTGAACAATATGTAAAATTTCTTGTGTTTAATGTTAATTTAAAAAATACAGCAGAAAATTATTTTCTATGGTCCCACGTATTAAAAAATTCAACGCTCACATACCAATACTTTTTCTCACCAAGCAAGTAGGATTGATGGTTAACGCGTATTGCTGATAACTCACACATTTCGGGTTGGAGGTAAAGGACTAGTGCTATATTTTCGTATATATTATCGCCTGTATGCCTGGAAAATATATCACATAGTTTACTAATTATGAAACTCGCATCAATTAATATTTCATACGCATAGTTTAGCTCGTTGCATACATAACATTGGTTAAATATAGAAACATATAGATATAGTTATAGAAACAGATATTTTCAGACAGAATATATATTTTGGCAATCTGCCATTTAAGGTAGGTTTTGAAAGGAAACAATAAACACCGCAACATCTGTTACCCTTACGTAGGAAAAACAACCAGACACCTACTCCAATTCCGGATACATTATACTGCCCTTCATTCCGTCAAATAGACCTATACCTTTCCCCCATCTACCTCAGTATTCAATATTGCTTATCATATTAAAATGCAGTGCATTTTCTTCAGCTTTCTTATAACCATAAGTACGGATATCGTAATTCCGATATAAATCAACGATATACAAATAAATAATCAAAATATGAACGTTTTTACAGGACTCTTTACTATAACTAAGGTTTCGATGTATTGCATCATTCCTACTGACCTCAAATGCATAGGAACACAGGCCGTAATAAAAAGGTTATCCTGCGACAGAAGCCTTGGAACTGGGAAACTGCTACTTTGACTTGAGTCTAAAGTATTTTTTTAGTATCAATGATATGCAAATATGATGTAGATATTGAGAAACCTTTCCTCAAGATATTTGGGTAAATCTGATCCGTTTTTTCTAAACTTTTCTGGGCATGGTGTCATGGTCTACGGCATAAGAACTCAAATCATGTTCTCAGAGTATTGGAAATGGTATTGGGATTTTGGTACGGTCTTTGATCTAAATTTGAGTGACTTTTTGTGAGTAATTCTTTTTATTTTTACTCTGGCCATTAGTGCCCTCGAGGTTTGTCGTATTTTATTTTTGGTTTAGCAGAAATTTGCAAGCACAATCAGCTGTCAAAGCTAAAAATAGCGTCGCTTTAATTAGTGTTTCCCGAATAGAATATTATGCTCACGGGTCTTTCCAATTATTGGACACTTTTAATATTTTTCCCCAATTTTTTTTTCCTGGTGTCTAGTTTGACAAATATCTGCGTATGTATTCATGCGATATGATGCGCAATATTTAAAAAAAATAGTCCAGCCGAAAGAATTTGATGAAAGTGAAATGAAAAGTTGAAGTGCGGGATAATGAGGGACAGAGAAGAAGAGAGGTGGTACTTAAGAAAAAAGACTGGGTTTCACTCGCCCTTAGGCTTAACGAATCCTTGGGGAAAAAATTAAATTCATCAGAAACTGTGAGATAAGGTCAAGGAAAAATACTTCAAACAGAGAAGTATTAAAGGAAATAAAACTAAAAAACATCGAAAATAACATTAATAGTTACCACTGAACTTAAACTTGAATAGAAGAATAACCAGTGAAAGAGTGTCACGATGAACACTTGTATATCGGCTTTAATGACGATGAGGTACCGCCCACACCAACTAATCTAGAGCCCCTAAGCATACTGGAGAGATTTCAATTTACGTACAGCTAAATTTATTTTGATCTTATTCTAACAAAATAAAATTAATTAACAATCAATTTAAAGATGGCAATTAGTCATGGATATGATTTTGGATTAGTGTGATATAATAATAACATAATATAATAAAATACCGTTCTAAAATTTAACAGGAAAACGAAAGAAAACATTCTTACTAAAAATGAGATTTGACCTTTGTAGGCAATTTTTAACGAAGGAAATTTAAGTGTGTCGATAAAATGTGATTAAGCTAATTGTTTTCCAGCTTCCAGGAAATATATAACAGAGTAAGTTTTCCTGGAAATATTTACTCCTACTAATGTGTGTATTCCCTTCCCTCATAACTCCATTTAGTTCTCCCATTTGTTTTATAAATACCTTTGTCAGAACACTGGGTGAGGACGTGGAACAATCGGAACGTTTAGTGTTCATTAACAAATTTATATTCAGTATTTTTATTTCTTTATAGAAAAGTTAAGGTTAAAACTACGGTGTGATCTATTTCAAAGAAGTCCCACAAAAAATAATGAATAAGTCTAATTTTAACTGAAAAATAGATTAATAAAATCAAAGGAAAAAAATCACTTATTTATATGCACACAATATGTCGTCCAAATATGTAACATATCATATATTTTCAGCTTTAACAGCAAGGTGTACGGCAGCATCTCTAGTCTAGAACAAACTCAAGCCGCTTATCATTCTCTAAGTGATATAATGTTATATATTAATTAAATTTCGTCAAATTTTGCAGTTGGGTAATCGTGGTACTTTACTTATTGTTAAAAATCAGCTACAGATGATTGCTTCAATCAATTCGATCAAATATACTCTTTGACAAGATGAAACTGAAAAAATGAACTCGATGAATCAAAGACTTTCGTTGACGCAACGATGATGATAAAAAAGTACAAAATACAGCGCGAATGAAATTGAAAAATACCTCTTGGGAGCCGTACTCCATGTTGGAAACTTAAAAGAACGAGAGGGAAGTCTCTTCTGGCCAAACACACTCATTTTCCCATGGGAGATATACTCCGTCTTTCTAAGTAATTATATGAAGTTGATACAGATTGATATATTGGAGCTATCATTTTTCTTCTTATTCTGTTGCCACTTTTGAATGCCTAGTTACGAGGGTCATCCGTAAAGTAGTACCCGTTCGTGCCGCATGAAGTGCTGACGACGCGAGTAGCCGCTGGACGAGGTCAGATAGCTTCAGTGGCTTGTCTGCCTTCTCTGAGCCAAGTTGCGTGACGCTAGCATTGCCTGTGTTGTTTCTGTGATTGTTTACAATGTTTAAAAAAATTGAGAACGCCGCCAGTTGTGAAGTGAGGGCGGTGATTAAATTCCTCAATGCAAGAAACGTTCGCCCATGTGATATTCATCGCCAATTAAAGGAGGTGTATGGAGACAATGTAATGGACGAGTCGTCTGTTCGGCGGTGGTGTCGCAACTTCAACATGGGGAGGGGGAACACACACGACGACGATGAGCGTTCGGGGAGACCGTCTGTCATTAGAGACCAACTGGTGAGCTCAGTTGACGAATTTGTGAGGAACGATCGGCGCGTCACAATCGATGACATCTGTGAGCATTTTCCCAATGTTTCTCGAACAATTGTTCATGAAATTGTTAAACACCATCTGCATTATGCAAAAATTTGTGCAAGATGGGTCCCTCGCATGCTTACAGATGAGCACAAAACCAAGCGTATGGCTGCAGCACTGACGTTTTTGGGACGTTATTCTGATGAAGGAGACTCTTTCTTGACTCGCATAATTACTGGTGACGAAACATGGGTTTGTTATGCATCACCTGAGAGTAAACGACAGTCAATGGAGTGGCATCATGCTCATTCACCAAACAAACCAAAAAAATTCAAGACAGTTCTGTCCACCAGGAAACTCATGGCAACCATTTTCTGGGATCGACGAGGTGTATTGCTTATTGATTTTATGGCCCGTGGAGACACTATTAATGCCAATGCGTATTGTGAAACATTAAAGAAATTACGGCGGGCAATACAAAATCGGCGGCGAGGTCTATTGTCTACTGGTGTCATTCTCGTTCATGACAATGCCAGGCCTCATGCAGCTGGGATAACACAAAAACTTTTGCAGCAATTCAAATGGGAAACTTTCGACCATACACCGCATAGCCTGGACTTGGCCCCTTCAGATTTTCATCTCTTTACAAAGCTTAAAGACTTTTTGGCAGGAAAAAGATTTGACAGCGATGAAGAACTTAAAGAAGGAGTGACCCTGTATCTCAATGAGCTGGCGGCGAAGGACTATGCAGCAGGAATAATGAAACTTGTCACACGTTATGACAAATGCCTTAATTTGCTTGGAGATTATGTTGAGAAGTAGTTTAAAGTATCCTCTTTCAAATAAAATTTTTTATGTTTGTTAATATTTACTTTTGTGTCTTTAATTCACGAACGGGTACTACTTTCCGGATGACCCTCGTAGTTATGCCACTTTAATTTACTAGCCATCTAATAGAGAATAACAGAACTTGGCATTGGACAAAATCGAAATAAATTATGTTTTTTTCAATACAATAGCAAGAAAAGAGACAGGAGGATTCAAACCAATGCGTTCAAAAGTAGAATGAAATGCTCTGGAGGTATATTTATATTATTACAATAGTAAAGTAAATGTTTTCACGAAGTCATTAAACACCGGGACGTTAAATGACAGTTTTTTTGTTATCCGATTGCAGTAAACTGAAAATTGAATTTTTCTTCTATTAAAGCACAAATTTAACACCAATGGAATGAATTTCATACTATTTGTTCGTCATTTAATATCTCTTCTGCAAAGGTTAAGCACTCAGTTTATAACCTGTCATTCATTGCATGAATTCAACTTCCCATGCATTAAAGTTATAATTAGCGACTATTGTAAAAAAATCTATAGTAAATTTTAAAAAATTCCCTCAAATCCATATTTCAATTAGTGACAAGAGCGCTGTGAGTTTGGATTTTTTTTAATTTGAAAAAGTTTATGACAAACACTTCAAATCTCAACACGGTGAGCTCCAGCAATTATATAAAATAAACTCATTCTTCCGTTACCCGCCAAGCAATGGTTAACGGTATCAATAATGGCTTTTGAAAATCAAAATAAAAGCAGATGTATTCAAGCGGAAAATTCTACCAAAATTCATTTAAACTTTATTTCTGCCTTCATTCCTTATGACCGATTTCGTGTATTGCACCAATGGTGTCATTCTGTATAGTATGACCTGTATCTCAAATTATTAAAAGAAATATTTCCTATCTCTGTAATGGTAGCTATATTTGTGCTGAGTTCATTAATTTAATTACATACATACGATTTTTATATCGTTTTGAATATTACTACTAAGCCATTTACATCTATTTAGGCTCACTGACCACGCGTTTTAAAAGGTAAACAGATAGCGTCCTCTGCATAACTGATAATTACTTAAAGTCTACAAGGTAACACATCTGAAGCATACTATTACATGAAGATTCTTTCTATTAATTGTACAAAACCAATTCGCTCACTATTGTTGTTATTTTCCACTTCAGATAACCTTTTTTGCCAGAGGTGCGGTTAATGCCTCATTTCTCAAATGTTATTAATTCCGTTTGCTGGAAAGTCATAAGAAGTAAAATTCCTCTTCTGTTCACCAAATAAGTTTTAATTAGAGTTTATCTGTAAATATAATGTCTTTCCTTGTGGCCCATTTCTTTTGAAATTTGATATAAATTACAAAGTAATTCTTTCCATAACCAATTCGGTAGACTCACTTCGGTTTTTTTTACTGAAAACGGGATTATAATTAATCGCATTAACCTTTATATTATTTATGATACTTCGGAAAAGAAACAAATGCAACTACTTGTAGCTAATGTATGTATAGGCCATTAAGAGAATTAAAAACCTTAAGGTGTAGATGAGATTTTATTTCTCCAAAAGGATTTCACAAAATACCACTGGGGAAGTAATTGCAGAAAGGTAAACTGACCGATGCTATTGTAGCTGAAATATGTGTGTTTTCATACAAACGATTACTTCTTTTTTGTTTTTATGTATTTGTAAATTAAGCGTCACCGGAAAACATTTCGGAGAAAACTTTGATAGATTTAATATTTAACGATAAAAAGAAATTTAGTCACCAGGGTTCCTTTCTTCCAAAAAATATTCATTAAACTCTAAATTAGATCCAAGGCTTGAGGCCCTGAGTATGATCAGTGCATTTCGAGCAGATGCGGTTATTTCAACTAGTTAATTTTTACAAGCCAATCCAGCCCACAAAAGTGGGGCAATTATCGATTTCCGATGAAGGACAAACCGGCTCAAGATGTGACAGGGGTGTGTGTTCCCGTTCGTGGCAAGGAAATCTTTAGGTCTTCCAAAAGTAAATCTAAATTTAAGACAGAATTCATTGGGAATGAGATTATACGTTACCCTACTCTAGACTACGTAATATCGAAAAGTGGAGGGTAACCGGTAATTTCAAAATCTACGGCATTGAATAATGTCAGCCGCAGCCATCTAAAGAGTCCTCCGAACGGATTTCGTTGAATTTCCGCTTGAAATGTCGTAATATCTAATAATTATAAGCCTATTGCTTTCAAAATGAGGTGATGCGTTACTCCATTAACATATGAAAGTTTAGGTAGCTACTTCAGAAATGCCTGTCTGTGGACACTGTTGATATGAGTTGATAAATGCATTATTAGAAAATAAATGCATAACTGTATTTTGCAGAGCTGAAAACCATTCGGAATTACATAAAAATATTTAATAAATAGTATATGACTATTGTTAAAGGTTTTGGTATTTTAAAACAAAATAGCAATGCCTCCCATAGCTAATATGCAAGATTCTGTCATATTTACTCTTTAACAATTTTTAATTATGAAGGTGCCATATCCTTGAACCAATATTAACTAATGATCGCTTGAAGACCCTTTGATTTTATTGATCTTAAATTTCCCTTTCGCCAATTATATGTAATACTGAAATTAGTCGGCAAATGAACATAATCGGATTAGAAGACTAATGAATCATGTACGTTACTATCCGCAATAACCATAAAATATTAATTCATCTAAAATACGCAATTAGCAGAAATATCTTATTAGGTGCGGTTGTACTGATGATGCTAACTGGTATGGTTGGAGGGAGTATGTGCAGGTATACGTCATGAAAATTGTTTGGCGATATTCATGATACGTACAATGGTAGCATATTATACAAGTATTATGTTCTCTAGGTTTATGTTTATTACATTCTCACCAGAAATCGCAGTGATACACATATTGCGGCGCATAATGTAGGGAACACACACAGTTAGGGTACCATGGTAAAATGGCAATGGTAGTTTTTATGTCACATCAATAAATTCTCGACTTGAATTAATTTTCTATAATTAAAGATAAAGCTTTACGGAATACCAATATGCTTATAAGCAGCGAAATATTCTTCCTAGAGAGTCGATGAAACATACATTCAAAGGAATGAAATAAAATCCATTATAACCAGATAATTACCTCAAATCAAACAATTCCAAATTGTAAAAAGCACTCGTCTTGGCAAGGATTCGAATAAGGTTTGCTCAAGATCTGTCCCAGAGCTTCTGCCAGTTAAGCCACCTAGACGTACTATTTTACTGCGAAAATTTGGGGGCTTTAAAAGATTAAAATGCTATTGCGAAATACCGTAAATACAACGTCACAGATATTCCTGAACAATGTTACGGGTATAGCAATTATCACGCCGTAAAAATCTGAAAAACATCATTGCCAATGCATTTATTGAATAAAATATTTGAAAGTATACGAACAATTTTCGGAGTGCACTAACTTCAGATCAAAACAGTTCAAGCAAAAGAAACCATATAAAATAATGTCATTACATTATGGGAGGAACGAAAAACTAACCAAGGAAATAATCCTAGTCGTTAATAGCTGAAACGGAAAAAGTAAGTTTCTGAAATAATTTCAAAACTTTAAATAAACGACACACGTATGCCAAGGCATGCCGATTTAAGTTGGTTAATTTGAGTAAGTAGAGACTAGATTCATGTCCATGAAAAAAGGTGCAGGTATGAAATTTCGATGACATTCACTTTTAGCAGTTAATAACGAAATATGTAATGAAAGAATGCTATTATCCTGCGTTATTATTTAAAAGAATCAAACACATGAGGAAATAGAAAATGGTGACAAATAAGAGTATTTTACTGTATTCTTTATGGCTAATACATCGATCAGCTATCAGGATAAGTTATTACTGTAGACTTATTCCCCGAAACCTCTACGGCATACGGCAAAAATACTTTCGGATTAGCTTTAAAATTTTCAACTAATACATTTACATGCACTTTCCTTTTTTAATTCTTTTAACACCTCCCGATATTACTTCTTGACATTCACCCTAGATGTCTTATAATCATCAATTATAAGTGATCTCATTTATTTTATCACTAGAGAGATTATTCTTTATATTTCAATTCTCTAACGTCCGTGTTGACCCATTTAGGTTCTATGTTATCTTCAATAAAGTTACTTGGAATGAACCTGTTGACCGCTGAGTGCGTGTCAAGGAAGTGATTCCTAGTATCCTCAGTATTTCGGTGATTACTATCTTTCTTAAAACTAGCAAATTGACTCCGAAACAAGGATTTTAAGCCATTATACAGTAGTCCCCTTCATTAAAAAAGGGAATATTTCTAGGCTTTAATTTCGGACCCCATTTGGGGAAAATTTAGCATTTACCACTATGGTCACAAACTCCTTTATTAGTTTCCATATTTGGCACATTTTCAGAAAAGTTCGCTGCTAACAAATCAAGAATATAACTCTTTCTACTTATTGAAATGTTGAATGAATATGTGAAACGTTGATTCATTTAGTTGAAAGTTAAAGAATGTAATAGTGACTCGCAAGTATCTTTGTCTCTACGACCGGCTTCTATATTTACTCCAATCAATAAAAGGGATATCGTAATCTCCACCGATTATAATACTTGACTTGATGTCGAAAGATCCAGTATTCAAGTCCCGGTCAAGGAAATATTTTACACTTATGATGTACACGAATCCGTCTGTGTGTGTTCGTCCTTTACATGTGTTCGTATTCCTTTTCCTTAAATGTACGATTTCCGCGTCTTATTTCCATGCGAATGAATATTTTTTCGCCAGATGGTGGGCATTCGTGTTTGAATGTATGTGTGTGTATGTATAAATATTATTATTATTAGGAAAAAGTAGAGCAGGTAGAACAGTTTACATATCTCGGAAGTGTTTTGGACCAATACGGTCAAAGTAGTAGGGACGTAAGGAGAAGAATTGCGCTAGGCAAGGAGGCTTTCTCAAGGAGGAGGGAGTTGATGACGGGGACGTTGAGTGTAGATGTTAAGACAAGACTCGTAAAAACTCTGATATGGAGCGTAGCTATGTATGGAGCGGAAACGTGGTCACTGAAGCAGGAGGATAGACGTAGATTGGAGGCTTTTGAAATGTGGGTGTGGAGAAGGATGGAGAAGGTGAAATGGACCGAAAGGAAAACAAATGAGGAAGTACTGGAGATGGTGGTTTAGGAGAGGGGTTTGTTGAGAGAAATCTTATGGAGGCAGGAAAAATGGATGAAAAGCGTATTGAGCGGTAGTTGAATGTTAAAGAAGGTAATAGAGGGGAGAATGTTAGGCAAACGAGGAAAGGGCAGGAACAGGATATGGATGTTGGACGAGATGAAGGGAGGAAAGAAGTACACCGAGATGAAGGGGGACCTTATGTAAATTAGGTTACTGGATTGGGTTTTGTTTGGAGTTACAAAACGTAATTTGATAGTTGTGTCCATCCAAAACCTACCATATATATATATATATATATATATATATATATATTACATTTACATTACATATATATATATATATTTATATACTATATATATATCCTTCATTTATGTTGCTGTGTGTGGAATATTTGTTATCCGAGTGTTTGTGTTTGTGCGTCGCCGGAGAGCGTCATTTTCATGGATATATATATATATATATATATATATATATATATATATATATATACATATATATATATATATAAACTTGGAAAAGACGCTCTCCGGCGACGCACAAACACACAAACACTAACACAAAAAACACTACACACATAGAAACATAAATCACATAAATCACAAATCATAGAAACATAAATCGTCATCAGACGACGGCCGTGCCGTCGAAACGTAAATATCCAATGTAAGTGTCCTTCTTTTATGTTTCTATGTGTGTAGTGTTTTTTGTGTTAGTGTTTGTGTGTTTATATATATATATATATATATATATATATATATATATATATATATATATATATATATATATGACCGCTCTTCATTGTCTACATGTCCTCCAGAAGACGTCACATGTCTTCTATTTGGTGATAGGGGAAACTTATCCGCACCATATATAAAAAACCATAAACACAGTAATCAACCCGAAGGTCGGTTTAGTAGGTAATGGTAGAGCTCACCCATTTACCAAGCCCGACGGCGTGTGAATATTCACACATCAGGGTAGGGGGGCCAGTTCCTTTCCCTGTACCGGTTATGGTTTCCCAGGAAGACCTGGTACCCTGGGTACCCTGGTACCCGAAAAATAAACTAGCTTGGGTGAAGCTGCAGGTGCCCAAAGTGCCTTGCCCGGGAATCGAACCCGGGACCCTCCGGTTAGTAGTCCAACGCTCTACCCACTAGACCACCGCGACCAGCATATATATATATATATATATATATATATATATATTCAAACTTGAAAATCCCGCCATATGGCGCACAAATATTCATTCAAACAGAAATAGGTATAAGGAAAGGGGATAGGAAAACACATAATAGGCGAAGACAGGACATGTGGGGAAGGCGGTTTTTGAGCAGATCACGAAAGTAAAAATATTTCCCTATCCGGGATAGGGAAATATTTTTACTTTCGTGATCTGCTCAAAAACCGCCTTCCCCACATGTCCTGTCTTCGCCTATTATGTGTTTTCCTATCCCCTTTCCTTATACCTATTTCTGTTTGAATGTATATATATATATATATATATATATATATATATATATATATATATATATATATATATATATATATGTCTGAAGACGACGGTCGGGTCGATGAAACGTAAAATACATACTATGAGTGTCCTTTCTTTATGTTTCTGTGTGTGTGTGTATGTATATGTATATGCACATACACATTCGTAATAATATTGGTCTACCCGGTCGACGGAAAATTTCATCATCGCATCACGCAACCGACAACCTTCTTCTAGGACAACTCCCAACGGAAATCCTGGCAAATGAACACTGCTATAGTATGTCAGTCGACAACGATGCAATTCACACCACAGCATAGTCAAACCTTCATCTTGTCATTCGCCGACGTAATTTTGAGCTCCGCTCACTTGACCGCCAACGCTAACGCCTTGAGAGATAAAAATAAAAAAAACATTAATGTCTCAGAAAATCGGTAGGGTTGGAGTTGAGTGCGTTCCTTAACTCGCCAATGAACTGTAACAGAAAACTTCTACGGACGAAAGAAATATTTTTTCTTTCTTATATCCTAAAAGCTTCCGGAATTGGATTCCCAAATCCGATTTCCTGTTGGAAGAGTTACCTTCATACAACCGTCCCCGGACGCCTGCTTACACACATTATGTTCTCCTTCCTCCATAAGTGTATAAAAGCATTTGATACAGCCGAAGCATAATTTATCTGATTGCCAAAGTTCTTGGAGTTAAATTATATGTATTAGAATTGACATACTCCGTGTAAAATCCAATATAGTAGGTCTAATATTTTTTCCTTGCCTGCCCTCGAAGTCGTTTGTGAATTCCCCTTGCTATCTGTGCCCCATCAGTTTAATTTCACCAATTTCTTTTATTATTAGTGTTATTTTCTCTGGTTTTAAAAATACTAAAAGTCCTAAATTTAAGTAAGTAAAAGGGTACAGATATATCATGCAATGTTGCGTATGGAGATCGTTTATGTACCGAAAACATATTATTCAAAACTGGTAGCTATATTGTAGGCGTTTTATTATCTTTTCAAAAGCAAACAATAACGGAAGCATTATCACGAATATAATGTCATATTTCAATGCGGCGAATCATCAGAAATAAGTTTCACGATCTCCGATTGAAACTTGTGCGTCAGAAGATACTCCTATTGTGGATAGCAATTACGCAGGCAAAAAAGCACCGGCATTGGCGACCTTACAGATTTTTTTTAATAAAGGCTCTGGCTAATTTCTTTGAAATAGGCATTTATATCTCGCCAATCTTTGTATCTAATGTCACCCGATATTTTTAGGCGATAATCACAAAATCTCAATAAATGAAATATTAAAAATTATTCAAAATTTAGTCGCAAAAAACGTTTTATTAATGATTTTCGAACAATTTTCAGAAAAATCATAAAAAGTTTTATTGTTGATTTGTTAGTTTTGAGTAGAAATTGGGAAGTTATTGCAAAAAAATTAAGAGAGTAAATATTAATAATTTAAATGAAAGGCAATATCTGATGTAATGTGACGCTGCAGTCTTTTCTCATAATCCAACAAATGGCGCATGTTCAAAATTACCCCTACAAGTTTCTAATTATTTTTTGAAAAAAATCTGTAATTTAATTAATACCAAATTTAATGTTTTACACATATATATTTGAAGGTTCTGACAACAAAATATTTGGGAAGAACTCCATTGGTCAAGCTTAACTAGTCAGCCAGGCGAAAGATTATAATCATTGCTAAGTGCATCTTAAAATCGGTGTGATAGGCATAAGATTAAGATGTGCGAATGCGAATAAAATTAATTTTATGGCGTTTTCAAGACGGAAGAAGGGTCAATTAAAATTTTTAATGTTAAGGCTAAAACTGGAACAGATACAACAGTTTACCTATTTTCGAATTTACACCTTCTAGTGCCAAGGTATTTAGGATATATAAAGATGAATTTCAGTTGAAAAGAGAGTTGACGATAGGGACATTGAGTGAAAATGTCGTGAAAATATCATAGAATACCTTGATATGGTGGTGTAAAGCGCGAAAACTTGGTCATTGAAGCAAAATTATTAGCGTATAATTGGTGGATTTCGATATTACTGTGTAAAGAACGATGGGACAACTGAAATGGAAAGAAAATAAAACAAACAAGGATGTGGTAGGGTGAGGGAGGGAGTTTTTAAGATGGAATACATTCAAAGGAGATGTGGATCTAAATCACTTTGATAGGGGACAGAATATCAAAGACTGTACTGGAAGGAATGAATTTAGGCAAACCAGGAAAGGTTAGGAACGGTATAGAAAGGTTGGCCGGAATGAAGGGAGGTGTAATTTATATGGAATTGAAGAAAATATATGGTATTGTAGTTTGGGAAGGTGTCATGTTGGGTCTCACTAGACGAATCTGAGAAAAATGGTGATTTGAAGTCACCCAAAAACTACTTTTTTTAGTACCCTGCAAACCACCGCTAGGGTATGTGGCAGGGGGTGAATACACACCAGACTAGTTTTGACTCGAATATAACCCTACTGCTGTCGAACAATGTTATATTTTAAAATATTATATTTTATAAGTCGCTGATTACATTTTAAAATTTGTTATTATATTATTTAAAGAGATCTCATTTTCAAGGTTTGAAACTAGAGCAAATGGAACCCTTCATCTACCTGGGCAGTGGCATAACACGGAACGGAAGAGGCTTGACCGACATCAAGCGAAGAATATCCCAATCAATGAAAGCGTTCATTAAGAAGAGACAACTCCTACGTTCAAAGAACCTGAGATTGCATACAAAGGAAACAGCTCGTCCAAAGGTTCGTAAGTAGCATGAAATTCTACGGATTAGGGACATGGACAATTGGAAGACTGGGGCAGCTAAAGAATAGAAGCCTCGGAAACACGATGCTGGAGATTAATGCTGAAGATCACATAGTGAAAATTTGGAACGAGGAAATCTATATAAAGACGAATAGAAGAGGAAACGAATACATGGAGAGCTCAATTGAGAAGAAGAAGAACTATATGGATTCAACACACTTTGAGGCACATTGGAAAGGATAGACTCATAAACGAAGAGAAATTGAAGAGAATATCACATAATGGAAGCTCAAAAGAGAAGTTAATACACAGAACAATTAAGAAAGACACAAAACAGAAGCTATCGGGGGTGAAAAGGAATTAACACTGAATAGAGAAGAAAGGAAGACTGCAGTAAACCAATCTTAGAATTAAAATACTAATGACAATGATATGCATCGATTGGTAATTGTTATAAATAGAAAGTGCAAAGAAAGAGGTACACTCAATATAGGGATGTGAATATTATTATTATTAATATTATTATTATATTATTAGCAGTAGTCCACCGAGTTTGGGGTGGGACTTTGATGGGCCCTGGAAATATATACCACTCTACTCCTTACCCATTACTAACATGATGAAAAACATCCTTAAACATTCCACCTTACCTACCGTAAATTGTAGACTGCCAAATAGTACATAACTTATGTTTTGCAATTTTCAATAAAATTTATTGGAAAAGCATAGACACACTTTATCTTTTTATCAAAGTTTACAGTTTTAGCAAAGTACACGCTGGATAAATAAAATCTTCATATATTAATAAATGTAGAAAAACTAGTTCCCTTTATTTAAACTTAGCTTACATGTATGCTTAAGTCAATTCTCCGATCCATTAAATTCAAGTAAAAGCAGCATAAATAATATATTTTTTTAAGTTTAATTTTACGAATTATATTGAAACAAGTGATTTAATTAATTTTAACGGATAAAATATTTTTTTAATGGTTAATAATATTTTTAGTCCTAAAGAAAGTTCTATACGGTTATTTTACACGGTACACTTTTCAAAATATTGAAATTTAATCGAGCTACAATTTCTTCCAGAAAACTAAACCTTCGATATGCACTAAAATGAAATAAATTGGAGGAGAAAGAATCAATAAATATGCTCACGATAGAGTTACTCTTCATCCAACCTCTCTGAAGTAGCTAGAGTAAAGAGAAAAGATGAGAGGTACCCCAGAATTTAAAGCATACTGAAACGGTTATGAATGTTTCTGACCGCGGTGGAACGGTCATTTAAGTAAGAGCTTCACTTTAATAAGTCAATTGAAGAATCCCAGGGGGAAAATACTTAAATTATTTTCGTATGTAATAATGCTGAGCGCAGCGAACCAGGCGATGAATACAGAAAATTGTCGTGCTAAGAACACGAGTGTAGTCGGAGCGAGCAGTACACGGACAACCTTTGCATACGATGTCCTTAGTTCACATATAAACCCTGCGCAATAAATTATGATATGGAAAAACAGAAAAGAGTATCCTATAGTTCTCTTTTAAAAAATCAAGTGAAAATAAGACGAAGTTTTTTTAAAATGTAACAAGTCATGAGATAGGAAGAACACATGTCAGAAGTATGTTTTAGTAGGATGAAAGTGTTGCCGGAATTATTGTAGCAATAGTTAAAAAGTAATTTGTGGTTAAGGGTAGGATTTACCTTAAATTTCGGACGCATGTATTCATGAAAATTTTTATAGGTTATTCAAATTTTTGGGTAGTCAAGGATCACCATTCATTCCAGATGAAAAAGCCTATGACGATAGCGGGAACGGTGGGGGAGAAAATTTTGAGGAAGATGCTACTAAAAACTAGTATGAGAAGACTCAAACTGGAGAATAGCCAATAATGAAAATATCATAAGGGTATATCAATGTGTAGCATACATTTTTAAAGGGTAAAATGTTATTGTTTGCAATAAAATTTAATAAAATATATTTCATTGTGACCCAGGTTTTCAACTAGCCATACGGTAACAACATCCATTGTCATGAAAAGATCAATCAATTTAATATATATGTCAATCTTGATTATAAAATCAGACTTAAAAATATTTAAAACTATAACCGACCAGGATAATCGATACAAATAGAACGTTGGGTGATTTTATTCTTAATAACCTGTATACCTTTTAAAACTCGCAATAATAAATACTTCTAGTTGCATGATAAAGCATATTAAACATCTTTTCATTTTAAAGGAGAGTTTATTTCCTATTCAATACCACTTCTAATGCATTAGGCATGAACCTTTAAAGAAATAATTTCAGGAATATTTACAGCAGACCTATGATAGAAAATTTTAAATGCATGAAGTATGTAAACAAAAAATACCTGTATTTTTTATTTACATTGATTCACGACCGTAGCTACGTTCTTTGTACATTTAGATTGTATGAAGTATTCTAAACTGGAAACTTGTGTAAGGATATATATATTTCTTTTAGTCCATTAACTAATGTGACTTGTGAAAAAATAAATATCGCAACGATATAAAAAGCAGATTCTTTATAAACAAGATATTATGGTATAAAATCACATATGATCCGAATCATATAAAGGCTCCTAATATTGCTCAATACAATGTTTTTATAGTTAAACCATATCAGTTTTCCCATTTGCATTCGTTAACATAAACTTAAATTGGTTTTAGCGAGCGAAATGAGTATCCTCATGAGAGTAAAGTCAGGCTGAAATTTCAATAGAAAGGTTAAAACAGCATATCAATATCCCTCATATTGCCTTTCAACGACCGTTTCTCCACCATGGCTCTTTTCAGACAAGGATCCCGTCCGTTCTTCCCTGTCGCAGAAACATGGGTATGCATAACATGTAAACCCTATGATTACACCGATATAGTTTTTGACGGCGATACAGAGGTTATAATTATATTTAATCTAAGAGCATTAGGGAAAAAACTAATTTTAATTCCAATGATAGCCTTTTGAGTGCCGCAAGCCAACCACGCTACCTCCATGTAACTAAGCGAATTAATTCCCGGTTTCCTCGAAATGCGCAACGTTTATTAAATAATAATTCCATTCAAATTCAAGTGAAGTGCACCTAAACACGACGGATTTTTTAATGCGTCTATATACCTTATATTTCTAAAATGATAACATTATTTTCAAGCTCAGGAACAAGAAGTAATTAAGCTAAATTATTCTCAGGTACAGACTGGAAGGTCCGTTAAAACTCAACGAGGTGTATGAGGTACAACTCCGCATTAGGTAGTTCATGAAAGTTATCTCGGCACCTGTATTAAAAGCAAATAGAGAGCAACTTTAATTTATGTGCACCTGATTTTTCCCAAAGGACGTTAGATTATTTTTAAGGTATGATTAAAAATTATATGAACCACTGGAAATTATTAATTCGAATCTTGTGACATTTTATCTAACTCCAACTAAATAAGGGATAAATTCGAAGTTCTTTAATAAACTACTAATTTTGAAAGGTGTGCAGAGTAATGATAATATTCGTGCAGGTTGACAAACCCTCAATAGTCCGATTGTGTTAATTTAATATGCGTCTGAATTTCCAAATTAATCACGTTCTGCCAATCAAAAGTTTGGAGGGGTGCTATCTTAACTTTATCATAAGATGAAATATATTATGCCCTGTGCCGGACGCTTGGTTAAAAAAAAACATTCTAAATATAACTGGATTGGAAACTTGACGGAAGCCTCTCCGAAATTTCTTCTTTCGTCAATATAAGAAGACAATGCATGAATACAAGAAGCAAGAGCATCAATCCACCATTGATAGTAAAAAAAATATTTCCATTGCAGCAGACAGGTAGTTATAGACCATTTCACGTACGATTCAGAATTTAGAGAGGTTTTAGAAGAATATGAGTTCACATACTGTAAATTTCCTATTACGACAATAATTACATTAAAAAGTGGTTCTAGGTCACAGATACCGATAGCATGTACTAAATTGAAAACAAGAAATATCATAAGGCATTCATTAAAAAATAAATGAAAAATAGCAGTAAAAATAACTTAATTGATTAATATTGTTATCATATGAATAAAATGATCAATAATAGATCATCTAATTAAATATCTGAACCAAGGAAATAGAATATACATGTCCAACGATTTAGTTTGGACGGAAAGCAACTAGCTATTTCCAGAATAGACCGATCCAAGTTGACTGTGTTCTCAAATAAGTTTTTTTAAGTATAAAAATAGTTGTATATAAGGTTGAATAGCGTTCAAAAGTCTTTTCAGAAGAAGAAAGGAAGTCTCAAATACATATGATAGCGAATGAAATTTCTACACACATATACATATATATGTATATACACACACGAGTATGCATTTATATATATGTATACGCTTACAACCGAGAGGGCCTGGGTTCAAATTCTCGAGACAACAAATATTGTTGAGTGGTATCCCGACCCCTATTTGAGGTACTTTGTGCAGAGCACTTTGAGTGAGTACAACGTCCATCGGATGGAACGTTAAACTTCGGACCCATTGGCGCCTTCCGACCCGGGTTTCTCTCCACCCTTCATTTACCATCCATCCCTAATGGCGCAAATGACCTTAGTTTTCGGTCGCCTCGCATAAAACTACTGCTACCACTATGATTATGCATGAATAATTTCATTTGACACTAACTCACAAGTTTCGTAGAGGAGTAGAAGTTGATGGTGTTTCATTCCAAAGGCCAACTCACCTGAAAAAGAGAAAGTTGTTAAAAACACGCTATAAAACCATTCTGTATTAAGTCTGAAAGGGAATTCGAGTTATAATTACAGAAAAGAACAAAAATAGTAAACTTCGCAATTTTATTTCACCGCGTTAAGAAACAAAAAGATAAAAAAGTTATTAAACGCAGAAAATGTCAACCAACACTAACATTTGTTTTTCGGCATTTCACGTATGGAACTTAACCGTACAAGTATAATTTGGAACACTGAACCCATTACTAATTTCAGGAAAATATATTCATACATGCACGTGTAAATCGGTGAACAATATGATTTATACAACCTAATTAAAGGTCTAAATTTAACGTCATCATTAAAATTTATAAAATAATAATCAGATATATTTTAAACAAGTACATGAATGTAGCATATTAGCACTGAAATCATTCATGATCAGGCTCGTTAAAACATTGATCTGGAACGTAGAGCTATGTACGGCGTGGAAACACAGTCACTGAGGCAGGATGGTAGACATAGATTGAAGGCGAAGTAAGATCTGGTGCTTTCCCAGCGTATGAGCTTTGTGAAGACCTGAGAAAACTTCACCATAGATTGAAGGCTTTTGTAATGAGGGTGTGGAGAAGGATAGAGAAGATGAAGTGGACTGAAAGGAAAAATGGAGAAACTGCTGGGCATAGTAGAGGAGAGGGATTGTGAAGAGAAACCATAAGTAGACAGAAAAAATGTATGCAAAGCACATTGATTGGCAGTGGCCTATTGAAGATTGTGATAGAGGGGAGAATTTTAGGCAAGTGAGAAAAGGGCAGGAATAGGATAGGGATTTTGGACGGAAGGAGGAAGGAAGTGTACGGAGATGAAGAGGGACTTGTTGCAGAGTAGGATGTTAGGTTGTGTTGTGCTAGGGGAGACAAGATAATGTGTTTCCTCCATTACCTATCTTAACCGATAGATTAATTATATTATATATATATATATATATATATCCCTATATATATTATTAATAATGAATTATATGTCGTACTAATGGTATATCCGGTATAAGAATCAGAGAACTAGTTACCCTACAGTTATGAAATCCATATATGAATTATAATTCAATGATTATATGAAGCGTAGCTACGCACTCTACGGATTCGAAATCTTATTTTTATGGTAATATAATATACAAATATTGAGGAATTAAAATAAGAAGAATACGAATAACTCACAGAGGAGAAGAAAAGCTATGAATGTATACGTATTGGGAGCAAGAATACTAAAGGCTGCATTCGAAGAAGGTAGAATGAGTAGTTGGAGGATGTATTTAGAGGGTTGTGGAATGTTGACGCCTAAGACAGAAAAGCGAGCATACGCTGGGAAGTGTGCGCAAAAGAATAACTTTTCGGACTGCATAAAGGAAGAGGGATATATATATATATATATATATATATATATATATATATATATATATATATATATATATATATATATAAAGTTTCCTTGCCATTACGGTGTTTTAAATTTTTAACGAGGATCGCCTTCTTATTAATATTGAATCCCTTATAACATTTTCAGTTTGGTGTTATCTGGTTCCTGTTAAACGAACTATTGCTAGTACTGAACCTCACTTCAATTAAAGTTACATAATTTGATATAGAAGACTTTGGAGACCCACTATTTGACCTAGACGCTGGCCTACACTTTAATCTAAAAAAAAGCCATGCAGTACTCGAATATCCTACCCGCTACACACCTGGCAGCCTCAGAGATGTGAGCACCAGAACGGTTCGAGAGCAACATAATCCGCGTATTCTACCCATTTCAATTGTTTATCCTGAAGAATAGGAATGAATTATTTAAGGAGGTTGGTATTGGGATCAGGTGCAAGCACGCATGGAAAATCAGCATAATTAAACCCATTTAAAACAATCATCCCGACCAATATATGCCCAGAGTAAAAAAAAGGAGTTGAACTCCAGCAAATAATCAGAGCACGCAATTTGGCTTTTTGAATATTGTGAAAAAATACTTAGAACTCATCGATCAGTCCTTGTCAACCATACAGATTGAAAAGCCATGTTTATTTATTTGCTGTCATCCACAGTGAACCACGAGCCTATTGATGTGTCAATGGCTTGGATAAGAAAGCTACACATTTTCACGAGAGTTTGATTATAATGTAATTATAGGCCGCCAGATGATGTTTCTTCAAAACGGAAAAAAGCGGAATACTTATACATTATTTAAAGCAGCGTTCAAGAGTCGAAATATTGAAATTTCTTTAGTTGTACCATTTAATTTATCCATAATATTTTTTTTTATTCCGGGGTTGAATTTTCCTTTTAACCCAATGCATTGATATGAACATCTCTGATAATAAATTATTTTGCAGATGAGACGATCAAGGAAGTTTACTCCATGAAATACATTACGTGTTCTATTAATTTTAATATTTTGACACTAAAACTAGTCAATTATCTTGACTATATAATACACTCTTGTAGTCATAAACGAATGTTGAAATACGATAGAATTTAATAAGAGAGGTAGATGAAAAACTAATACAAGGGGGGTTATCAAAAACTGATTAAAAGATTGTAATTATTAAGCTTCTCAGCATTGCGTGTCGATGATGAATTCAAGTGCAATCCCCTCGCCTTAATATGAATTTCCCTTTTAGAGATAGGAACAAAACATGGTTCTTTTTGTTTGCGTAAATCCTGAATGCCTTGATTCACCTTAAGGCGAATGCATTGTATTTTAAACTTCTTATTTGCACTCAGAATTTAATTATGCTGTCTGAAGCACTCCAGATGGCCGGGGAGATCTCCTGGCGGAGCTCCAAAGAAGGTCAGATTGTAAACAGACGCTTCTGTACGCATTCGAGCGAAAACATAAGTAGATGACCTTCTTAGTTTCCCCCCCTCGTTGCGCTCCCATTTCTCTATCTTACGACGTACTCGTACTATTAAGGCACTCCTCACTTCCTAATAAACAAACCGAGAGTCATCCTCGTGACAAACCAAAGACAATATTTTATTGCCAAGTGGAGTGGATTTTTAGTGATGCTCCTGTGTGGATCACTGATCGTGTTTTTCCTTTTCATTACGGCTACAACAAGACATTTTTTGCCTCCATTATTTATTTTAAACCTCAGAAATAAGACCGAAGGGCGTCGCAGGCATCACGGTTCTTGGGAAACATTTGGCCACGACAAGGCACTTTACCCAGATGCGGAGGAGTGATGATGTAAGAAGGAAGGCACGAGAGGGCGAAGGAACCGTATCCAACGCAAGAATGACAAAAAATAGTTTCCCACTTATTTCACCATTTCTGCATCATGTTTTCCCATGGCTTTCAACAGATGGCGACACATCCGTTGCTTTCATGCCCCGCGGCAGATTGCTCTGCGAACCATTGTATAATATTTTTTATGCACATACAGGAGGATAAGCTTCACCTTGTTCCCTCCCTTTAGCTGTACATTGGGCTGAGGTGAAACTTCTCATTGGCGCGGCATATGGAAGGCATCAATACGGCGGAAGGGATTAAAAGTCTACAGCGACCATTGGTGACGCACGTGGACAGATCGATTCCGAATCCTTCCACTACACGAACCACCGGAGGACTGTCCGTTTCCTAAGGAGTAACGCGGTGATCAATGATAGCCTGACACTACATGATCGATGCGATATCCTTCCTTTGAAAGCGCATGGTGACGTAGAAAATTTTCCCCTAACCCTCGGTGGGTTGGGTATTTCTCCGATAAAGAGTTCCTTATGAATTCTTTAATAGCAGACACATAGTAATTGAAGTGATCATCATTATTATGTGTAGTGTATTACTTACGCCGTAATTTTTAACTGTCTGAGGAAAGAATATTTGCGGAATACCAAGGCAGTTATAAATGGCTTTAAAACACCGTTATAAAATTTCATTCTTCAATCACTCTTCAGCCAACTTCATACCTGGAAAAACTCGACATGAATAAATAACGAATATAAAAACACGAATAAATAAATACGATAAAGAATCACGAATGTTTTTCAATAAATTACCTTAAAAATTTTATAGTTAATTTTAATTACCGAGTTACGAAAGCCCCAAAGGAAAATACTAGTCAATCCATAATCGGCCATATTTGCGATTGTTAATATAGACCCCACGTAATGCCTACATTTTTGTGCCCTGGTACAACCCTTGAGGACAGCGGGAGTCAAGAGAAAAATGGGGAATAAAGAAAGAGTTTATGAGAGAAATATGATTTTAAATAATTAAAAATACAATAATTTTTCCCAATAGTTTACAATGATTCATTTACACGGATAACGAAGTTCCTTAAATAATCTGTAGTTCTAGCTACTAAAAAATTGACAAATATTAAATGGTTACGACCAACTATTTGCACTTTCATTCGAAATGTCCTGATTTCAGCTTTCAAATATATTCGAATAATTAGTTTCTTACACCATGAAATGATGTGCAAGTGACACAAGAGTCGCACTTCTCAAAACTAAAAATGGATTCACAAACCCCCTGAAAGCAGTAATGCGTGTAATATAGAAAAATTTCCATTTCACACTTGTGTAAAATTTAGAGAAATCCCCATGAGCTTCCCCAGTTGTCAAATCTGCAGATGCCACTTTTTCAAATTATAAGAACTCGTAAACTGACTTCTAGCTTTGATAAACAGACCTCTGATGATTATGGTTATATACGAGATAGTATAGACAGTGTTCCATGGCCATTTACAATCTGTAATGAATTTGGCTGCGTTATTAGATTTAAGATGTCATTTTTTCTTGCAACGATAAATGATGAGAATAGCATTGTCCGACCGCGGTAGGGATCGTATTCGGGTCAAAATTGGTTTGGTGGGTATCCACTCCTTGCCACCCACCCTAACGGTGGCTTGCAAGGCAATAAAATATCTAAAAAATTTCTTTGCATTTAAGTCTCTTATTGCCAGGTATGACTATTTTAAATCGGGCTCCAAAATTGAAAGAGAATACAAAGACTAAAAATAAACTTTATATTACATTTCCGACAAATGAAAGGCGTATTAACGTATTATTTTTTTGCACGAGCAATAAAATTCATATCATGTGTTTTTCTTGGTGGCTGATTTTTGCGAGAACCATTATCCTATGGACTTTACAACCTAGGAACCGGGATCGTTCTCCATTACTCATTTCGCTGGCTCAATTCCTAAGGCTTCAAACCAAACTTCCCATGGAAGACTGAAGATATAAAATGGCAAAAAATATGCAGATTCTTGAGCATTCTCCATGCCCAAGTCTAAAAAACTATAAACAGAAGGTACAATCTATTTCACATATTTAGCCAACCAAAAAAATATGTAATCATAAAATATTAACCTCTTAGTTCTTAGGTCAGTCATTCTCCTCGAAATTATAAAAGAGTTTACATCAACGATCCCAAACTTCTGCTACCCCCTCGACCACGGAATACTGCTTTATGTTTAGTAATTGCACCGCGTTTTATTTTATAAAACCAAAGAGAACGCCAAAATGGCCCGTTGTTTGAGTATTATGCAGAACTGCTGATAAGAGGAAAATAGGAATGGCAACAAAAAATGAGAGTCAGGGCTTAGGAGAAATGAAATGAGACGACTGGGATGAGAAAGTAAAGTGAGGACAGAAAACAAATCCTGGTATTAACAGCTGATGATAATGCGTAAACCTTTTCAAATTGTTGAATGAGACCGGTTGACAGAGCAATTCACCTCCGGAATAATGAAACCAAAGAATTCAAGGGATAAATGCGTATTAATGGCCATGGGACAATCTGTGGCCGTGTGCACGTGCATTCCCCCGAGCCATGTGTGACCACTCACCATAATTCATTTCGACTGAAATGATAGGGTGTTTATAGACGGAAAGGAAATACATGGGAATCTACGATAGAACCAATGCTTCTTGGAAACGCAGCAGCTGGGACAAATGGTGGGCATCCAAGGGTAAGAATTTCAGGAGTTTTAGGCAGGCCAAAAATGCCCACCATTCCCACAGAGTACCCTTATCATTCATCTTTGTGCAGGTCAAGCACGGAAATTGAGAGGTCATTTAACACGTGACTAATGCTAATACTAATTCCAAAACCATACATCGTCATCTATAAACGAACCCGCACGTTTCCCGCAGGATAAGTCATTTTGAACGAGTTAATCCATGTAGATGACTTGAAACATTATAAGACTTTCAGCAATGGAGCCCCAAGATTTTGTGGCAACGCAAAAACTAAAAGTTCACCACACTTACTTTAATGGGGTGTGCATTAGTTTAATAACATCCGGTCACCACTGTCAATACATGTCAGAAACTTAAAGTACGATATCATAATAAATTTTATTCAAACCCATGCACGATTCATTCCTAATGACTTTGGTTGAATGGCAAAAGAATCACCAAAAACCGTCCGATCCTGTTCAACATGTTACCCTTCTTTATGCATAGAATAAGACTCTAGGTCTCGAGTTTGTACTTATAATAATAATGATTGAACTGGAAATATAATTTGATTTATAGATGTTCGGTACCTTTTCAACGGTAAAATTCATCAATGTTCTGTTTATGAAAGTTGTCAATATATAGACGGTGTATCATAGGCATTTAAAATTGGCAATAACTCTTGTTGCTTTATTTGTAAAAGTCTTACTGTGGTGTAGCTTGGACGTCTATTTAAAATCGGATAATTAAAATCAAAAGAAGATAAAAAGCCTGTGAAAATAATTGCTACAATAAATGTCCAACAAATGAAAGACTTAATTGATATTCGATCGCTATAGTCTGGCAATTAATACATTTTGGTTTCTCTGATCGTACTTGAATTCTGATACTATAAGATAGAAGTATGCGATCAAACATACGTAACCCGCATAAATTCAAACTTGGCGATACTTTTTGAACGGACCTTGTAACTGCACTTACGTTTACGAACTCATATTTTATGTTAACCTTTTGACTAAAAAAAATCTACAAAAGTTAATATAATTCTTATAAACACAAACTTGAAAAAGTTGAGTACAAATTCATATTAAGAAGAATGCCAAAGCCATTTTTTCTTAAGTAGTAACTAACTACTGCATTAATGTTAACAACACCGAAAAGGTACAATAAAAATAAAACTTATGTTTACATTAGAATTTTTATTAACTGAGTCGGTGGGGTGATTACTGACGAAATACTTACTTCTAAAAACTGACAAAACAGTATATTTTACAGAAGAAAAACACTCACCTAAATTTTACAACGCTACAGGAGGACGGTAATTGTGTAACTGAAAATTCAAAATATCCATATTTTAAAAAGTCAAAATTTTCTATCAAATTTGTTATTAAAATTATTCTTAGAATATGCCTCCAAGTTACAACCACTAATCACAGAAAGAAATCTACAAATGATATCCTCAATTTTCGGTCACCTTTTGACCTCATTGACCTCGACTCTTTCCTTTCGGAAACCTTTCCAGTTCCAAACTACTTCCAAGTTGGAGGTTGTCATTCCTCCCAAGCTACTCCAGAAAAAAATCGTTTTTATGGAGTGTTTCTTAGCAATAAGACTCATAGAATAAGAATAAAAGTTCCCAATGATTTCATCAAAGATTTAAGTAAAATATTAATTGCTAGTTTTCTATCAAGTGTAGCAAGAAATTTTTAAAAATATTGGTGTCCTACACATTATACTGGAAATCATTTGCATACCCAAAGGAACTAACCCCCCCTCCCATCTCCCCCTACATCAGAGACGCGTTCCTAGATGCGGAAAATTTGTTGGAATTGATAAACACTAAGTAAGCATAATATGTTATATTTTTAAGGAAAATAAGAGGACAGAAACACAGTTGTGTGGATTTTTAAATTTTCCTGCAGCTCGAAAACGGCCTCTCCAATCATTTTTCATTAGTTATACCGACATCATTAACAGCTCGAATATAGGTTAAAGTCACAATAAGGCAGTCCTAGATTAAGAAGTTCTGCTAAACAGTAAGGTGGGTAAAACACTCTCAGAATAAAGAAAGATGAGAAAGTGTTCCCGTAAAGTCACACAAGTTAATTTTATCCAGAAGTGACAATGTATGGCCCACGTATAAATGTCGATGTAGCTTAGATTAAACTTATCAGCTTCCTAAAAGCTATTTTTAATATTTCTTTCACTCTTATATGCATGTATGTTTCTGTTTGACTTAGGCTTTTGTAGATTTTTCCTTCGAGACTTTCCTCGTTGTTATTTGTATGTAAAAGACAGAGAGAGGAGTGTTGCATTGTTACTGAAATTTAAAAAGTATAAATAAAACGTATTTTTGGCAGAAAGTCATAAAATAAACTCATTGATCAGCTGCCGAATGTTCACTCTATATAAAGCTACACTTTTCTCGGACGACAGTAGCCAATCTAGTGATTCTGGCAGTTAACGATTAAGCCAATATTCACTGTCGTCCACGGCGTGTGACTTTAATATGAATTTACTTGTAGGAGGGAGCCTAGAAACCACAGAACTCAATATTCATGAGTAATTGAGGAATGGGGATGTCTAAAAGTCTCACGTTGGTTGGGTCGAAGTAGACTCAGTTCCATAGGCCAACCAATATATCTAACCACTTGTCTACCTCGCTAGCTTTTTATCATATTCATAAAAATGTAATAAATTTCTGGGGACAATTACGAAATACACTTTTCTAGATCATTGCATTCATAGACTAGGAGCATTCAGCTCTAGTAGGTTTCGATGGGCAAAGAAACTTGAATACGTCTTGACCATAGTATTCATCCCCTCCATACCGCGGAATTCTTTGAAAGTAGGGCCAGAATGCAGTAACAATCAACTCTTAAAAACTTGCTGGACGCTATAAAAGAGGGGAATATAAATATTTCTCTTGTAGAGGAAATGGGGTGGTGGTGCCGGGGTAGGAGCATGGGAAGAACAATGAGTGACAAGTGGAAATAGTATTACTTAAACCATGAGAGATCAAAGGAGCATGCTGGGAAGAAAGGGGCAGTAGAGCTATACAAATATAAATATTCGCGGGTCACCTGCCAGAGAGAGCACCGAATAAATTCTGGAAGAGAGAGGGGGAGAACCCGTGGATAAAAATTGAAGTCAGTTTTCGTTGATTTTATAAATAACGCCTAGGAGAGAAAGAGTGCACGGAAAATAGTGTCAGACGCGAAGAAATACAACCGGATCGGAATAATGAGAGAAGACGTTGAGTCGAGAGGAGATTATCGAGATCAGAAGAGGGAGATCGGTGATCAGATAACAGGCTTGTAGCCTGTGTTGTGAAAGCCCTCTCCGCCTCCTGAACCTTATCGCTCGTAGGTAGTTTGGAGAGCCGAGAGTGCGGCAGAAATTGGGGCGGAGAGGTCGGAGAGAAGAGGAAACCAGAGGATTGTTGGAGAACTGGGGGAATCCGAATGGCCAAAAGCAAGTTCTATCCGAATGTTTGGATTCGAGTATCGTAGTGTAAGTGCTGGTGAATTGCCATTAAGATAACGAGGGGAGGGGGTGATTCACGATGATCGAATTTTAATATCGTAGTGCGGAGCGAGATTGATATCTCCACAGTGGTGATGGAACCTCAAAGCAATGAGGATAGATGACATCTCGTTTCATGTGCGTATCATGCATTCGCATCACAGAAACTGATATACACTTTCACATCGCGTTTACATTAGGTTTGGGGGATTCGGCAATAACAGTAATATTTGCTTCCAGTTCCAAATAGAAAGATGACGTTTTCCCTCAAAAGTGACCATTTCAACTTTGCCCACATCTTGAGATAAATCCATATCCTTATCAATGCATATTTTATTAAACCGATAGTCCGATATTATGAAGTATATTTTGCATTCAAAACGTACTTAAAAATGTATAACACATGGGCACCCTAATGCCCTGTGTTTTACAAAGTACTTGATGGCTCAAAATTTAAAAGTGATACTGCATTAAAATTGAATGTTGATGATTGGTTATATGCTAAAATAATACCAGTTCTACCTATAATGCAGAAAGGTAGAAAATATACTGAAGAATCCACTATGACTGATTATGTGTGAAAGATGAAGTAACAATAAGAGTTAACCAGTTCAATACACCGATGAAACGCCACTAAGATGTTTAGTCCTAATCAAAACGGGTCATTTTGTTTTATATACCCCAGTTTTAAAACTGAACACATTTTCGAACTTATTTATAAGTTAAGAACTCGTCTTATACACTAGAAAATGGCAGTTACATAACACTTTCATTACAGATCACTTTATGACACACCTACGAGCATCTTATTAACAATTTCGGGCCATCTGTTTCGCTTATCTCGACCTTAGGTTTAATGACAGTATACATTGCGATGATTAGTGAACCTTAAAAGAGGTCAAACTTAGCCATGTCAATGGGGGTGTCTATTTTGCTGACTTTCGCAATATCCTGTGGGATCAAAGCGGGTTTTCTTCAGGATTGTGGACATTTATTTCACTTTTGACTTTTTCCTTCCATACAAACATATTGTTAAGCCCAATACCATAGGTTACAATAGAAAAATCTGTTTTTATGATATATGCGAAAAATCCTTAATGATATCAACTTAATGGAAGGGGAATTAATCCAAATCAACTAAATGGATGGGTAATTAATCCGTCATACGCACAGAGTTAAATTTCACGCCTGTAACACGTAAAATAGGAGCAGGACCGACATTTATTTTGAACAAAATGGTCTAATACATAATTTTCTTTAGAAAAAAGTTAAAAGAAATGTATAGTATTAATGGAAAAAATAGTATCACTACTCCGTTTCACTGAGTGTTGTAATCATTTTAAGATAGATATAATATGAGGCCATAACATATGTTTTAAAATATTAATGATAAAAAACGGATAAAATATGACACATAAGATTTTTTTAAATGAATGTGTCGATAGCCAGCGACAGCGATAGATAGCGACAGCCAATATTTATCGAATATTAATGCAGCTGTTTCAAGAATAACTCAGTCGGAACACGAAACATTCCTAACGAATAGGAACTCAATATATCTTTCCTCAGCATCGAGTCATGGATGTGGAAGTAATATGATAAAATACATGCAGTTGATCTGATTTATCGCTTACACAAAGTATGCCACGAATATGGCGTATTACAGTAGCATCATTACATAGCACAGTTTGCTATAGCCTTGCCTTCGTCGCCACACCTCTTGTGACCGAGGCGTCGAATCAAGTCGGGCTGTTCCGTTAGAATGAACTCTTAACCTTTTCCCGAGAAAATAAGATAAATGAGGGAGTGAGAGAAGGCAAAGAGAGAGAGGTCAGGTGGGGTACTGAAATCTCTTAAGATATCTTTACCAGAGATAAATCCATTCCCCTGTACCCCCCACCCCGCCGAAGGTTTCATGATTTAAATAAAGTTTTCTAACATTTAATTTTTCCACTCCTAATTTCCACCATCTTTTACGATGGCGTAAGTCTTTTTCCTCAGCCAGACGTGAAGTCCACATTCGTCCCCAGGGATGCTATCGAAGCGGTACGTAGGGTGGTGGTGGTGATACGGCAGAGAGCCATGAGAAAGGTAAAAGGAAAAAAATGGGGTTGGAACACTGTGGGGTTTATGAGACTCTGGCTGTTTTTTATGATCTGAAAAGCGCAAAGATAATGTAGTCAATGACCCCTTTCACAGTTCGGCTATCAATTATCTTCTTTGCTCTCCAATCGCAGCCTCATAAAGCCATACAATTTAAATTCATCAATCAACTTGGACGACGTAAAAATGGCTATGGTAATAAATTACCAGCAGGCTTATCAAATGAGGGAGAAGAATCTTTGTACCACGAAAAATGGCAGATGATCTAATAGATAAGTACCACGTACATTAAATAGTTATACCAATATTCTATATTATTTGGTGTCGGAATACTTAAACAGAAGCCATGGAAGGGAGGGATACATTGTACGCCAATAAATATTTGGACGGTCTGAAAAGTTTCCAATACAGAAAATTTCAGAACAAATATCTTGTAGCTTTGCCAGGTCGGACACTTTTCAGACCACCCTTGCCGTAATATATTGATGAATTTTGTCAAAGAGAAGGATAACCAATATGGAATGCATGGAATTCAAAATTTACAATACGTACATAAAAGTCGACATTTGTGGTTTAAAACACTAAAGTACCTATAATGGCCGATTTTTATCGAAAGTAAATCTAACCCAACGGATGTGGAGAAGGATTATTTATTATTACGTAATCTACCTGTTAAGGTAGGTTTTCGGATGGACACAACTATCAAATAAACATTTTGTGACTCCCCACCTAGCAAACTAATCTATATCTGGTCCCTTTTTATCTCTGTGTACTTCTTTCCCCCCTTCATCCCGTCCAACATCCCTATCCTAAGTTAAATATGTGAAATAGATTGTACCTTCTGTTTTTAGTTTTTTAAACTTGGGCATGGAGAATGCTCAAGAATCTGCATATTTTTTGCCATTTTATATCTTCAGTCTTCCATGGGGTTTGGTTTGAAGCCTTAGGACTTGAGCCAGCGAAATCAGTAACGGAAAATGATCCCGGTACCTAGGTTGTAAAGTCCATTATTATTATTTGGTAATCTACCGGTTAAGTTAGGTTTTTGGATGGACACAACTATCAAATAAATATTTTGTAACTCCAAACAAAACCCAATCCAGCAACCCAATCTGCATCATGTCCATCTTCATCTCTGTGTACTTCCTTCCTCCCTTCATCTCGCCCAACATCCCTATTCTGTTCCTGCCCTTTCCTCGCTTGCCCAACATTCTCCCCTCTATTACCTTCTTCAACATCTCACTACGGCTCAATACGCATTTCATCCATTTTTCCTGCCTCCATAGGATTTCTCTCAACAAACCCCTCTCCTCACCCACCATCTCTAGTATTTCGTCATTTGTTTTCCTTTCGGTCCATTTCACCTTCTCCATTCTTCTCCACACCCACATTTCAACAGCCTCCAACCTGCGTCTATCTTCCTACTTCAGTGACCACGTTTCCGCGCTGTACATAGCTACGCTCCATATCAGAGTTTTTACGAGTCTTGTCTTAACATCCCTACCCAACGTCCCCGTCATCAACTCCCTCCTTGAGAAAGCCTCCTTGCCTAGCGCAATTCTTCTCCTTACGTCCCTACTACTTTGACCGTATTGGTCCAAAACACTTCTGAGATATGTAAACTGTTCTACCTCCTCTATTTTTCCCCGCCTATTTTATTATTTAGCTTAGCCTTTTTCTTTCTGGAAAATCGCATAACCTTTGTTTTATTAATATTGATTCTCATCCCATATTTATTGCACTGAACCTCACTCAGCAATGCTTGCAACCCCTTGGCTGACTGAGCAACTAATGCTTGGTCATTAGCAAACCGAACCGATTTTACCAATTCCCTTGTGGAGAAGGATATAAAAGTTAAAATTGATGGAAATGTAAACAAGTGGAAAAGTAATAGGCATATTAGAGGGAGAGATATTTATTGGGAGGAATCCAGAGGAGGCAGGTAAAGTAATTGCGTACATGGTTTCACTCTGAGTCATATTAGATGAGACAGAAATGTAGCTGTGGTTATTCAAAATTAACATTATAAAATGCTAGAATAACATTTATTAAAAATAATAATAATCTATTCAACTCGTCACACGGATTTGTCGCATAAAGGGATACTTTAGAGACTATATTAAGAGCATAATGGGATTTCATAATTGTTAAATAACAACAATAAACCTACGTAGTGAGACGTCGCATATTATTCAGTATCAAGCTATGAAATAAGGAGAATGAATAGAGTAGAGAAAAAGAAATGCATAGAGTTATAAATTACCTCGACTCAAATTGAATATTTTAATATTCTGTCTAATGAAGTCAATTTTATTCAATGATGCAGTTTTTCACAGATTTTCATCGGAAAGTATCTCCTGTATTCTCGTGAGTTCAATTGAGTATATAATGTCCACGCAGGGTTCTTGTGTGGTGCCGAAATAACGATCAGTCACACATCCGAAAATCAAATTCAAATGTAAATTATATTACAAAATTTCATTAGGCCAACTTTTCTAGAAGATAGAATTGATGTA
The DNA here is from genome assembly GCA_037158775.1 of Hetaerina titia. Classification (NCBI taxonomy): domain Eukaryota; kingdom Metazoa; phylum Arthropoda; class Insecta; order Odonata; family Calopterygidae; genus Hetaerina; species Hetaerina titia. The sequence continues at coordinate 62,791,567 of CM073777.1, read as the reverse complement.
GTGTTTACAAAATTAATAAAGTAAAAATCTTACGATTATTTTCATGGTTTTGCATTCAAAAAGTGAGGCATATAAAACATATTTGATCTCAAATGTATTTTAATGCTTGAATGAATAAAGAAACCTAGTCTGAGAGTACATTTTCCGCTCTAAGTTCTTATTTTGAGGGTAATGTCCTACAAAAATGGCTTAACAATATTTGCAGATTTTGACCGTAAAATGCATTTATTATTGATGAGAGATTTATTTCGGAAAAAGTGTTCTTGGCCATCAACCTGGTGAGGAAATAGTACGAAGCAATTACGTGCATTCAAAAAAATAAGGCAATGCAGCCGAAAATATCAAAAATCCATTAACGTAAAATTGAGCTAAACAATGAAATTGGCATTAACTCCGATTCACATTTATACTATTATTCCCATTAGGTACTTTTATTTACCATTAATTGAGTTCTCGTCTTCCTTTCCCCTGATAGTATATTCCATTTCCTTAATTACTATTTGACAACCTTTCAACTTATAGTTCCCGACTTTTTGATATTTTTTTATCTCTCAAAATATAATATCTAAGAAAGATTTTATAAAAGTAGCTATTATTACGCGCAATGCCTTTAAATTGTATACTAAAATTGCAACTCTTACTCTGCTGTATATGTAGAATTAACTCAAATATTATTTAAAATGAATGGCACGCATTATTTTAAAGTAAATCTAAGACACATGCATCTCATTTTTACATCACGTCTGTATACTATTATGTGAGGATCATTACTCAGTATATTTTCCAAACTTCCAAGAATATATTTGTACATATAGCATATTTCCATTTCCACAAAAGGGTTGGCATTAAGTTGGACATTTTTCAGTGTTCTCTTTTTCTATTATCCAAACCTACTCCACGAACTGATGATGATAACGGCGCAAGATAAATAATTATTCTCATCAGTAAACGCTCTCTATGAACTATTAATCCACCAGATGCTCCAAATTATCGATTTATATGGCGATAATGGTACGGTTCCAGTTTAGCCTAAGTTGTATTGAGTTTACTAAGAGAACGAGTATTGTATGAAAGGCTCTGCTAGGCTAATGCTCGCCATTAACCCAATTAACCTAGAATTAACGCATTAAACTTTGAATCAGTGTATTTAGTAGAAACATGTAAGCTCTACTCTATATGAGAAAGACGTGTTCAATTCATCCACCAACCATTGGAAGCCCAGCCACTGGGTTTTACATATAGATTTTCCTCATTAGAGCTCATAAAAATAATTAATAATCACATTTTGTATGTCCCTGGCAATGAATCATACCGCAAAATGTTGATATTCCTATACAAATATGCTACATTTATTGTTAATTTTTTTTCATTCAATTTATATAAGGGTAAAAAAATTTGAGAACATTGGATAATAGTTGATATAGTTATTCGTTAAAATTGATTATTATTCTTTTCCTACATATATTTTAACAATCAATCCGAACAATAAAATTGGCCCTGGGAAAGCGAAAATATCTCCGAAAGCAAAAGCAATTCAAATTGAATTCTCATGAGGTCCATTATTGTTCTCATTGATGTTAGGCATCCTAAGAGAGGATCTCAGTGAGTGGCGTATAATTAGGAAACAACTGAATCGGAGAGGGTTCAAACGCCTGTCGTTTACACCAAAGGTTTCCCTTTCTATGGCCCCGAGACATGAACGATAGGAGCAGAGATAGAGCAAGATAAGAAAACTTGAAAATGTGGTACTGCAAAAGGATAATGAAATGCAAAACAATAAACCAAGTGTGGGAAAAGATTGTAGCAGCTTAAGGAAGGACGCAAGGAAGACATATGAGAGGACGGGTGAAGCTATTCGGACATGTTACGGGGGACGATAGTTTACTCAAGTTCATAATTGAAGCTAAGGCACAGTTGAGGCATGACAGAGGAAGGCCGAGGATTAATTAAGAGAAACAGGTGAGAGGAGATAACAGTGTAGGCTGCTAATAAGACATGTACAAATTATCTAGCAAAAGGACATCTGGTAGGAACCAGTCCTTTTACTAAATATCCCCGTTACGGTGAACACGTTAAAAATCAAATTAAGAAAATATCGACGAAGCTGAAATATAATCAACGCGTACCTACGTGAAGTGAAAGCATTGAAAATTTATAGTAATATAAAAAAACAAGTGATGGACGAGTAAACGAGGACGAGTAGACGCGAGGATGGAAAGTGGACGAAGAGAAGACTCTTGGGAACGAATATAAGAGAAAAAGAATTGGATGTGATCTGGAAGGGTGTTTCGCGCTTTTAATAAGAAAGGAAGTTGGGGAAACAAAATAGGAGAGTGTGTGGAATTTTTCCGACCCCTCCTGCTTCGGGAATGAAAGCAGGAGGGATCAGCAAAGCGAAGGCAGAAGGAGCAAAGGAGAGGTGAGGGCGTGCACTTTTGAGTGCAAACAGTTTTCCCTTCCCGTGCGATGGTGCGACGGCAGCTGCAGAGATGAAAGGACTCTCGGCGGTGTGAGGCGGAGTATAATACGAAATGGAGAGGAAAGTTCTAAAAAAATGGTATTGAATGAAAAAAAAGAAAATAACGTTAGAAGAGCGGATATTGTGTGAGCTTTAAAATAAGGAGAAAAGAATACAAGACTTTTTACCTAGTGATGACAGCCAGACGGAGGAGTTATTTTCAGCATTCTCTTTTAACAACACCACCTCCTACGGTTGTGTATGGCCGACGTCATTCCAGCCTTGAAATGTGTCTAGCCGGATTATTTTACCGGACATACACAGAATAATGTATTTTTTGCTGACTATGAACGAAAAATATATTCTATTCAGAGTACAAATTTATATATATATATATATATATATACATATTATTTTTGGAATTCGGTAAAATAAAATAGAACATTTTCTAACGCGTGCTGCTATATGACTCTCGAGTCAGATCGTGAACCAATTTGTACAACAGTTTGGATTAGGTTATAATAAACGCATTTTAATGAATCAGGGATCACAAACCAAATTGAAGTCATATTGATAAACACTGCACTATATAAACTCAGGATCGATGATCAGTTCTCGCGGTTAAACCCTAATTCCAAAACAAATCACACGTACCTCACGAAAAATTCATAGATCCACCACTCACCATGCAGTGCATAGGTATTATGAAAACCTTTCATCATACAATTTTTAAATCCTGGCCGATTTTATGTTTCTTTTTAATTTCAAAAATAGGCAATGACGGATGTACATGACTTGAGAGAAGACCATTACACAGGAGAAATAATTTTACTTGTGAGAGAAATATCTGTGTTGGAACTATAAAACTTTAGGCTCTACCGACTACCCTTATCTAGACTCTATATTCTTCATTTAATCAAAAGGCGTAAAAATGATTATTACATTATCATATTTCCAGCATCAACAAAGTATGATTCGAAAGGATACAAGAAAAATGCACAAGCAATTAAAATGCCCTTCTCCCATTACACGGACTTACCGATTCTTTCCATGTAAGCCACTCGCTTTTAATAATATTTTGCTTTATTTTGTCACTATACAGAAAACCCATTAGAGAAAATTACCTACCACACCTAGGGGACAAATCAATTTTACTAAAGACAAGGAATGAAGATGGAAGAGGATGAGGATAAAAATAGGAGAGTAGCGAGAATAAAAGCTTTGGTATCAACGCCAAACGCTGGCCACTCGGGCACTAGTACGACCTAAGCGAAGTTTTTTTTTTTTAAGTGTCAAGATTTTTATGGCGCACAGGATGGAGGGGAGAGATAGGCAAAGGGCCTGGCATAGGAGATCTAAGAGAGGTAGGGTGACTAGGGTGGAGGTGTGGCGGAGAGCGTAGGGGTTGGGAAATTTTTAAAGGGATGGTTAAAAGAGGGCCGCCTAAAGAGGATGGCGATGTGATCGATCTTGGTAGGGAACGTTGCAGACAATATTTATGCCATGAGAATACCCGCTTGGTCCACGGAGCAAAAACTGCAGGCCCTACTCAAAAACGTAAATATGAGAGAGGGATTTAAGGCAAAGATGCATGTGCCAGGCATTCATATTTTTCCTTCTCTTCAAAGCACGTGGGTGTTCATTTGATATCATTCGTACCACATTTGCTTCGGAACACTACAAATTTCATAACCTCGAACAGATTATTATTAGGTAATCTACCGGTTAAGGTAGGTTTTTGGATGGACACAACTATCAAATAAATATTTTGTAACTCCAAACAAAACCCAATCCAGCAACCTAAACTACATCAGGTCCCTCTTCATCTCTGTGTACTTCTTTCCACCCTTCATCCCATCCAACATCCCTATCCTGTTCCTACCCTTTCCTCGCTTGCCCAACATTCTCCCCTCTATTACCTTCTTCAACACTCGAACAGATGTTGCACTCAAAATTTAGCCTTCAAACGAAGATAAAAACCATACGACGAAGAGTATTTGTGGCACACCACGACAAATTGTGCAGGAAAGTTTATAATATACAAATGTTATAATGATATTATTAATTGATTATTTTGTTCCTTTTTCGTCAAATCTTATGAAAAAATTGTGCCATTGGTTCATTATAAATCGCGCAGTGAATAGGCGAATTTTTAACATGCTAAAATTATAACAGATAAACTTGTCAAATCCTAGGTCGAGGATGTAGAATAACTTATAAGTAGAATTAACTTTGTTCTTGCCATTTTTCGGTATTGGACAAGTATTCTGAAGTTTATTTCATTTTATAAATTTTGATTGAAAATCTCGTATTCTCAGCAATTCTTGTTGGGACATTTCAACTATTTGTATTATTTTTATTATTATTTTATAGACATTGAATAAACCTCAAAAATGCAAAACTATATCACAAGATATGTTTATATGTATTCTTAAAATAAACCATTTCCTTTGTGATATTCGGAGCCACTACGGTGCCGAACGGTTTTCTGGCTAGAGCGAGACTAACCTATACATAGTACTGAATAACCTTTACTTAGTACGCGTAACTGAATGGCATGAGAAAAATCAGTTCTTCATAGCTAAATATTTAAAAAATTAACTCAATTTAATGCTTAGGTATGACTATTTAATTGAAAGTTTTACACCTATCAACATCAAGCTTCGGAACAAGGATTTTATTTCCTTTCAGATTAAATAATAATAAATTGATTTTCAAATAGTCACACTTGTATTTCCAAGTAATATACGACAAATATGCGACTAATATACGAGTATTTAGTTACATTTGGCAGACTTAATGAGTAGCTTGACATGTAAACTGATTTTTCGGTTACATTGGAGGCTACTTAAAAACATCATCTCATAGAGAAAGGGGAGATCTCAATATCTAAGAAATGAGGTGGAATATTTACAATTAAGATTTTATGTCATTGCGTCCAAAAATGCATGTAAATAGTTTTCATTCAATCTGATTTTCTCTTCTTTCTGGTAACGTGCGAGAAACAATCATACCATCAAGACAATGACAGCTAAGGAGTTTTTCATGACAACACATTTCAAACATGTCAGCACCATGTATTCCGTAGAATTATTCCAAAGGAGAATTTGTTTGTGAAAGTTCATAATCCTCTCGGAAAGAAAGTTTAGATTCCTAAATTGTGCAAATAATTTTGTATATTTAACTCTGCGTTCACGTTCAGGATTCATATTTGAACAAAGGTCAATCTTTCATCGCAGCCTTTCCCTCTCTTTTCAGGAGCAGATGTGATTCTGAATAATGAAATTTGATTAAGAGAAAATAAAATCAAATAGCCCGAACTTTCAACCGGGAACATCCAAGCATGTACAAAAAATACGCCAAATGTTTATAATCAAATGGTGGGTCATTAAACATGCTTTGACAAATTATTTCATCACGGCTGATATGTTAAAATCTCTCCCGGAATGCACGAGGGCATTGTTCAAATCCGCAAATTTGCATCCAGACCGGACCCGAAGTCACCATCGCGTAACCTGCAGGTTATCCCTGGAGTCCATGTACCTAGGTGTTCCGTCGGACGAGGATTAGCTTGCGGTGGCTAACGCTAGATCTAGGCGAGAATAGACGTCGTGAGCTTCATACCATCAATCATTGAGCGATATCCGTGGAGATGTAATCGTAGATTTTTGTCGGATAAAATACTTCCATGGTAATGGAATATAAGCGGGTACGCATGTCTATACACCTACACACATGTATGTATATATTTTATTAGATAATCCACCGGTTAAGGTAGGTTTTCGATTGACAAAACTACCATATAAATATTTTGTGACGCCTGAAAAAGACAACCGAACAACCACCTCTACAACAAGTCCCTCTTCATCTGCAAGTACTTCTTTCCACCCTTCATACCATCCAACATTCCTATTCTATTGCTGCATTTTCCTCATTTGCCTAAAATTCTCCCCTCAAATGCAGTTTTCAACAAACCACTGCCGATCAATACGCCCTTCATCTATTTTCCTGTCTCCTTACAAATTCTCCAAACAATCCCGTCTTCTCGCTCACCATACCTAGCACTTCCTCGTTTGTTTTTCTTTCGGTCCTTTACACCTTCACAATCCTTCTCCATGCCCACATTTCAAAAGCCTCCAATCTACATATACAGGTATATGCATTCAATATACATGTATATATCATTTAGTTACATCTAGATACATATCAGTTTAGAATGAGGATGGGAGCCACTAGTTGCCAGTAGTAGCCAATAGGATAATTAGAATTGGTAGTTTATATATTTGTTTATTATCTTGTATGCTTCTTCCAGCAAGTTATTCTTTTTATTTAATAGACCCATCTTTTCAGCATTTATTCAGCACGATTTGAATATTCATATTCCGCTATTAAATGTTGTTGAATGTAAATACTTTCTTTCGTGTGACTAAGGGTGGTCGAGTTCCTGAACAAATCAATATTTGTGTAGAAATAACACGATTTGGTTTTGCATGTGGTTATGTTCTCGTATGCGGTTAGTGACCTAAAACCCTCTTCACCCGCCTTGCGAGGTGTTGTGCAGAAGTAGACAAGTACATTCCATATCGGTTTTGACGAGTCCCTTCTTATCATATTTACTCAATGTCCCTGTCAATAACTCCTCCGCCTTGTGAAGCCTTTTTGCCTTGGGCAGTTCTTCTCCCTTCGTGTCTACTACTTTGACTATATTGGTCCCAAAAACTTTCAACAAACCTAAACTGTTCCACCTGCTCTATTTCTCCCCTTCTCTTTTAATATTTAGCTTAGCCTTCTTCTATCTGGAAAATCCTATAACCTTTGTTTTATTTATATTGATTCTCATCCAATATCTAACGCACTGAATTTGCAATTCACGCAACAATGCCTGCAACCCCTTAACTGACTGACAGACTAAAGCTGGGCCATCAACAAACCTAACTGATTTTACGAATTTCCAAAAAACCTTCATTTCTATCTCCAAGTTCTTCTATCTCCAAGCCTCTTTAATCATTTTCTCCAAATATAAGTAGAATAGTGCCGATGATATTGGACAGCTCTACCTTATACCTCTTCTTAACACTGGCCATCCAAACTCTCCATCCCGCACTCGCACCTGAGCGGTCTGAGACATGTACAGGTCCCGGGTTAGCCTTCTGTTCCGATAATCTATTATTACTTTCTGTGAAAAACTCATTGATTTTTCCCAATTCACTCTATCAAACGCTTTTTCGAAACCTACGAAACAGGTAACTACGTCCTGATTGTATTCTACATTCCTCTCGATTAGTGATCTCATTACATCAATGGCATCACGCGTACCTCTCCTCCTCCTAAACCCACACTGATTGTCCCCTAAGTAATCATTTGTCTAGCTATCCATCCTTTTTTTTGATGATCCTGAAAACCACTTTAGCTGAATGGAAAATCAAACTTATTGTTCTATAGTCCTCAAATGATACAGGCTTTGCCTTTTTCGGTATAGGAACTAACACTGATATCACGAAGTCTTCCGGGCCAGATTCCTTCTTCATAGATGCCACAAATGAGTCGAGATAGTCTCCCTCCCACATTTTACTAAACCTTGTAGTAGTTTCACAGGAATGTTGTCTACCCCCACGGCCTTTTTTTATTTGAATTCATTTCCCTTAATGTCCTTAATATCTCATCGTCGAGTATTCCTGGACCCAAGCTATCTTTATCTACGTTATGTTCCTTTTCTATGTCTAACCTTGTTGGCCTAAGTTCTTTTCCATGCATTTCTTCAAAATACAGGTCTGTGTATAGAAGAAATATTGTATTCCTTCCATCTCCCTTCCATCTTCCCTGTATTCCTTCCATCTACCTTGGATCTTTTCTATTTCAACTATTATCTTACCCGGCTTATCTCTAGCTGTTAATACAAATCTCCCGGAAGTCTAGCCAATCCCCTTTATTGTAACATATAAAATCTTAATTTTAATAAAATCTTTAATCTTAAAAAGATTAATTTAAGGAATAGGAAACATTTCTATTAAACTATTTCTTGATGACTGAAGAACATAAAGGTTTTGCAGAAACATTATACAATATATAACTCTGGGTGTACAATACTAATTTCTCATGCCATTTTATTACCATAAATATTGCAACCAATAAGGAAAGAAAATAAAAAAATTGAACTATAATATTATGCAAAGCCATGATCAAGGACATAAATGAATGCACCATTAAATCAAAGGACGGAGAGAGGTCAATCAAACGCGTTCGACATGAATTGTTGATACTACTTCTTGCATCACCGGTAAATGATCATTGTTGATGACAAGATGACGAAACAATTGGTTTTCGGCACACATTTTAGCCTAATTTAATATATAGAAAGATGAAAGACTTCCTTAGCTTGTCTTACTTTTCAGTCTCTTAGGTCTAATATATATGTATATATATATATATAATATATAAATAAGTATAAAATTCAAGATAAAACGCTACTAATGTCAACTATACTTCACAGCTTGAGTCAGAAATCATAACATACGATATATACCGTATATATTTTATAGATAATACTGTTCATTTGAAAACATATTTTACATGCTATTTTGCATAATTTAGTTTTAGTAATGAAATATTATAGAGTGAATTTTATATAAAATTTGAAGAACGTGCGAATAAAGTATCTACTGCCGAAACGGTAAAAATAATCGTACTTTAGACTTTAAAATAAACTTTTTAAATTTTTTTTCAAATGAAAGATATCATTTTCTTAAAAAAATAGGTAAAATGCGTTGTGAATTGCCACTACTCTATCAATTCTTTGCCAGCAAATGCAACATCGCAAATGCATAGTAAAAGCTTATGAAAATATATTTTACGTAAATGTATTCAAAGAAGTTCAAATGCTTTTGATATGGCCGATAAAATGAATTATATTTTACTAAACTCATACACATCAGCCTGGAAGGTCGTAATGTAAAAATGCGCATTTTGCGCGAGCATGAGCTTCCCATGTAAACATTGCTAATAAAGTTGATTTATGATGTGTTATCTTCTAATGCATCATAAATTAACAATTTAAAGACCTAAAAAAGTATCTTTATTAATAATATTCTTTAATGAACTTTTTCTATACCATCCTAGAAATATGGAGATTTGAAGCAAAATTTCGTACTCGAAAATAGCACTTTTGGTAATTTTGTAACACTCGCTCTGTGTCTCTGACTCCGACTCTACTCTGTCTCTCAATTCCCTTAAAATATTTTAATCTTTGGTTCATCATGCTCATTTTTCTATCCGACTTCATGCCATCCATAAAATATATTCTCCTCTTTTCCTAGCCCACTCAACTACCATTTTCCCTTTTATATTGACCTTTGGAACCCCAAAATTTGAGCTTGGAAAAATTATGACAGATGAGTAAACTTATGGTCACATAGCTGTAAAACCATTATAAAACTCACACGCTGACATTAATACACGTGCATTAACAATTTAAACATTTTTACACCCCAATGACGAATTTCGCATCAGCAATCGGCACATATTGTTGAAAATGATCAAATAATGAGCGGATGATGACTAAAATTTCGGATCCAATCAGACTACAACTTCACCACCAGCAGATGTACCCAATTATTACGGTCGAATTGAACCTCTAAAAGTGGTGATGCAAAGCGACGGATGTGTAACACGCTCTGCCCCCAGAGCCTAAAGCCGGATTATTCAACCGCATTCTCTCCCTTCCCAACTCCCTCGCGGATTGAACCGATCGCATGTCGGAAATGCCTTCCGCAATCGGCATTACCTCTCCACCCACCCAGGTGAACGTATCAAGAAACCACTCACGGCTCAATGGGAGAGTCAAGAGTTCGCAAAACAAATGGAAAACAAAAATAAAACAGGAGGAGGAAAGTTTCGCGGGACATCGCGCCCTGTGTAATGTTTACGTGTTGTAATTAAAACCCGAACCAATTTTTGCAGAGGAAGTCAGTCGGAATTATTTAAGAGAAACCCTAAAGGGAGTTCAACGCATATAACATGGCAATGAAACCTAATATCCTGAAATTGGCCCTAATATACACACCATTTTGGACGCATTGCAAACATTCTAGTACAAAGGGTGAGATAATTTATGATAGATTCGAAAAAATGCCAATAAATCAAAAACTTAAAACCAGTGGAATCGAAATTAAATTATGGAATTCAAACAACAGAAAAAGAAGTCATTGCATTATTTAAACTACATCGACACCAAAGCGGACTGACAATTTTTCAGAAGTACTGTATCGCCAATGAAGACAATGCAAAGGTCGCGTGTAAAGGAAAGTTATTCAACTTCTAACGTTTATATGGTTTTGGTTTATAGTAATTTTGATTCGACTTAAAATGCTTTTGAGTAGGTACTTCAAAGAAAATCTTCTAAAATGGCGGAATAAACAGGAATGGCGAAGAAGATTTTTTAAATTATCAATAAATTATTATAAAATAAATGTTGTCATTATTCTCAAAATACTTTTAACTATTCTCACGGCTTTGAAAGACAAAAATTTACGTTTAAATTTTTTAAAAGATCTTATCCAGAAGCAAGGTATAAAACATTTAAAACATACTTTTATCATCAGCGGAAAATAATTCAGAGGCACGGCTCTCATAATTTAAACCGACGAATGCTTTATAATCCTCAATAGGGTTTCAATAGACGGAAACCCTTTGGGATTATGGGTCCGGGGGCTAACCTCAGAGGAGGAGACATTTGGAAAGCGTCCAACAATCTTCATGAGCAATCCAAGAATAAAAAGTAATAAAAGGTCGGTGGAGGGTCTCCATGGTCTCGTGAGTGGAAGAGACAAGCGGATGAAGGACAAAGAAATGAGAAGTGGGAAGAAAAATGCATTCAAATGAGCAAGAGCTCACGTTGGCTGCATGAGTATGAAGCCCGCGCGGTCCTCAAATCTAAGGTGGTATCGGCGTTTAATGTGATCGTTTTTAGACTGCATGCCAGGTTCAAGTGCATTCTTAAACCTGCCAGAGAAATTTCTGCGCCTGTATCCGCTGATGAAAAATCTGGATGAACAATGAATTACTCATATGTCATCACGTATAGATGATTAAAATATATTATTTTAGGCCAAAGAGTTTTCCAAGAGACCAAGTTTTCGAACTAAGGCCAAATAAATAAATGTAATATTTCCGTTAGTTGCACAAAAAAATGTCATCTCTAGATTATTACGTCTGAAATATTACATCACAAAGGAATTCATTCATTGAGTCTCCGTGATGACCGTTATTAGAGGTTTAAAGAGCTTAGAAATATATTCAATTAGCATTTATAAGATATAAACCGTAGTACAATCTAGTAAAGTATATTATTGATTTTTTTATATTAGAGTCTTTCTTTCAATTAAAATTTACTGTATTTTGGCATATTAGGAAAATATCGCGTTATATTTAGATTTAGTTTGATTTTCAGTTTCACATGTGTTCGGCAAACCTTCTGGCATATTAATAATAAGTCAACAGGCATCACACCTGAACTTCTTGTATATTAAAAACAAACTTATTTTTGTTAGTAGGTAATTTTTTTAAGATTAATACATCAACTAAATACCGAAAAAAACTATATATCTGAATACCACTGCCTCATAAATGATTTCATTGTGTAACTCATAAGAAAACCTTTTTCTGCCAGCCAAACCCTAATTTGGAGCCGTTTCCAGACAATTCAGGCAATCAACATTGAAAGAAAACAAAAAACAAATTGAAGGTTTTCCATTGGTCGATTCATCAGAATTTATATATATCAGACTGGGGTGTGATTCAAAATTTTCACACTAGGTTCGGCAGACGACTGGAGACTCGAATGGAGAACATCTAGCAGAATTAGTGTATTAAACTAATCCATCCAAACGAAGTGAACTGTTTGGATGCGATGAACGAGTATCTTGAGGTATATTCTATGTGCACTGGTTTCTTTCCACCTCAAAAATATTTTATACTCGCAGGATATAGTCCGTATAACCATACGCCCGGAACGGGAAAAGCAAATAAGAAGATCAGGGTTGCTCGTCTTTAATATGCAGAATCCCAAAATCTGACTGCAATGAAATTTTCTCCAATTACCACCATCTAAGAAAGGGTTGGAGGGAGGGAGAGTAAGAGAATTTGGACGAAATGTGCTTACATAGGGGTAGGAAAAGGCCACGGAGGGTGGGGAATAGGGTGGGAGAATCGGGTTGACTGGAGGAAATGAGGTGGTTTGGGTGTAGGGAGAAGGGTGGGCTCAGAGAGGCGCGAGGGACGTTGGGGTAGAAAGGCCAATTCCCCCAACCTCCACGGAGCGGTTGTCTTGGGCGCTCATTTTCACGGTTAATTAAGCGCCGTTTAAAGCTCCGTTTACGTGCAGGCTGACCCGCAGAGTAAAAATGCCAGCAGAAGAAAAAGCTATCCACTCACTCCCCCACCAAAATGAGTTAAAGACCGAAGTACGATAAAGGCCAACATCCCGTGAGTGAATAAAGAGGTTCAAGGTGGATGGGAAGGAATCTTTTCACAGAAAGAGCAAATTTACACCTGAACCACTCTTACCTCCTCCCCCACGAACAATACATTATAAATTCGGCCTCCGCTTCAACATATTCCAAGATACCCTCTCACCTCTTAATGAATGCAAGTCTTCGGCAAAATTTAACAGTATGCTAGCTTGTATTTTGTCATTAAATCATTATATTAGGTTGAGGAAAAAGAAATCCATTATTTTTGCCTGAAATTAAAAACTTAAACAATATTGTCATATGTGATCCATTTCTCATCCCCAGTCACCATCCGTTTAAGAAATGGGTCCAGTTCATTTCGTTTGGTCAAGGCTTCGAAGATGGAAATTCGATTCATCGTGTTTCTTGGCGTTAATTGGTTTGGTACCCAAACATCGAGCTTCTTTGCGAAGCCAGCTTTGCGAAAATGGTTTTAAACTGTTCTATGGTCAATCTTTAGCTCCTGGGCGATGCTACGACTACTAACATGCCGATCAACTTCGATTATTTCTGTGATTTTATCGACATTTTCGACGACGGGCCTGCGTGTGCGAGGTGCATCTTTAACATCAAAAATGCCTGAACGGAATCGACGAAACCAAAATTGCACGTAATTAGCTGTTACAGTATCGGCACCATAAATATTCACAATTTAAGAGACCTGGCTTGCATTTTCGTCTTTATCAAAGAAAAACTGTAAAATGAACCCAAATTTCTCTTTGTTGACTTCCATTTTTAACACCCTGTAACTCACAACTAAATGGAACCAACAAAAAACCGCAGAAGAATTTTTTGGTTTGAAATGTCACCTTGACAACGAGCATAAACTTGAAATCGTTTCGATCGATACTTTACAAGATATCGATCACTACATCCATCTACCGAGAAAGTAATGAATTTCTTCTTCTCCAATCTAATATTACCTCCACGAATAAAGTGAATTAAAAGCATTCATCATCTTTACTTTTAATCCATGTTAACATTGATACTATTATTGGAAAGAAATTATAGCTATCGTAATTTTTCATGACGACGTCTTCCAAGAGTTCTTATAATTCAAATTAATGAAAGAAATAATGAACTAATTATGAAAACGTAACTCTAGTAATTGTTGCTACAGCTTTGGATTTCTTTACTTCTCGAGATTTTGCCTGAGCTACCAGTGAATATATTCTTTTAAAACTGAAAATTATAGACTATCCGATTCAGCGAAAAGGAAATTTCGCATTCGGATGTTATTTAAATACCATATTAAACACATAAAAACTGCCTACACCTCCATTAAAATTAATGCGGAAAAAATATGTTGCATGACACCAAGAAAAAATGTGTAACAAGGCATGCACTTCATATTTAGGGAAACTATATCGTATAAATCAAAGTATCAAAGATATATCGTCATCATTCATGATAAAAGAGCTGCCATATTTCTATTATTCAAATATATAATGTGATTAATAAGTATTAGACTGATCACGATTTACAATGCATTTGCTTAAAATATCTTCATACACTAGCTCTTTTGGGATGTTTCAAGTCAATCGCTACATACATACAAACATAACATGGCTTCAGTGGATATCTGGAATGACTTATATTGTTAAATATAAAGTATGAAAGCAGATATTTACCTTCTTGTGATCAAAATGATAATGAGAAAAAAAATTAAGTCAAAGTTATCGATAAAAATGCAAAACATCGGTATTTTTTCGTATACTGTGTGTAGGTGAATATGCATGGAATCATCAGCTTTAAAATTAAAGTCACCACACTTTAAGCTAAAAATTGTTTGATTTATAAATGATAGTAGTAAAACACACAAAATTACCTTCTACGGAACGAAATCGGTTGAAACTTTGGTGACTAATAGCCCAGTATATTTAAATTAAAAGAGAGATTAATTTCTGAGACAGGAACACGAAACAATCCGTTTACGACTTTGCAGGTAGCTAATTGGCTCGCCGGTCCTCGACGCATAGCTCAAATTTACAGTTTCCAAGGCAACGTGCATCACTTTGATTAGGTAATCTCCTCCAATCGGCAAACCACTTACAGAATCATTTCGAACAGATGAACCCATTTCAAGCAATGGACTCTCACTTCGATTTCCTATTTCCAGAAGGGTCAACCAAAACAGATAGATGGGACTAAGCGAAGGATTAAAGAATAAAATCCTACATAGAGAGGTAATAGCTCTACCCTGAATTTCGTTAAAAATGTGATTTAAAATCTCCAAAATGATGTAAATAAAGCCTACTTTTTCAACTAAGTGTCATGGATTAGTTCATGAGTTCCAATTCTTACCGGACAGTTTTAAAGTTTGACACAGCACTCAATGAGTGAGAAATAAATTATAACTTTAATAGTTTCATAAGTATATTAACAAAAATTTAAATAAAACAATATAACTGAAAGTGAATAAGGATTAATGAAGAGTAAAAAAGTGCGTAATCAAGGAACCAAAATGACGAAAAGGTTTGCTAACCATATAAAGAGCAGCAAACTTATTCATTATTTAAATATCGACAAGTCAACAAAATATACTAATCTCAGTGCATTTAACTATTGCCTTATTATTAATTGTGCGAATGACGAATTTTAATTTATGGTCTAATGTCACTCACTCAAAATTACCCTGAAGAGTAATTACGATAAATATTTTTGTAACTATTCCAACGCTTAGTGATCAATTAACTAAAATATTTTTTGCCACTGTCTCTCCCAAAAATTGTAGTTCTTTTTAAATAATTAATAGTTTTAAATAGGTAACATTTGGAAATTCAACTTTTATTATATCATATCTCTATCAGTATCTGTATCATACCATTCTGTCAGAGGACAAGATGTAACCATTGCGCTTTAAGCAACCTAAATGGAATAAAGCTGAAGTAGGATTCTTAATGATGATAAATACTCAACTTTCCAAGAATGGTCCTTTGATTTTCCATCACTCGAATCTATTTCCCGTATTTTTCTTGATATCCCTAAGGTGGAGTATCTCATCCAACTTCAGGCAAAACTACAATTCTTAAAATTCAAATTTAATAAAATACAACGCACAAGCAAAATCTGACACTAGTTTTTAAAATATCAAGTGAAACCTTTCCAACTAATGAAATAATAATGGTAACAAATTTTAGCTGACTCAACTAACTCGATTATATCACCGACATTAGCAGTAACCTTGGGTGTGTTCTTCTATTAATACCTTTGATAAAACAGAGATGAAAGATTTCTAAGTTGATATTTACCCTATCGAATGAGGTATTCTACCATTCCAACAACAGAATGGAGAGACCTATGAGTAATCTTCTAACTTTCATATTTGACAATCAAAGGAAATCATATTTTTAAGAACATTCAACAAGAAACATTTTATCGGAAAAGTAAGAATTCATATTATACCATATTAGGATCCAAATTAAGTAAACATCGATGCAATGGATGCAGGGGAATGATATAGAGGAGAATAAAGTACTAATATTACTTCCAAATTACTGAAAAGGATATATATATTGATTATGGAAAAATACAACGTGAGTAAATAACAATACTCCAACCCATTGTAGTGACCTTTTTAATAAGCCCCTTGACCCACAATTTTTATTTAATGATTCCTATTTTTCATTCCTTTAGGTAAAAAAAGTCTCACTTTAAACTTTAGCGGATAGTATAGACCTCTTTTATCTCTGAATTCACATTCCATTTTACATTTTGGGAAGCATTGACGTACTATAATCACCTTTCTGGTCTATGCATATCTCATCTGTCGTTTTTAACTTTTATCTACAGTTTTTTAAAGCAGTTAATCCCTGCTTCCATCCAGACTGAACTACCATATAATTGTAAGTTTTTAATGCTACTAAATTTTGTTAAAATTCATATCTGTAAGAAATTTTTGAGGCATGTATAAACATTTAATGCAGATTCATAGGAACTTACATCGCATGATTGCCAAGTTTTATTGATTTTCAGACTCTAAGAGTAATAAAATATTTTTTGTTCCGACCAAATTGGATTGATTTCGTAAAAAGATGTCTTTTACTTCATTAATAGTCTCTTTTATGCCGGATTTCCAAAATTACAATACTCGATAAGGCATATGTTGTTTTGCCTAATTGTTCTGGTTGTTAAAGTATACTGGCGCCTATAGTTATTTTTTTTAATTTCGCCTTATTTAATCTTGAACATTATATGTGCATCAGTTTGTGTAAATTAACATACATGGTCTGATTTCATACATTACATTCATAATGCGAGATTGACAGTTAAAAAACTTCATCCAGAAGCAATGCGCCAATCAACTTCGGATTATGGGGATTAGACAGCTCTTTTTTCATTGAACAACGCTTTTGATGTCATCGTTCTTTAAACTCTTACTTAGAAGATAAAATACATCGCGTGGCATCACAATATCCACGTCCTAGGTGGAGAACAAACCCACGGCTTCTAACTGTGTCGGCAAGAGTTATTAAAGAGACTTTTCAGCGCGTTTAGTGACCATTTCGAAGCCTTAAATTATTTTACACTCCGTAAGGTTTTAATTTCCGAGTATATCACGTGACCAAACAATTCATATCCCTATTACGTCATGACACATAAAACCGCCGCTAAAATGTGTAATGAGACCTTGAAATATTAGACTATCCAATTAATGAGACCCATGTTCCACATAATGATTCTTGAGTTTAAGACCTCCCAATTTAGAATGAAGGAGGAATATATCATTTAATTTCCTTGAGTGTGAGAAGCATGAAATATCTTTTATGGTGCATCTGAACGCGAAAATAATGTCCTGAAGTAACACGGTACGAAGGGGTTTTCAAGTATCATGGGGAGGGTTACAAGGTGCCGTAAGCGATTATTAAATTTGGTAGTCTAACGTTTTAAGTTATGTTTTTGGATGAACCCGGACTGTAAACGACCATTTTTCTAAGCCTTTCCTAACATGAAAACTCTAGGATTGCAACAGACAATAAACTGTAAAATTGCGCTATGTTAGGTCTATGGTATTCTATACTCAATCAAAATACTCTGAAATCCCTTCGTCCTCCTTATTTGGATTTTCTCCCAACCACACTCTCTTCTAATCGTTCAGTTTACCTCTTCCATCATTTTCCACATCCAAATCTCAAAAGCTTCCAATTGCCCTGCATTACGGCCAATTTTCCGACCCTAATAAAACCATGATCCATACCAAATTGTCTCACAGTCATTTCTCAACCTCATCTTGTAATGTCCCTGCCCTGTTATCAATCACCTTCTTCTAGTGAAAAAATTTTGCTTTACAGAATTTCCTTGAGAGGATCTTGGTCCAACTCACTTCGAAGACACGTAAACTGTTCCAACTGCTCCAGGTTTTGTCCTTCTATTTTAAACTTTCCTTCTCGGAAACCTCATAGAATTTTTTTCCTTAATTTTTTCACATCTCATACCGATCCCACTCATTTAAAAATGTTCTCAGCAATTAATGTAACCCCTTAACTGAGAGCCTTATCAAATCTTGATCATCCGCAAACCTGACTGATTTTATGAATTGCCCACGTAATTCACAGTCCTTCCGCCAGTTTTTCATATGCCCCATTGACCATTTAATCCACATATATGTTAAAAAGGACAGGTAATAATGAACATCCTTGTCTTACACTACCCATCCAGTCTCTCTATCCGCCACTCCCACTTGAGCAGCATAAGGCATGTACAGTTTGAGGATAAGTCTCTTAAGCCTCCACTTTATTCCTATTTTCTGCAATGCATTCATTAAATTTACCTTATTTACTTAATCAAGCATATTTTCGAGATCTACGAAAAATTAAATACATTCAGATGCATTCTGTTCCCACTCCTTTAGTAACCTTATCACTGCTATAGCAGTGATAAGGTTACTAAAGGAGTGGGAACTTTTCCCATTCTGAACCTAAACTCCTAATTCCCTATGCAATATTTTTTTCCTGCTCTTCATTCTCTTATTGACGGCCCTGAGAGTCATCTTAGCTGCTGATGAAATCAAATTTATTGTTTTATAGTCCTTACATAAGCCGGCCTTCCCTTTTTGGCAAGGAACAACCTCTGACAAAATTTTCCCACCAGAGTCTTCTCTCATAAATGATTGATTAGTCCATAAAACCTCTTTCTAATGATTTCCCAATGTCTGAAGTAGTTCTTTGGTTGTTATCTACCCACTCAGTTTGATTTGATTTCAATTCACTTAATAACCTTTCCATCTTATAATCAAGTACATGTATGTCTACTCCAAAGTCATTCCCATGTGCGTCATATTTTCATTCTCTCTAAAATTGTTGGCCTAATATATTTACCATATAGATGCTCTACCATATTTATTATTTCCATTTCTGTCGAATATTTCCTGGATTAGTAAATAATTTTACCGCTGTGTCTTAAATAGCTGTAACGGATTTTCATTTCTTACGTCCTGATAGACGTAAGGGACTAGAAGAGCGTGGCATGATTCTGGATAAGAGGAAGTCTTCAATCTATTTGAAGCGCTAGAATTCATTCCTTTAGTTTGCGATGTTCGGAAAATTTAATTTGGGTTTCAAATTATGATTGTGAAATTGAGGAGGGAATCAATAAAACTTAATTATTTCAATAATTACTATTGTGCGACAGGTATTTTCTCAAATCTAGTGCTCAAACCAGTTCATCTCTTTTCCCAAACCAAGTCGTGAATGTATTGAGGTTAGCTAATCTTAAATCTCTCACGTAAATAAACGGATTTCCCGTCGATGACGCTAACGACCGAAATGATACATTATCAGGTCCAGTATATTGGGCTATTCCAGAATTATTGCGCGAGAGCTCAAGCGTGCAGGAAGCCGCAATTAAATAAACTGATAACTGTGTATAAAAACGTGCAAATTAGAAATCAGACGGCCGGACGTAATCGATAGGAAATCATGCTTAGTCTCACTGTAATGAACCTATAAAACTTTTAAAATGGGGCCATTTTTATTCAAGAACAACAATAATTTTGTAACCTTAAATATCTACAAAGGAAACGAAGTAGATCGAGCTAATTTTGAGATCCCTTCGCGCACTGCTGCAAATAACTTTATGCTCAGGTCACAAAAGTTATTTAACGGCAGTGTCGGGCATACGTTAGAACAACATTAGTTTCAAGTTGAACAAAATTGAAAAAGCAATGTAAATGTGAAAATAAAGAAGTCTGAAAGGGTGAGAAGAAAGAGAAAGAGGAATATAATTAAAGTCAAAAATATTTGTCCAGAGGGGGTCCATGAGACCCCCCCACTAACTTCGGTATACCCAATTCCTTACTAGGAGAACGGATACTTTGGGCATCGCCCTAGACTTAGAACCTGAATTGTCGAGACATTAGGCGTAGGAAGTGGAATTGTTTTCCCCTATTGTCTTCACAGATATATTATTCCCAAAAACGAGACAAAAGAGCATGGAGATGGGCTCTTGAGAAAATGAAAATTCTTACATTCTCACATTATATTAAATTCTCTCGTTCTAAAAGTTCGTAAAATAATTATATTTCCCTATTTTTACTAATATATAACAAATACTGCTCGCCATATCAGCTGCAATTTTTTTCTTTATTCGCTATAACAATAAGAGAATTCAGTTTCCAAGAATGTACTTAGAAACGACTTCTGCGAGAACGAATAAGGGAACAATGGGAAAAGTCTTATAAGAGGACGACTCGAAATTGTCAACACTGGACAATAGCGAGGTTTTGACACTACAGTCCCACAAACTCCCGATTATTGTAAACAAAAATTCGGGGTTTTTTCGCCAATCTCATAACATACTTGCCATTGTCAATTTTGAGCCCTTTGAGAGCGAACCCTTGGGTATAGAAGAAAATAGAGTTAGTTTTTTCACACAGAATTCGCGCTTCATCAGCATAAATATACACACAGGATAAATTACCACATGCAAAAAGACACCGGTTCTCAAGTAAGTAAATTCACACGAATTTGCTTAGCTAAGGAATGGGGCAGATACACGAGGACTTTTGAAACAGGGAGCTAAATTGATAACCTCCTGGCGAAAATCATTACACTTCTTATGCTTTTTATAGAATAATTTTTCAGCTTGTTAATGACCAGCTGAATTGGGGCTGCTATTAATAAAGTAAGGTTTTTGTGGGGGAGTGTAAATGTGCCACTTAATTATGTTCCCGTACGGGGATGGAGAGGGGATAAGAATTAATAGTAAGCCAAGGTTTTATATTTGCATTATTCATGAATCCTAGGTTTACGAAAAAAGAAAGAATTTTAATAAAATCCTTGAACACCAAAGAACAAATTTTGTGAATGCTCACTAATGAAACTGTCGCTTAAGAATCTTTTTAGAATGAATCCATGTTTTAAAATAGTTTATAAATATTTATTTAATTTCACTGTACGTATTCTGGCTCAATTAAACCTTTACAGAAACTAGTTGCCAGTCATGACGTGTATGTTTTTTGGTCCGAAACACGTAATTGAAAAGATCGGCAGGTAATCATGGCGAAGAAAAATTTCGTTCAAATTAAATGTGCTAGTCTCTCATAGAGAAATGATTTTGTTGGATATATTAACGAAAGTATAAATAATCACTTGAAATGAAGGAGTAGGTATTTATATCATACGGAACATTGCAAGGTAGGGAAGCGTAAAAAAGCCAAAAAATGGCCAAACGTAATTTAAGGAGTAGTCCCCTACATGGGACCATACCGTCTCTGTGCTGGTATGCATTTGCCTTTCCCTAATACCAGAGGTTGCTTAATACGTTACCTCAATGGGTAGTGACACGATGGTCTGTTCGAAGAGCGAGGTTGAAGCTCATTTCACACTAACCCCGAAGGCATGTGATATGCAAGCGTTCAGGGACGGGGCCTCTCTCATTCTCTCTGACTCATTACCCTCTGTCACACCCATATTTCCAGAAAGGTCTGTTACGCAGAAAATTACAGCTTAGATTTAGGAGAGATTACCCAGAGGACTTAATTGTATTTCAATTCGCAGCCATCTGATAAGCTACCTTAAATAACATCCACTAGTCTCCTAACGAATTCACGATTTGCATACATCAAAATGTATAGAGAGATTTTTTCTGCGCATTTTAGACCTTGGCTCCCATTTTGTGTCGTTGGAGGAGGCGGTCTTTATCACGGCTTCTGCAGGGACGAAGGAGAGGTTAAAATGTTGCCAAAATCCCTCAACGGAATTAACTAACATCCATCCCATCTGTAGCATTGATCCACTCACTCAACAAAAAACCTCGGCATTAGTCATTTTAGCGGTCCAGCTCACTTTCACTGGAGAATCAAATGGAGGATAAAAAATACACCCGCCCCTCAGCATCAAGCAAGCTAAGGAATGCTAGCAAATGCTTCGTGCATACGGCATTCAAGCGGAAAACACCTTAAAGGTAAGGAAGACTTCGCGGAGGCGTACACATATGATAGGTATATTTATATGTTTTACAGCTTTGTCTTTTAAATAAGAAATAGTAGATATGCGCAAAAAATGTTATGATAACCCTCACCAGAAATGTATTGCAAAAACGTCTTCCAGATAATATCAGAAAGTAGTTATTCATATATACATATTTCCAGTGGACGACTAGGGGGAGAAAAGGTCAAGAGATATTTACCTACTTAAAATAGGTACCGTGATGAATGGAAAGGTTAAGAAAAAGAATTTAGTGAACAGGAAACAAAGGTCTGCCTCCTTGAAACCTCTCGTGGGAGCTTCCAGAACTTCCCGTACCACAATATTCCGGATTCCTACTTCCCCTGCCGGTATTGCAGGCAAGCGAGGTAAGGAAAGACACCCCAAAATCCCCGACCTTTCTACTCGGGATCCGACGGATGCCCATGCAGTTTCAATGATGGCGCATCTTTCGCCATCAATTATTCAAGCGGGAGAGAAAAGGATGAAGGATAAGAGTGGTGGCAGCAGATTGCTGGAGGTGATAGTGAGGACGGGAAGTAGTGGAGAATGAAAAAGGGGCGGAAGGCACAAAGGATGACTCAAACGAAGCCGTGAAGGGAGGCAGCAGTAGAGGGAAATGTTGGTGGCCATGGGTCATAGCTAAAAGCTCGAAGAGATTCCGGAAAGAAGTATCCTTTTCGCGAATTTCAAGTCTTGATAGCAGTGCGGGAACGTTCACTTGCTCTCGAGTCATTAACTACACGTTCTTACGATACGTACGGAGGAAACTTTGGGCACACCGTTGCCCTCACGTCATGATATTCAACTGAGTTATATGAGAAGTCGATAGGATTTACTAGTTTCCTCTCAGATGTCAATTCTACTGACTGCCACTAATTTATGTGTCATTAGAGATCAGCCTCAACCCATAAACGACCTAGATTAGCGTATTGCAGAAGTTTCACGGTTTTGTCTCGTGAGATACCTGATTATCAACCAAAATCCAATTCCCTCTCACTTACTAGAATTATAATCACCTACACATATAATAATACTAGGCTAACTCGAACTTTCCCAGATAAATTGGATATTAACAGAAAGCATCTCCATTTATGAGAAATTTTATATCAATAATTCATTTGTACTTGAAAATAAATACGTTTTAGATTATTGCAAATAAAAATTCATTTATTCAAAAGTCGATGATTTGTTATGTCTGTACCAAACTACTCTGCAGTTTGGGGTTAATTAGGATGAAAACCTAGAAAGAATAAAATCCGGCACACTAAATTTGTTATTTACTATTTTTTAGTTGGAAATAGTATAAAATAGGAAGCATTACGCCTTTTTGTTCTCGAACATGTTTTGCTGTCTCCTTAATATTTATCCAAATCTGTATAATATGGCTATCGTAAGATAAAGCCACGTTAATACTGCTTTAGAAATATTTTACCTGGCGCTAGTAGGCATTTCAAAATATTAAAAAATAGCTTATTCGTGCAATCTATCAGTTCAGTGACCGGTTTATTTGTGTGCAATCACTTTTTACTAAACAAGAATGAATTAATTTAGTAAAAAGTAGCCACTGTAAATAAAATAATATTCAATAGCGCCATCAAAATATGCGAAACACACAGAGTAAATATTTATCAAATTAAATTAATAAATAGGTAAAATAAAATATTGAATAATCTCTAAAGGAGCCTTGACACTTATTTTCGATGTCAGGCCGTGAGTACGGGGAAAAGTAGCAGAATTATGTCACAGGCATTTTTTACGGATTCAAATACTATCTATCTAATATTTGTTCATTAACGCCGATTCCTATTCTATAAAACACGCTCTGATTCCAATGGTAATCTGCAATAACCTCAATATTTGGATGAGCGATAAAAATATCTCTCGTCCTTTGGGAAAAGGGTACAATTAATGATGAAATACTATATCATGAAAGTGAAAAGTAAGCCACCACCTATTTTCATTGGCCGTACTTTATGCTGATGATGTGAAGAGAATGTAGTCTTAAGAGGTATTAGAGCTACTTCGTGTAGTAATCTTCAAGAAAGGCCAAGAGAAAGGACATAACTGGGTTAAACAACGAAATTTAAGTAACCGAATAGATCTTGGCAAATCTTGAAAAACTTAACTATTTCATAAATAACGAAACGCGCAATACGAAAGAATTTCTAGCATTTACCGTCATAATACCTCTCTAGATGTAGATGTAGATGTACCGTCATAATACCTCATCTCTCAGTCAGAGATTCCAGAGGAAAGAATTTATTCTTCTCCATATTCCTTTGTATGTGTATTGATTTCAAAGGTAGGCGACACGTTTTCCTAGAAAGCACTCAGCCTAAAAATTCAGCTCCCGAGATGACAAGCTGAAAGCGCCACTTTACGGTTTGGAAGAGACTCCACTAGGTCCTGAAGAACACTGTTTCGCACATTTCAAGCTCCAACATTTTTCAAAAGTAACGGTGCAAAACTCATTTTTAAGGAGCAGTACCCAAAAAATAACCGGTTCAAAGAGCTCAATTTTTTAAGATTAAGCTAAAAAATTCACATAATACTGATGAACTCTCTTGCCTTGTATGCTGCAAAAAAATATCTGCCACATAACTGGCATATATCTAAATA
Source organism: Hetaerina titia (assembly GCA_037158775.1). Classification (NCBI taxonomy): domain Eukaryota; kingdom Metazoa; phylum Arthropoda; class Insecta; order Odonata; family Calopterygidae; genus Hetaerina; species Hetaerina titia. The sequence goes on along the minus strand of CM073777.1, from coordinate 62,766,557 downwards.
GTTCATAACGGAAAAAGAAAAATAGTTCTTCCACACAAATTTTATTACACACGACTTAGGTTTCGACTTACAAAGTCATCATCAGGTAAAGAAACAGAAGGCACACAGCTTTATATAGTGGACAGAGAAGAGGAGAGGGGAGGAGTTATTGAAGGTCGGAGGGGTAACTGGTGTGGGAGAAGGTAGGAAAGGGAAGGGGCGGTGGGTATGACGTCAGGGTGGTTGAGGGGGGGGAGAGGGCGGTTGGGTATGGTGTTAGGGTGGGAGAGGGGCTTTGGAACAGAGGGAGGTCAAGTCACCTAGTCTTCACAAGTCAACCTAGGTCGTGTGTAATAAAATTTGTGTGGAAGAACTTTGTATTTTCTTTTTCCGTTATGAATCGCTTCCACAAAGTGACGCCTCAATCCATTCTTTTTAAATAGTTCAGTTAAATGAGTTATTCCTCTAATGAGAGGTCAAAATTCCAGCCTTTCATGACTGAAATTTACGAAAAATATGTAATAAGGCTTCCAAGAAAGCTGTTTTCACGACGCAGGTGATGTCTCATGTGATCTAAAGGAGAGGTGCTTTTTCACTTTAGTTGTGCCACCTTAAGATTAGCAGGAACGCAGGGTACATCACATTAAGCACTAAATAAGGAAATGATGTCTTACTATCATGACTCATAGTGTGCTAAATTCCTCAAAATATTTCACAAGCAAGATGTAAACTCTCCAGTTAAAATGTGTGAGTTAAAAGTAATCCAGTTAAATTTCCATCTACAAAACTAATAATCTCTCACGATATTATTAACCCGGCAGTATACCGGGTGAAAAGAACTTGAAGATAAAGTATGCATAATAAAAAGACTTCCTAACTGATAGATTTAAATACAGGCATTATTCTAAGTAAAATTCGCAATCTTATAGGAGCTAATACTAACCTTGTGAAACTAACATTACTTACTACTTACTATTTACTTACTTACTACTTACTATTACTACTAACATACTTAGTCGTTTCTTTTGCAAGTAGTTAATAAAAGAAATGAAATAATTTAATTCAATAAAGGCCACAGTCCCAACACACTCTGTAAACACCGATACAACGACATCGATTTGAACGAGGCCAATATTTATTTATCATTAATACGTAAACATATTATTTGAGGATTAAATCGGATGTTTAAGCATTAAAATAACAGCGAAGACAATTACAAACTGTCAAGCCCCAATTGGAGGAAAACCTATCAAGGCGAGCATCAATCCCGCACGAATTCTGGATTGGCAAGCGGAGACGGTACTCTGACGTCACGATATTAGGCAAAATATAGAGTTTTAACTAAATGAAATATGAAAAAATATGCACTATTAAAAAATATACAAATATAAAGTAACATTACATACACTTCTCGCTAATACGTTCCATGAAAAAACCCTGATGACGGTCTGAGTTGGTCGTATTAAAAATGTCAAATATAACTTATGGATCATCTCAGGGGTGTGATAGAAAGAAACTGCGGATTTCAATTCACTACGGGTGAGATGACTCTGGTCAACCTTGTTAAAAGTCTGGTTTTGCGGTATTCTAGGCTCTAATTTATTGGTTTTTTCAATAAATAATAAGCAGAACGAGAAATGTATTTTTTGCGTGGGTTTTAAGTCGACATGAATGAGTTACGATAGTTCTAGATAAAGATAACAAATGCATGACACAAACATAATTACTTGGAGACAATTGATTTTGATGAGTCGTATAAAATATAGTATACAGTAAACTTCAGGCATTTCACAATTGTAGCAATGATATGGATTTTAAAGTGTAAATAAAATTTAATGAAGTGATAATTTGATAGGCATAAAGTTTCAGAAATAAGAAGTACTAACTTCCTAGTAAGTTAAAATACTAACATCAAAATTCAAAAAATCAAAAAATTGAGTGATAATGACATTTAAATTCATAAGAATAACTAAAAAATGTGACAAACTATAAGCAATTACAATAAAGATCTACTATTTACAGCGCAGTTCTGACGCCATGAATTACCTTACAATCGTCTCTAACTTTTCGCTACATTTAGTTTGTATTACGCGTTAAGTTGCTTCCATCACATGAATTCTAGCCTCGTTTGATGAGTGTGCTTTTGGGTTGGAAAGAATCCTTATCTAAATTAGAGTTGGTAATTCCTCTACCCCAAAATTAGGGTCAGCCATGACAGTTACCTCACAGATTACTACCCAGACGAAAAGGTAATCCATCAGGCATCTGTTTCACACTGCTAATTTCTGTGACCAAAGTGAGATTTAAGTGGTAGTGCTACGCTAAAAGCGATATTGAGGAAGGCATCACAGAAACCAAATCAGTTATTAACCCATTAAATCATGATTAAACCAAGGAAGAGAACAATGTAAACCGAAATGAATGATGAATGCGCGAAATCATGGGAATATGCCCACTGAGGCGGCTGCGGATCCCGAGAAGGAGGGGGGCGATGCTTTACGTAGTCTTCATCGCATGAAACTCACATGAATGTAGAGTCTATAGGTATAATTAAAAAAAACTAGGTACGAAAAATGTTTCCAACTATTACACTAGAGTTATAATAAAGTTGATACAGGGTCATTATAAAATATAGACAAGAACAAAGGAAAGATTAGAAACATTACGATTTTTTGTGGTGAGATCGAAAGACAGCGAACTGGATCAAAAGCTTTAGTCAAGTAATACCCGAGAGGACAGTCAATTTTAAGTGGTAGCAAGCAGTATGGACAAAGCAAAATATTAGGAAAGTGTCAAGGTAAAATACAGCAGCTAAGCGTTGGAATTATTATAAATAAAAGAGGATTCACAAATAAAATCCTGATTACTAGAATGTTCCTGCCTACCAGTATTCACATATCTGAGGCATTTAGTGAAAACATATTTTTCACCGAGCCTGAATGAAAAAATTTGTTAGATACTATATGTCAAATTACAACCTTTAGGCGGACAACGCATAAATAGCAAAGCGTGAAAGTCACCAGCCTGAGCATTTGAAGTGAGAGTTCGGATCAAGAAATGGAAGCTGTGATGAAAAAGGAAGTTGTTCATTGTGGCTGTAGACTAAATATGAACTTGCTAAACTAAGACTGGTATGAATATATTATTCACTGTAGTATACTCACAAAAACGTTTTTAGATCAACCTCGTCAATTTGCACAGTTTTACTGGGACGAATATGGATCATCCATTAAATAGGGTTAGCCAAGGAAGGTAGAAGAGAAATCAAAATGTATAAGTACAAACTAAAATAAATGAGAATGCATAAAAAGAACAAAGATTACATTACACATTAGGATTAGAGGAGAAGAAAAACTGAAGATGTAAAAATGAGGTGCTCTTGGAAAGCAGGTAGGCATGAGCGGTGGAGAGTGAACCTCTCGATCTGACTTAGTAAGGAAGAAGAAAATGAAAAATTGCATGGAAAAAAATATATAAAGGCGAAAGAAGTGTTGAATTTAGCATAATGAATAATATAATTAGCAGTAAACCTTTATCTGAATATACTATGAAAAGTTTTCCTATCAATCATTTTCTGAATATTGCGCCGAAGAGTCACGCTTCCTCCCAGAAAAATTCCCCTGTAGGTACGAGTACTTGCATTAACTCAGTCAACAGGCACGCGTCTACAAGATGCCTGCACTTAATCATCTGTGTCCCAGTTCCATAGGTTTGTTTGGAGAGATAATTCACGGAACTTTACAAGGGGATGTATACTGTGTGAACCATTATTCCGATTCCATTAAAAATCAGACTAGCATAAAATAAGAGCGTCCATTAGGATTTTAAAAAAATAGAAAAGCGGAAAATTACAAATAAAATAAAATCCACAAGTTTATAAGATCTGGTGCTTTCCCGGCGTATTTGCTGGATGAAGTTTATAGTCTGACATTGGATTATTTTTAACAAAACCCACTTATGAATACTTACAATTCAGTTTAGAAAATATTTTCATCACGTTTGAGTACACGAATTTGTGTGTTTCGGAATATTGTATTATATTTTAGAATATTCGAATATAATGAAGAAATTTATTTTTAAAATCACTATATTTTTTGCACTTCGCTTTAAATAATTCTAATATAAGACAGGTGATCAAACGCACAACGAATACTAAAACGCGTTTCCCACGGAAATTTTTAGAAGATAATAAGGTCGCAAACAACTGGAAATAAAATTATCCCAGTCGTAATAATATTTGGCTTCACTCGGCCCCTCCCATCATCTCGATAATGTACTTCTCATTTCCCTGCTTGTACCTCCCCTTCATACACTGTACAGCACAACTTCGAAGTGTTTCCATCTCTGTTTCGCGAATATCCTGGCATTTAGGTGTTCCGGATTAGCAAGACTCCGGGAACCCAGTTTGGGCGGTTGTAAAGCGGTAGCGGAGTGGGGGTAGCAAAGGCGCTTGCGGTTGTATGTTAGGTGGGAAGGGTTTTTAAGCATTATCCTTCACGACCGGACGGATGACAGAGGCGGGAAACGCAAAAGTAGGCGGTGTCAGGGCCGTCCGTTCACAGGTCAGGAATTGAAAAAACCTTTTTTGCCTTGCTTTCACGGCGGGAGAATATATACCCAAAATACCACGAAGGAAAAAGGTAATAAGCATAAACCATGGAGACTGCGGAAAATGCTGTGGAGAAAGGGCATGAGAAAGCATGTAAAATACATTCGGGGAAGCAGGAAAGAGAGAGAGGCTGACAAAGGGGTGTTTTATGGATGCATATGACATCCACATCGCCCGGGAACAGGAGGAATTTGCCGTCGGCTAGTAAATAAAGCAAGCTAACTCATTCAATGGAATTAGCTTAGAGGCTTTTTATTATTTCTTTATTTTCAAAAACCGCTCCCTTATGGCTTTGTGAGGTGAAGGAAATAAATGCTTTCGGTCGTACGCGGAATTAAATGTGTGGGGGTGAAGGGATGAAAAAAATCTTTACGGAAAACAGGAAGGGCAAAAGAGAGAAGACCATTTCGACGGATAATAAAAATTCTACCCAAACATGAAAAGTGTTTACAAACACCAACTGGTTCCAGCATTGTTTTGGGCACTCGGTCGGTGCCTCGCCGCCATCCGACGAGATGAATGAGGCTTCGGTCAGGAAAATTGAAAAGGATTAGACGAGGAAGGATTTTTGGGCATATATTTTACAGATATACTATATATGAGGAAAGAGAAAAAATAAACTTCTTCCTTTTTCAACGTCCCGATCGGTTTTTCGGACCGGACAAACTTCTGTCTGCTCTTGTGGACGGGGAAAGAGAGAGAACTCAAACTCGATGAAATGTGCTGAGTATATTTTAATGGTTTCGAATTGGAAAATTCGGTGAGCATTTTGGCAAACCACTATTTCACATTTTTCCACCCTTTTCAGTCCATTTGCGGGAATTTTGGGGTTATTCAGTGGAAGAGATGGATTTACCTATTCGGAAAAAGGGAAAAATCAAGAGAGATGGAATGGAGACATATTTTATCTCCTAAAACCAAACTTTACGAGATACTAACACCATTTATAACACCCATCTAACATTTTTCTACAGAAGAACCTATTCTAAGTGTCTACATTCAATTTATTGCGAAATGTGATGGGAATGAAGATGACATTCAAGAATTTTGTAAAATAATGTTTTATTCGGTGCATGCACAGCTATGACGATAAATAATTCTAAGAATCTGTTACAATAAATTACCTGCCCTGACAATAAACTCTGTTCATCGCGGATAGTATTCATTAGTCTAATAAGTAAGATCCACCAACAAAAAGTATATATGTAGGTAAACCCACGAAGAAATTATCCAGTAGAACGAGTGGAAACCTACGAATATGTTAAAACCATCTCAAAAATTAAGACATTTTTTTGATTAGTTTGGACAGCCCTCCTATCAAAAATTCATCAAATACTCCTGACTCACCTACTTCATGCGCATGAACTATTATGTCAAATGTGGAAAAACGTCTTGTTCGGTGCAATTTTTTTAGACGAGTAAACTCAGTCTTCGTGTTCGGAGGATGGATGTAGATTGGAAGAAGTAGATCTGGGAATGATGAAGAATTGTCAGAAAGAAAAACAAATGACGAAGTTCATGGCATAGTAGGGGAAGACAGAAGGCAAGAAAAATTCGAAGAAAGCAAAACAAGTGGATGCAAGGTATACTAAAAAGCATTGGGATGTAAATAGAATGGGACAATAGAGGGGAGAATGCAGGGAAATCGAGGTTGAGAGAGGAAAATAAAGGAACTGAACATACAAAAACACAAACCCACATTCCTTTAATTTTTCACAAAACCTTCAATCAAAATATTAGTTCGATATAGAGTTTTGGAAAAATGTAAGGAATTGACCCACGAAGTCACAGTAGAGGGCGCGAATGTAATCATTCAGCCGTTGTGGGAAGAAAAAAATCGATAGAGAAAGCTGGGATGAGTTCTTACACACAGAATTCCCGAGATCCAACGAATCAGCGGATGAATTTTTTTTAATGAGACTTTAGTCATATTTTATCTTTCATTGACTTGAATGCTTCGTTTCACTAATCAAAGGAAATATGGGAGTGAATGTTGGATCAAAATATTTGTTTCCTGAGTTGATTAAAGAGTCCATTTTACCTAAAAGAATACTAAAACAATTTTAGGAAACCTAAAACTTTTCAGCGATGGTAATAAAACGCTTCTCGGACGATATGGGACTGAAAAATCCATTATGATAAATGAACAAAGGTCATTTAGCGTGTGCTGCAGATATTTTGCGCAACCAACTGGTCTTTCAATCCAAATTTTCGAGTGATCCAATGGAGTGTTAAATACACAAAAAACCATAACAATCACATGCCCGTAATTCAAACACCAAACTAAAACTTTCAATAGGGCAAAAGGAAGACTTTTAAAGTCTGATTAAAATATCCATCATCCAACCCATAATTTGTTTAGCGTTTATGAAAGGGTTTGGAAGAAGTGACTATTGAGTTTCATTCTCGCCCAAATATAGATATTTTATTATCATTTCTCAAAACTGAAATCATACCCGTATATTATATTTACGAGCATGTGTTTGTACTACACATGCATGTAATTAAATAGTTTCACATTATCACAAACGTATATATTGACAATGTTCATTACTTTAATGAAATCAAGCTTCAGGTTGATTATTATTACAAAATATCATCATCAAAAGCTGCATTTACTAAACGAATAAAATCGAAATAGACATTAAATAGGTTAATCTGGGAGACAATAAGTTGTTATGGAGGAAATACCGTCGGTAACAGTATAGTGATGGAAGAGTTAGAAGAAAGATATTAATTGACATTGTGCAGTGGCTAATATAATAGAAATTTATAAAGATTAATGTGTATATATTATCTAATTCAATTCAATCAGGAAAATAAATTAATTGCGAAAAAAATAAAGGTAGGATGTGAGAGAGAAACGTAAGAATTCCCCGAAGAATAGTGCTTTCAGGAATTCTGGAAATGTAAATCCTTTAGAGTCAGCTAACTTCATTGAAAATTAAATGCGCAACTATTTTATGCAGAATAATGCAATTGAAATTGCGTTTCCAAAAAATAGATATGAAATAATCACGGAAATGGGCATTGGAGCAGTTTGAGTAGAAATCTCGGCAAAATTATTTCTTCACATTAATGAAATTCAATTCCAAATTAATTAAACCATTCAAATGCTGAAATAAACGCTACGACTTGTCACGAGCATACAAATATAATTTGCAATGAAAGAGACATTAATATTAAAGCCAAAACACTTCATTTCCCTCAAACAGAGTATATTATAATTCTAACTATTGTTTATTCATATATTTTTTTAGAGTTCTGCCTAAAATCTAAAATAATTTCAGAAATATTGCCAAATATATTTTTTAACAACTGAAACTACAAAAATGTGACACAACATTCTATTTGCAACTCCATCTTCTTAAAATTGAGCATAGACATAGCTTGTGTGTAGAAGTGTTTTATATACAAATTATGTCAAATAAGTTAAATATACATTTTTTTGCACCCAATTTCTACAGATTAAGTGAAACATATTAATGACCCGTAACACTTGATGGTTGTACAATATTCCATTCCGAATTGCGGTGACTGTGAAATCATTCTTGGTTATTAGTTATAAAAGATTAAATATAAAACCTGCATGTATCACAAATGTTTAATGTGTCCGTTTTTAAGGTCACAATGCCAAAACGTAATCATTGAGACTGATTATTTTCACGCAAAACGTAAATTTGAAAAATAATTTCCATTCTGTAAACTGGTAAATTACTTAAAATAAGGTGTTGGTTAATTTTTATTGAAACATATTGGTCTTCAATGCAATGAAGTCATATTTCACTTCATTACGTATTAAAATGTTTATCCCTCATTCAGCCTAATTTCTTAATTATAACTGCAACACAATTAATTAATTCATTCGGCATGTGAGAGAAAAGTTTCTTCCCACAACAGCGCATAACCCTCAGAAAAAGACGAGAGAAGCAAACGGGGAAGGTCGGCTCTCGATCGCCATTAAAAGGAAAGAGTTAATTAAGCGCATAAAAAAGCTCTCATCCGAGACCACACTAAACCTCAGGTGTTTCCTTGGTAATGCCAATAGCAAGAGAGACAAATATCTTTGCTCAATGCCATTATAAGGTTAAGGGATAGGGATATAAAATATTTCCTTGACCGGGACTTGAACACCGGATCTTTCGACTTGCTCTAACCATCGACCCGGAAAGTCGAAAGATCCGGTGTTCAAGTCCCTCTCAAGGAAATATTTTTGCGCTTGTGTGCGCTCGATTTCGCCTTTCCCACCTCTACTGTGTTTATATGTGCTCTAATCTCTTTTCTTATCTACGAAGGTTGCCATTTATATTTTGAGCCTAATAATGAAAAGACAGCAATTTACTGTTTTAAATGAATTTTTTGCTTTTTGAAGCATTCTCCATGACAATCAATACACTTTTGCAAGCACTAGAACCAATTTTCATAACACTTTTTCCACTTCGATTTAAGTATCTCCGATACATGGTTTTTGAATGCATCAACGGCTTCTTCAGGCGCCGAAAAACGTTGGCCACGCAATTTTTTCTTGATAAATGGGAATAAAAAGAAGTCATTTGGTGCTAAATCAGCGCTGCACGGAGCCCTGATACGACGTTTTGGCCTGTCAAATAGATAGTTGGTTCAGTCGATCAGTGAGACCTTGCATTTTCATGATGAAGAATGATTATTCGTTACCGCTTCTGTTTCTGTATCTCACTGAGCACTTCTGGCAAACAAATGCTCTCGGACCAATTTTCGTTATACCACCATTTCACAGTGGCAAAAAATTGGGCTTCATCGCCAAAATTGGAAGTAAGTTGATCAATGCATTCCCGTCTTAATAATCCACGTCGAAAGTCGCAAAAAATCATTGCACGAAAATGTTCACAAGTTAACTCCATTTTTTGCTGGGAAAAAATTTTCGAGTCACTGTAAACAACGCAAGTTTTGATCAAACGACACAATGTTATGAAGAAATTTAGCGTTAAAAGAGTCAAACTTTCAGTTGGGAATGTCAGCTCCTAAAGCACTTAGTTTTGTCCGATCGACATATAAATATCAATCCTCGTGTACATATAAATATATATATATAAAACTTAGGAAGCAACACACAATATGAGAACACCTACAAGGAACATTCACACGTTATTACTTGATAATTTCGACGGAATTGTGCCCCGTCTTCCTCGAAAGATTAGTTAAGACTATATATATATCATAGGTCCAGGCATACTCGACGATGAAATAGAAAAGGCATGGAAGGAGATGAAAGCAAATAAGGCCGTGGGGCCACAATATTCCTGTAGAACTGTTGAAATGAAAATGTGGGAAGAAGACCCTATGAGGACTGATTAGTAGTATCTATGAGGAAGGTACTTGGCCGGACGATTTTGTGAGATCAGCGTTAGTTCCTAATCCGAAAAAGGTAAAGGCTACATCATGTGAGGATTACAGAACAATAAGTTTGATATCCCACGCAGCTAAAGTTATTCTCAGGATCATCAACAAAAGGATAGAGAGAAAGGCAAATGATTACTTAGGGGATGATCAGTTTGGGTTTAGGAAGGGAAGAGATACGCGTGCTTCCATTGCAGTAATGAGATCACTAATCGACAGGAATATAGAATACAATGAGGACGTTTTTGCCTGTTTTGTAGATTTCGAAAAAGCGTTTGATAGAGTGAATTGGGAAAAATTAATGCGTGTATTGCGTGCGAGAATAGGAATGGATTGGAGGGACAGGAGACTGATCCACAACCTCTACATGTCTCAGACTGCTCAGGTGCGAGTGGGGAATGGAGAGTCCGGATGGGCAGTGTTAGGAAGAGGTGTAAGGCAGGGTTGCCCATTGTCACCGGTGCTGTTCAACGTATATGTGGAGGAAATGATTGAAGAGGCATGGGAAGAACTGGAGGTAGGCATGAAAGTTGGAGGGGAATTCGTAAAATCGGTTAGGTTTGCTGATGACCAAGCATTAGTTGCTCAGTCAGCCAAGGGGTTGCAAGCATTACTGAGTGAATTGGAGGTTTAGTGCGATAGATATGGGATGAAAATCAATATTAATAAAACTCGTAAAAACTCTGATATGGAGCGTAGCTATGTACAGCGCGGAAACGCGGATGGACGTAGATTGGAGGCTTTTGAAATGTGGGTGTGGAGAAGAATGGAGAAGGTGAAATGGACCCAAAGGAAAACAAATGAGGAAGTACTAGAGATGGTGGGTGAGGAGAGGGGTTTGTTCAGAGAAATCCTATGGAGGCAGGGAAAATGGATGAAAGGCGTATTAAGCGGTAGTGGAATGTTAAAGAAGGTAATTGAGGGGAAAATGTTGGGCAAGCGAGGAAAGGGCAGGAACAGGATAGGGATGTTGGACGGGATGAAGGGAGGAAAGAAGTACACAGAGATGAAGAGGGACCTGATACAGAGTAGGTTGCTGGATTGGGTTTTGTTTGGAGTTACAAAATGTTTATTTGATAGTTGTGTCCATCCAAAAACCTACCTTAACCGGTAGATTACCTAATTATATATATGTACATATACATGGGGATAGGGGTTTCCAAAACTTCAAGAATTCAGATTCGGAATGGTTATTGTGGTAGCATTTCCAGTCATACTGTCAAGTTACTACAGGACAATATGATTCGGAGAACATAAATATATTGCACAAACATTCATAGTCGTAACGCCAAATTATAAGTGCGAGAGAAAGCGCCAGAAGACGAACTTTATGACTGTAAAACAAAAATTGTGTATTAAACCTGAAAAAAATGCATGGAGGAATGTCGAAAAGTCTTTTCTTGTGGGAAGCATAAAGAGGGAATATTTATGGATTGTTTCCAACTATTTGAGGATCATATTTAAAATACTATAGCACTGATTTATGGAGTCCCTGGCTAAATTTGGCAGATCACGTAAAATTATACTCCAAATCTAAGGCACTATTGTTAGCAGCCCACAAGTACACCACCAATTCTTAATTATTCTAAACCAAAAATTAGCCAATGTGGATGTCGATTTCAACTGATAAGCTCGAGCAACAGAATGAAGCGAAAAAACTCTACTGATATAATAAAGAGCTAACAAACTCGGATTTATTTCGGTCAAGAAAAAAATTATAAATGGTTTTAATTAACATATCTCAATATTAAATTAATTATTCAAACCAAAAGTATAAGTGCAAAACATCCAATATTATCATGCATGCTAGCCCAATTACGGAGCAAGAGTGAGATTTCTACACCCTATAAAACTTGATTGTACGTAAAAGAGTACTAGACTACCTAGAGAAACAGTAAATTCAGCTTGCTTTACCCGTGAAAGGACAAACTACCTTACAATCTTAAAATTCAAGCGTCAAAGGATACACTAAATGCCTTAAACATACGCGGCGCTAATTTCGAAAAATATATTGGGTTTCAGAACGCCGCGCCGTGTTGTTAGCTCGAATGGAAAATTAACGAATAAATTTCATTTAACTTTAAAATCAATTAGTTTCACATTCAGGAGAATGAATAGTACACTCTATTAATCCTTGAAAATTTATTTTCATTCGCAGCGGTCTCCCTTGACCAATTTCTTCGATTCTTTTGTCATACGCGTTGCTTGTTCGTTTACGTAAACCGCATACTGCTCGCGTCGTGACCTTCGCTGCGATATTTTCCGATGTCTTTGGAAATATGGATATAATTCCATTTATTACAAAAAATAATATATGACCCTACCTGAGCATATGAAAATAAATCAATTGTTGGATGTAATTCAATATAGATCTGCATAAAACACGATATCTGCCATGCCAGATTACTGAGAGGACATACTGAATACCTAATGTACTCATATGAATACTTCCAATAATATAAATATAATTAAATATACGTAAGCATAATGATATTTAAATATGATGTATCATATAAAAGATTTTGGAGAACCTTAGGAACGTTAAATATTATCATCACGTGCATGAAGTCTATCTAAACATATTGATCAGTCAATTTTTATTATTAATATTATTATTAGGTACTTTACTGGACAAAGACGATCTTCATCTCATATTTTTTCCAAAGTTAATCTTTCAGCGCCATATCTTGCTACCCTTTAATCACACCGGGTCGGCCTCATCACAATTACGCAGCCTCTCCACTCCGTTTAATCACTTTCCATTTTCCAGACATGTCGAAAAGTAACCCTCGTCATTGAAAAGGTATTTGTTTCCCGGAAAAAGTCCGTCCAAACAGCCGCGAGAGAGAAAAGCCGATATCCTCTCGTCCCATGAGTTCACAGGGAACCTATCGAACGGCCACGTGAATGAATGCGCGGTCGGGAGACGAGGGTGAATTCGCATCCCTCACCTCCATGTCGACCGCAGGGTGAGGGCGAGAACGCTCTCAAACGGGATCGACGGCTTCGTCTGCCCGTCAAACTGTTGGCACCTCGACAAGACCGACCCATCAACCACCGCAACGATTCCGTCTCTCCGTCGAAGAATTCTATCCTGGTGCGGGGGCGCTCCGATACCCGGAGGAACTGCCATTCATCTAATGCAAATACCGTGTTCGGTTCTCATCCGTCCAAATTTCATTTCCTCTCCAACGTCACGTAAACCCCTCAACCAGCCTCCGGCTCCGCAGCTCGTCCCCTTCGGAACTGTGGGGAATCCCCTTGCGTCTTACGCCTCAGGCCTTCGCCCTATGCCTGCGTCTCAAGAAATAACTTCACGCTGGTGTTTTATAAAGAGGTCATGTCTTTAAAAATATCATTTTGGTATCTACAAGATCACTCGTCTATCCTGAGATATTAACAATAGTACACAGGAGAAAAAGTGTACCTTTTCTCATCCCATTTACATGGAAAATGATAAATCGATATATGACTAAACTCTAGGCACAGTAATGAACCCAAGTCGGATCGTTACTTGATGGTACAGTTAACTCAATACTAAGCCCGACGGAGCGAGAGATTTGTCATCAGAGTATGGGGGAAAACCTTTCCATATGATAATTACCATACTTTAAATAGCGAACTTCACAATATAACCATAATTTGTTTTTTGTGAAAAACCTTGGGAGAGTAGTAGCTGCAAATTTACTATGTCTCAGGTCCATACTTATCTACTAATATCAATTAGTTAATATTCATCACGAGTTATAAAAAACTGTTCACCATACCCCCCCCCCCACATGGTTAACATTACTCACCGCATATTGGGTGATGTGAAAATCTAACAATGCACTTTATTTCCAAAATGTGGATAGAAAATCACCAAAAAATGGATAATTGAATGTTTATTTCGGAAGCGCATCCTTTTTTCGATGATAATGTAGTTGCAAATTGAGAATATCGGAAAAATGGCGAGAAAATTGTGGTACTAGCATTAGGAGTACGTTCGAGTCATTAATTTACACCTTTGGTTTTAAGATTAAAAAATAATTGAACTATTTATAACTTAAAACCCTACGAACGGACTCATGAAAATTCTTGAATTTAGTTTACATGTGAATTTTAATTATTAAAACAAATTTTAAAATTGGCAAACTCGTCTGGCAAATATCGGAAAAATTGTTAAAGAATTATTTTCAATTTGCGTGTTACTCGACAGGATTTTTTATAGGATGATACTTTTTTTATTTCTACCTGGACTAAAACAATTCACCGTTCTTATGGAAAAATTTCACTCTCAATTTCCGTATGTTTCTCGACGAAAAACATAATTTCTACGGTTTTCCTTTGTATTCTATAAAAAAAATCATGAACACAGTAATCAACCCGAAGGTCGGTTTAGTAGAGATCACCCATACCAAGCCCGACGGCGTGTAAATTCTTTCCCTGTGCCAGTTATGGTTACCCCGGAAGATCTGGTAACCAAAAAATCAACTAGCTTGGGTGGAGCTGCAGGTTCCCAGAGTGACTCGCCCGGGAATCGAAACCGGGACCCTCCGGTCAGTAGTCCAATGCTCTACTCTTTGGACCACCGCGACCCACTGTAATCTGTATCATTGGAATATTTATTCTAGAAGAATGTTGTTAATTGGGTGTTTTAGAATAGTTATATATAAATATTAGGGACCAAAAGTCAAGACTCAATATTTTTGTGATTATTAATGAAAGTTTACATTTACTCAGTAATTTGATGTTCAAATACAGTAATCCAATAACAATAAACAAGCATTTAAGGGGAGGAAAACATCATCTAAATTCTACATGTGGAGTGTTTGATGCACTTGTGTGAAGCATGAGCGTTGAGGAAATAGAGAGAGAGACTGGGTCGAGGCTTTCGAGATGAGGGTGCGGAGAAGGTTTTATAGAGTAATATGAATGGACAGATTAGGGGATGAGGAGGATTTAAACATGTTTAGAGAGTGTATAATATTTGTGAACGGTAATCAGAAGAAGAGTGTACACGATCAGAGGAAAATGGATACTAGCAATGGTTATTGAGGGAACAGTGTGGGGAGAACAAACTAATATTTATAGGCAATCTGAAGAAATGAATAGAATGCAAGGATGTCAAGGAACTAGCATTAGATAGGATTATGAAATAATAGATAGATAGGAAACAATGGTAGCAATGGACCTGCCACTTGGCAGAACACTATATGATGATGAAACGATAACTATAAACACAGTAATCAACCTGAGGGTCAGTTTGGTGAGCGATGGCAGGGTTCACCCAGTACTTAGCCCGACGGCGTATGAAATTCACGCATCAGGGTAGGGGGGGCAGTGCCTTTCCCTGTGCCGTCTATGGCTTCCCAGGAAGATCTTCTACCCGAAATAGGTAATGTGATTAGGATTCAAAAAACGAAATGGCATAAAGTAAATATTTCCCAGAAAATGTTGGCATGAGCATTTATTTTTAATTAAGTAAGATCTGGTGCTTTCCCGGCGTATTTGCTGGATGAAGTTTTCTCGGGTCTTCCACCGGGTCAGGGGTTCCATGTTGGCCGACGTTTCGATGCCCGACTCGTGCATATTTTTAATTAGTTTTGTACAAGTATGTAACACTAGCTGAATTTGGTACTTTTAATGTGTTCATTTCAGTGGTATCTACTGAATTTGTGTTATCAACCTACATTGAAAGATTGTTTTCTCCGAATAATGATCCATGTGTTAAGTGCCTGGAAACACTTGTTATGGAAAGATCTTCCACTTTATTCACATTCGCATAATAAATAATACAAACTAGAAATTAATTCGTTGACCTAAAGGCGGATATAACACTGAGCAGAAGGCGTAATAACGTGACACAGCAGACAAAAACAAACCTTTGGCATCTCCAGATACGTATATTATCGCTCTATTTATGTCTGACATTACATGAAATGTTCCCCGTCAGGATGCGTTGTTGGGGGTCATCCTGTGAATGGAGATTGTTTATAACGATCGCCAAAACACCAAAGAAAGGTGCATGAAAATAGAAAATGGATTCCGGGGTACGAGAAAGTAAATGAATTGGTAATCTATTATCCAATTCCGGAAATAAAACGAGTCGACGAAGTGTTTTACTTAGGTAAGCGTTTCAAGTACAGCCAGGCCAGCTGTGCATTTTTTTAAAGGTAACGTGGGCGAGCAAAGAAAGATTAAGGAATTTAATGCTCCAGAGCATATACCTGGCGATTGGTGCCCTCTTGGCATTAAGATGAAGATCGTGAGAGCTCAGTAGCATCAAACAGCCCGCGCAGCAAAAAGAAGGAAGTAGCACAGACAGCAAAAAAATGTCAAATTCAATGGTGAAGGAAGAGGCTCCTTTGAGGACGACGAGGGGATCGATCGCGGAACTCAGATTAACGGCTCGCGCGCCCCCCGAGACGGTTATATCTCAGCTGGAAACGGAACAGGGTGGAAGGAGATGAGGGTGGCGGATTTGGGAGGGGATGGACGTAAACCCGAGAGATTGGACATCCTCGAGAGCGAAATGATGGGTGGACCGGGGAAGCGGCCGAGATAGAGCCGGGGAAGGTTGGAATGGGTGTGGAGGGGGGATAAGAGCAGTGGATGGACAGGGTGGGCAAGAGATAACGCCCCGAAATGACACTGCAATAATGTGTGCGTACTCTGTCACCCGCACGGGAACATGAAGAAAAACGATCCGGAAAGGACGTACAATCTTGATTAAGGCACGCGCTGTAGAACGAAACTAAATGACTCAACGGTCAGCATCCAGTTCATTACCGCTCGCATGTGGCTTTATGAGAGCTGCTCCTGCATTACTTCCTCCTTTCAATGGTGTGAACTGATCTCGGAAATAAAATCACCGTGAGAAGTTAATAGAATCATAAACTTTCCTATCACTGTCAAGAAAACGAAGGGGGATGCATTTGCAAAATCAATGATAGTAACTCGTATAATTTGCGTTTCTATGTTTAGGAATCTAATTAGATATTTTCTGTGACTCAATGAATCAATCAAACTATTGTTTGGAACTTAATTTAAAAATTAATTATATCTTTCCTTTATCAACTGTTGACTCTTATTCAGTTGAACTTTAATGCAACACGCCCAGCAACCTGTAATAAGAAATGTCGGAAGTAATTTCTTAGGGTATTGACCCATATTCATTCAATTAAAATTCATTTTATAAAGTATCAAAAAGGGAAAATGTCAGAATAACAACATGTATCTATTATATCTGTGTTGAATCGTAGATTTGTGGTAATAAGGAATAGTAATAACAAACATCAGCCGCCTAGGAAATTTGGTTAGTTTAGCTCTCTGGTGCCCCATAGAGTATTACTGCTTCGTCGCAGTTTTTTCTCAGAGATTGAAGTAATGTGTTTCAAACAGTCTTTTAATATTAACTAATAATACTTAAAAACTAATAATAGCATTATCATAGAACTTTTCTTCTATGGGCGAGAAATCTGTTCACAAAAGGTTGCTAACTATTTAAGACATGAAATGTGCCTCCTTTACATTACTCATTCATAAATGTATAGTATACGAAACATTTAAGTTGATCGTGCCTATAATGTACATAATCTGTCCATAAATTTCAAGTCACTTCAAATGATTTCATGAACTATAGCTTCGCAAATAGAAATCGTTCAGAGATATGGGGTTCATCATATTTAAAAACCATCTCCATATTCTTAGACAGGGACGGTAGACTGTGAAAGAGAGCAGAGAGAGAACACACTCCGCCGGTTTTTTCACGCATGACAAATTACGATATGATTATGTCCCAGAAAGGATGAAATCATGTCCATCACGCTTCGAAGTTACTACGGACGGATTCCCCCCCAAATTTTCTTAATTTCATGCTCAACAAAATGACCGATGTGAAATGGAACAGAATGCGAATGGTTTCACGAAGTAATCTGATGAAACTGGAGGCCAGTGAACGTGTAAAAGTTTACGAAAGTGTAGAGCCTTCTCGATGACCATTTTTGTAGGGATGAGGTACGTGATTTCATTAGTTCTGGAACGATTACTATTTTAAATTTCCATGAAACAGAATGAATAGTAACAATAGGAATATTTGGGAAAAAAAGGCGATTGTTAATGAAATTCAAAGTGTTATTTAGTAGAAAATGTAAAAATTATATTGAGTAATATTTTAAATATAATATATCATTGTTTCTCGCCTAACAGACCTCAAAATTGGAATTAGTCACTCGTCTGAAGGGCTGAAATAAAGATTATTATGTTTTATTCTCACTTACTTGATTAAGTTTGTCATCCGCCCTAGAGGATATGATTTCTTTAGGGCATGTTAAATATTCATTAGAAAGCGATGAAATATAAAAATGGCACTTTGACCTGCATTAAAATTCAAACTGATGAAAAATAAACTAATACCTGATGGATAGGAGCTTGATTTATTTAGGATATTGTCGGAGGAACTCTCAAGCGGGTGGCGAGGGGTGGAACGGCGGCGCCCCAGCGTTCGCGGGTTCGAGGGCAGCTTTCCCCGCCATTTCATCTCGCCTCTTTAATATGCGCATTTCGGAGGGCCGAGGAACCCAGCGACCGAACGCGTTCATTGTTCCATCCTAGCAACGCGGTCTAAGCCCCTCACACCTCTTGTACATGCGGAACAAGTGAAAGGGATGATTCATTCACAGACTCCTCCGCTTTCTTACTCCCGACATCCCTCCTTCTCCGCACCCCATTAAAAGACACAACAACGTTCTTAGATAGGTCAACCGGGAAATCTTTGTCCTCCCCGCCAACACCCGCCCCACGATAATATTACACTCGAAGAAGACGGACTCAATAGTTTTCGACGCGTATGAAAATTGCACCTCCTGAGATCAGGTGTGATGGAACAAAAGAAGAGCTAGTGGAGCAGACGACTCGAAGGGAAGAGACGGAAGAGGGTATGTGATGAGGTTTCCCTTTGCAGGAACCGCGGACGTTGATAAGGGCAGCATTGGCTGAAGCTAGGAAGAAGAAACGAGGGGAAGTAGTGAATAACGGAATGGAGTGATAACGGAATTCACCCTGAGGAGGATGGAAGAGACGCTTTTGAGTATACAGGAGTTTGGCATATTGGATTCAACCTTCCTCGAAATCAGGACGGAACCTTCAAACCCGGAAAGGAAGTCTCTACTCCAATGAACCTTGGAAACCTTGGGGGAACTCGCGAAGGAGTGCAAATACAAATCAAATGCAAGCACAAAAGGCCTCTCAATTCTTCAGTCCGATGTTGATACTGCGCGTTATCCAAACCCGGAAAGCTCGAGTGGAACGGGTTGCCGATTCGGTCTGCTGTTCGAAGTTCCCATTCAGGAAGTCCAGGCGTTCCGTTGCCGGAATGTCGAGCGAGATCAAATGCAACATTAAACTACCCTCTTGGCGAGAATCCGGCTTAAAAAAAGAGAAAGCCACGTACACCAGTGGGACGCGTACGTACTCGAGTGAGAATGTGTTCATTCCGCAACTTCGATTAAAAGAGACTTAACGAAAAATGAAACAGGAAACAGGTAGATGCTAAATTAATTCTAAAAGTGAGCCGATAATGCTTTGTATTCTCTCGTACCAAATTTAAAAATATTTCCTTTTGAATATACCCTAGCATTTATTTCTATGATATTGTTCTTAAGAATAAACGAAAAAACTAAGAATTTTTCTAGAAATTCCAGTTTGTTATTAAATATTATGATCTAAAATATAAGTCGAATTTAAAATTACGCCAGATATTTTAATTTTATGCAAGTGGCATGTAAAAAATTGTTTGTGTAAATTATTTCTCATATAGTCAAAAATAAAAACATTCTGACACACAGAAATTGTTGTGTGTCATAAAAAAATACAAAGAAAATGCAAAGACATTTCATTTTCACCGAGCATTCGCCGTAAAAAGCACTAGGGTAAATTGTTGGTTCTGCTGTTATAAGCTAGAAATAGTAGTTTTTAGGGGAGGCGACCGGCATGGTTAGCTATAAAGGACATAATTTTCCATCAATTACAGAATCGTAATAAATGGCTTCCACTGCTGGCAATTGAGGAAAGAAAAGTAAACATTGGCGTTCATTTACCGCGCAAAAATTATTTTTGTGGACACTGGATATAATTAATTAATATTCAGACGACGTTTGCACGCGCTTTTGTGAATGAAGAGCTAAATAATGTTCTGTCATGAAACAAGAGTAATGAAATGAATGAGTGCTTCCGATTTAATTTCAGCTAAGTATATACTGTGACATAGTTCACATATACTGTTACAAATAAACAAGATGACGCAAAACAATTAAAGAGAATAGATCGACAAGCTTAAATAATTATAAAAATACATTGCTTATTACTTTTTAACATGTATGCAGGCAATCAAGAATTGCTTTAATAGACGTAGTTCGCCGGTCGATTTAAAAAAATAAAATCCTGAAGTGCACTTTTACGTATGAGTTATATTGGTGTTGGGAGAATAGTGAAACAAAGATTGGAGACAAAGGAATTGCGCTTTACAGAATAACTATGAAAATGAAGAGAAGTAAACAAATAATAAAATAAGTACTACGATTGGCAGCAGGAGAGTAAAGAGATTCCTTTAGAGAACATTTGAAAGAAAGAAATTAAAACTAATTGGGCTCATCCCGAGTTGTAACCGAGTACTAACGACGAAACTATAGGTACCTGCAGGGAAAGAATCGCAGAGGAAGACGAAAGATAGGAAACGTAGCATGCAAAAGAAATGATAAATCACAGTACAATGGCCGAATACGTGAGAATGAACAAATTATTGAGAAACTTCAATGGCTCCTAAAAGCCAATCCTCTGATCATCAATCCGTGATGAAGATTGGACTACGTACAAGCCAGGGTCGGTTTTCAATGAACCCAGGACTAAGCAGACACGCCTATCACGACTAAATACTCTTTAAGTTCCGTTTCACAGTAAACTATCATTTAAATTCTCAAATATTTCAAAACCTATAATCAATGAGGAAATACTATATAAAGAATGAGAATAAATTATTATCAAATTTACTTTTTTTAAGAATATTTTGGCATTCTTGTAATCTATAAGGAACGTTCCAACCGTAACGATAACTTGAAAAACAAAGAAATTACAAAAGTACCTACATTTTTCACGGAGAAAATGTATCTAAATACTTCAAGAATGCCCTCCACACCGGCTGCAACTTTATTGGGTGAGCTCGGCTTAAATGCACCTCAGCAAGGCGCAGAGAGAAGAGTAGATGGAATTATTAGCGGACGCAAATGTTTGAAGATTCAACGTGAAAGGAGGTTACTGCACAAAAAGAGAATAAATAAACTGAAATGAAATTAGATGTCATAAAAAGTAGTGTGAGATCTCTTTATATTTTGCAAAATAGAAGGGCAGAGATTGTGTGCAAGTGTAGGTGAAAATTGCAGACAGAGTCACTGAGTTCCAGTCTTGTGGCATAGTGTGATAATTTCATTTTAATCAATGATGATCTCCACGAAAATATTAAGTACCACTCCTTTTCTCTAAAAAAAAATAATCTTATCACAAAAGAGGTTATTTAGGAAAATAATGCGTCATGCGAGCTCATTAATCCAAGATATTTTAGCCCTGAAGTTAGTGAATAGATGAATTAATGAAGGATTCATAAATTATGCAGAAGAAAATTAGGTAACTTGGGATATTTTTAAAGACTAGTAAGACCCTGTTTATCCGAAAAATACTTTAAAACCTAACTCTATCCTCAACCTTCAGTCCACGGATAATATTTAGGTAAAATAACCTAATGACTTAAGCCCTGAAAATCATATTTAAAATTGAAATACGTAGACATGTTACAAACGGCTTTAGAGTGACATGTTTTTTAGAATTTACTCAGAAAAACAGTGAAGGAATTAAAAATTTTAAACAATTTAAGTAACTCATCTTTATAGCTTTAGTAAAAATGTTTACATATTCCTTCTACACACGCAGCTTGAACATAGTTTCCATTAATTTTGGTGTTTCCATCATGTTTAATAAACAGATATTACTCTGTATGGAGCTTTGAATTCTCTTTGCGAATCGAATGCTTTATGTTGCTGACCTATCATATGTGACACGGAGCCATAACAACTACAGTAATCAACCTAAAGGTTGATTTGATATATGACGATAGAGCTCACCTAGTATTAACCCAAATAGTCCCAACAGCACCCCATTTAACTATGCAACATCAGGGAAATTTACCAACGAAAATAGTAAGGGGAGCCGGTATCTACCCTTGTGCAGCCTGTGGTCTCCTAGGAAGACCTGGCCTCTAAAAAGTCACTCAGCTTGGGTGATGCTAAGGGTAAAGGGTGAACCTAGGGGCATTCTAGGGCTCTATCCACTACACTATCACGTTTCCCTTAAATTTACTCACCTTGACTCGGGATTTGGGAACTCACGATGTCTGGCCGGGTGCTTCAATCAATTAAGTTATCGAGGAGTCTACGGCACTTCATAACCAGCTAACTTCTATTTCTCTCGATTTGATCTTTAATAAGATATGTCGAATTGTTACCGATTTCATCGATAATGAGCAAATTTAAAAATCTTCGTTTAAATTCTTTTGTTGAAGCCCTTCTTATGATATTAATTCTTCTCCCTCGAGAGTAGAAAAGTGGGATGAATATTAGAAGCAATTTGAATGATTGCTCTTATCAAACTTCTACCGAAAAAATTTGCCAATATCTTACTTTCTTCCATAAAGTGAAACCAATTCATTCTCTTTGCTTGATCGTTTCCTCCTTTAGGTCAGTTTTGTTGATAGTATCTCCAATATTCGATTGGGAATTTAGATGCTTCACAATTTTAAAGACTTCCTATTCAAAAGGAAAGCCACTTTGGGATGTGAGCTCACAACCCCTGCCGGTATTCAGCTGGTGTGAACGCCAAACACCCCAGTCCGAGTGAGACACGGGAATGTCCAAAAATGAGGTCCAGGGTTAAAGACTTTCGTTAAATACTTATGGGAATTTTCATGGGGAACGGAGAGAGAGATAATTTAGAAGATGCGAGAGATAATTTAGAAAATACGAGAGAAAGCGAGGGTGGCTGGTGTAGGGGTTAAGTAGACGAGTGAGAGATAATGATTAGAAGGGCGGAGTTTACCCTGGGAGAAAGATCTGCCTATTTGTCAAGACCCTTCGGTTCAACTTGAGGGCTGTTTCCTTCACCGTCGACGTGATTTTAGACTCTTACGATTTCACTTTCAATTTGTATATAGAAGTTGCCCCGATAAAATCAGTGGATATCAAGGATCATTTAATTACTTCTGAGAATTCTGATGAATATACATAAATAGCATAATGCAAACTATAATTAGAACAAATCTGATTTGGAATGAAAATAATTTTGAACTTTCCGACTTATAAATTAACTGTACTCATGAACGTGTTACGGCTTCACAAAGACTGTAAAAGGTTTATAAGCCTGTGTTATGAGATAAAAATCTGATAATAGTTCAAAATCATATGCACTGCTGAATGCAGTTCATGTAGAAGTGAAAAAGGACAAAGTTACATACACTCAAAATGGCGATCGACCACTATTACATGACTATCGTATGCCCGCGGAACAATATTTATTTCAAAAATAATTTATGAAGTTAGCATAGTCCATTGGTAAGTTACCGATTTTTATAAATAACTCACAACAAACACTAAAATTCCGATAAGAGCCTTTAAACCATCGAATTCGGCCACTAGGTTGCAAATGGTGGACCGACGTGCAGTTAGCAGCGAAATAAGTGTATACTCAAGGAATAAACAGCTGTGGAACACAAGCGGTGGGACTCGGAAATCGTAGAAGACCATTCTTGGGTAAACCAGGCCACAACTCTTCGAAATCCTTTAAAGGTGCCATCACTTGGCGAATGGCTGCCACCAAAACAATACGTACAATGTCTGGTACCGGCCGTGAGGTAATATTTAACTTGGCTTTAGAACTAGATCAAGTGCAACGTAGAGCAGCTAGGTTTGTGAACAATTTTACGAACAACATAGCAGTTCCGCGATACTACTGAAAGAATTAGAATAGGAATCTCTATTCTATGGGTTAAAAATCGGTTAAATTTATTCGGTAAATTTGAACTAGGTCTTTATCCAAAGATGTTAAAAACGTACTGGGTGCATTCCAAAAGTAATGCAATTATTTTTTTTTAAAGTAATTTCTTGAATATATTTGCACAAGCACATTACATTATCAAGAAAGAGGTACGCGTGATACCATTGCAGTAATGAGATCACTAATCGAGAGGAATATAGAATACAATCAGGACGTTTCTGCCAGTTTTGTAGATTTCGAAAAAGCGTTTGATAGAGTGAATTGGAAAAAATTAATGCGTGTATTGCAGAAAATAGGAATGGATTGGAGGGACAGGAGGCTGATCCGCACCTGAACATGTCTCAGACTGCACAGGTGCGAGTGGGGAACGGAGAGTCCGGATGGGCAGTGTTAGGAAGAGGGGTAAGGCAGGGTTGCCCATTGTCACCGGTACTGTTCAACGTATATGTAGAGGAAATGATTAAAGAGGCATGGGAAGAACTGGAGGTAGGAATGAAAGTCGGAGGGGAATTCGTAAAATCGGTTAGGTTTGCTGATGACCAAGCATTAGTTGCTCAGTCAGCCAAGGGGTTGCAAGCATTGCTGAGTGAATTGGAGGTTCAGTGCGATAAATATGGGATGAGAATCAATATTAATAAAACAAAGGTTATGCGATTTTCCAGAAAGAAAAAGGCTAAGCTAAATATTAAAATAGGCGGGGAAAAAATAGAGCAGGTAGAACAGTTTACATATCTCGGAAGTGTTTTGTACCAATACGGTCAAAGTGGTAGGGACGTAAGGAGAAGAATTGGGCTAGGCAAGGAGGCTTTCTCAAGGAGGAGGGAGTTGATGACGGAGACGTTGAGTAGAGATGTTAAGACAAGACTCGTAAAAACTCTGATATGGAGCGTAGCTATGTACGGTGCGGAAACGTGGTCACTGAAGCAGGAGAATAGACGTAGATTGGAGGCTTTTGAAATGTCGGTGTGGAGAAGAATGGAGAAGGTTAAATAAACCGAAAGGAAAACAAATGAGGAAGTACTGGAGATGGTGGGTGAGGAGAGGGGTTTGTTGAGAGAAATCCTATGGAGGCAGGAAAAATGGATGAAAGGCGTATTCAGCGGTAGTGGAATGTTGAAGAAGGTAATAGAGGGCAGAATGTTGGGCAAGCGAGGAAAGGGTAGGAACAGGATTGGGATGTTGGATGGGATGAAGGGAGGAAAGAAGTACACAGAGATGAAGAGGGACCTGATGTAGCTTAGGTTGCTGGATTGGGTTTTGTTTGGAGTTACAAAATATTTATTTGATAGTTGTGTCCATCCAAAAACCTACCTTAAACGGTAGATTACCTAATAATAATAATTACATAATTCAAAGTACTATCCTTGGGTCTCTACACACTTATTCCAGCAACTCTGCCATTACCGGTATGCGCCCTGGAAGGCGTCTTCGGGGGCCTCTCGCAAGGTCTTCGTCACGGCTAATTGGATCTCTTCTATGGACGAAAAACGGATTCCTTTCAGGGCTGCCTTAACCCAAGTGAACAAAATGAAGTTTACTTGGGTGACGTCAGGACTATAGATGGGGCAGCGTTGGCACCTGGTGTTTGGCCAGGAACTCGCGGACTCGTAGCATGTTGTGGCAAACACCTTGGGCACGAACTTGACGCACACTTTTTTCATCGCTAAATCTTCAGTAGAAATGCAAAACACAACAGTAGACGACAAGTTCAGTTCATTGGCAACCCTCTTAATACTCAATCGATGGTCAGAGTCCAAAATTTTGTCGAACACGAGCCACATTGTTTTCGGCCGACCAGAGCGTTGTTCGTCGTGAACCTAATCGCGTAACGTTGCTCGATAATCGATTCCAATTTTTTCGTGACACGGTCGGCGCGCAGAGGCTTACGATAAGTGAGGTCCTGCCGCTTCCACAGCTTGGAGAGAATTGAAACCGGTTTTGTGGCAATGCTTAGTGTCCCCTCCCCCATCTACTCGAAGTGTTTTTATCCCACTCCAATTGATACGAGCAGTGCAGGAGATTTATTTACATTACTTTAGGAACGCACCCTGTATTAATGGCCCCATCTTACTATGGTAGATCAGATAATGTATACAAAATCGGGGCGACAGATTGTAGAACGGATAAATTTAAGATGTCGTTATTTTCTTATACAAATAGAAATTATCACAGGCGCCAAGAGCAAACAAGCAAGTAAGGGCACTTTATATACTATTTTATCGTTACAATACATGCTTCTTAAATTTACCCATTCTTATAACATTTTCCCAGTATGACTTGATATCATCCTGTAACTGAATAATATTGCAAGTTGCTTCTTGTGAGTTGACTCAGTTTTGCGATTGCTTTGCTTGTTCGAACTAGTACGTGTGGCTGGTGGCCTAACATCCCCCGGTCACTCGCCCTTGCGGGATATCATTTAGATGTAAAATGGGGAACGAAAGATTTTGTAGGGAACAGTATAGTTTTAAGTGCTGGTTCAATGGAATACCAAGATTGATAACCCATGATCATTATGAGGACAACTTACATGTAGAACAACATAAAGTTTTTTATTTCCAATTTAAAATCGGAAAATAGAACGCAATCAATTCCGTCGATGTTTCACTTTTGTCAACATAGTTATGTGTGTGTGTGTGAACATAAAATATATATATATATATATATATATATATATATATATATATATATATGTATACATATTTATATATATATGCTCATTTGTCTGATTTCGTGTGTGATAGCTCATTGGATGTTGAATTCAACTTTCCGAGCACACAAGAAATGTTTCTATAAATTGAACAAAGGCGCCCAACCCTTTCCCACTCTGGTCCTACTATTACTTTAAAAATAATGGAAGCTTAATTAGGGTTTTAACGTGAATTTAATTAAGAATATATGTGCATGCTTTTTGTGAATTCACAAAGCATACAATATGCATAATTTTCCAAGTAATTCCCTCGTAAGCAGCAATTAGTGGGAAGCATTTCTCGGGTCAGAATGCAGGAATCGAATAGCCCACTGAACCCCACATGCCATTGGTTTGATGACACTTCTTTATGAGTACACTTTTAGGTTAACGCAGTACGCTGAAGTCCTGAGCATTAAGGAAATATTTATTAATCCTCCTTCAAGGACGCAAATATTAACCTCTCTGAGCAACCTCATCCAAATAATCTCCCAACCCTTTTTTAATGTACAAAGAGACCTTAATTCAGTAATGCAATCCATACCCAAGAGTTAGAGTTCATTTTCATTAGTAGAATTAAAGAGATTTGATTTTATTCAAGCGGAAAAAAATTAAAACTCGTGATCGTTTATTTGAAAACTCTCTTTATCAAAACAAGAGGGCAAAAGAATATTTTGCATAAACCTATGCTGAAATTACGTATTAATATGATTCAAAATATTCTGGAAATGCGGAATTACCCGTTCACATTTGCGCTACTAATTATATAAATTAAATTACGAAATCCAAACGCCAGCTGCTTTTTCACCGAAATAAATCTATTTTTCATGCTGTAGCACTAATAAATGTATGGAGAAGACATTTTCAATGAATTATTATTAATAAGACTAAGAGAAATGGTTCCTTTCTAATGGAATTGAAAAGTGTTCGATCATCTATTTCAATCAACTATATTAGCAAAGATTAAGTTTGCAGAGAACGTTTTTGAACAGGAAGCACAAATTGAGTGTTTTAGGGAGGCGATCTTTTGAGAAGGCAACTCTTTATGGAAGGGGAATAAACGAAGGAATACATGTTTTCAGAGAAGTCAAACTTGACCCTCGAGATGAACTTCAGCTTTTACACATATGTTTACTCTGTCAGCATCACCAGCAGCGTTGCCTGGGGAATATGTATTGATTCGATCAAAGAAGAACAGCGGGATCAGAAGAGGAGAGGACAGAGTTTGCTCAAAAGGGGAAGACAAGCAAAATGGAAATCTGGGGGAGGCCGTTTATGTAAACTATAAATTGACTATTATAAGACAAAAAGAAGAAGACAAGGGGTTCAAGGAGTCACAGTGCAAGAGGAATGAGGAAGACGCTAAGTGGACAGAGCTATGAATCAGTCTAGAAAATTGTACCAATTCTCTCTTGCAAATGATTTTTATTTTTAGTATATTTGAAATGACATGTATGCATCAAAATATGTTCATTTTTTTGTTACCTACCGTTTAAGAAAAATTTTGCTTGAGGAAAGTTTTGCAGTACAACATTACTTAGCCTCGCCTGAGAAAACACACCCTCACGGTAATAAACTGTTCTTTAATACTGCCTATATTCTACCCCGCTTCATTTCGTCAAAAACTCCTTTTCCTCCCCCCTACTTTGCTTTCCTAGCGTTCTCCTCTCTAGAAAAACCTTCAGCATTTCACCTACTAATAAAATTCCCTGCTTCCACCTACCCAGCCTTCTTAGGATTTCTCCCAGCTACATTCTCTCCTCTCACCCCATGCCTAGTATTTATATGTATGAATTCATAATCCTACATTTTATATTTTTCATCCTTCTCCAAAACTCAAAAGCCTCCAAATTCTTCACTGATATAGTCTTAAACCTACTTCTAACGTTCCAGGCATAAATGTCTCTGTCCTAGTGAAAGATAATTTACCAAATGCAATTCTTCCAGCTACACCCTTACACAACTACTGACCAATTTTGATCCAAAGCTTTCATAATGCGTAAACTGAGTCAAAGCAGTGCCCGTAGCCTAGCGCTCTAGCACTAAACTAGACTAGACTTATTTGCTCAATTCATTTTCAGTGGAGTGATTAATATGATTTATTAAAATAATTTTTATATAGGAAATTGAAATATTTTGAGAAAGGCACAGAAATTTCATATTATTAAAGCAAAATCTGGTGTTTTACTCTGCATTAATGAATTAGTTAAAAACAAAAATTTGGTTAAAAACATGTTATAACGTTTGAAAAAGTACCGTTGTGTTTATCAAGAAGAAACTTTTTCGCGTTTAATTTTTAAAAAATTATTGGACGATTTTATTAGGAAATTATAGAGTAAAGTTTAATGGTATTTAATTTTGCAGGAGATTAAAAAAATTATAATCATTGGAACTGAAAAAATGCCTGTTATTATCTAACCGCGTATTTTTCAACATAACTGTATTACATGCCACAAAAATACTTTGCATGATTTCTCGGAAGCTATATTGCAGTTACTATTACTTAGAGTGACTTGGTATGAGGTAAATAAGCAGTAGAACAGGTACCTGGCGAATAGAAAAATCCAGGGTTTCAACACTGACATTTTGAACTCTATATTGAGAAAGGTATGCTTCGAACTCTAAATTTCTGAACGCTGATCGTCATAAATTTCCCAAAAAAACTCAAAGAATGTGAAACAAAAACAGGGGAAAATAACGTGTAAAACCCAGAGTAATTTCATAAGCAAACAATTGGACGAACACCGAAAATATTTTTAGTCCTCCGTTACAGAAATTCAGGGCAGGAGGCCTAGTGTACATTTTCTGAAGGAAGTGAATGGCGAAATCTTCATGTAAAATGTAAAGAATTCCACTGTATTAAATAAGTAATTTAAGAGAGTAATACTAATGAAATAATAGCTTCATCTGTAACATCTGGTGATCGTACGATCGTATATTAAGTATAATAATTTCTCGGAAAGGCATAAGCAAACAGTTTCGAGGTCTAAAGGTTAATATAGCCCTGGGTTAATGAGAAATATCAGCTAGGATTCTGAAGTGGCTGGAGGCTGAAAGCTGTAAAGTCGCATCTTAATTACGCAGAATATTACTACTAACTAACTTACTAATAAACTCCTTGCAAAGCTTGAAGCGTATGGCACATATAAAAAATACCCGGGGTTGAATGAAAGACTTTTTGAATGGTTGGATACAAATAGTAGTCATAAATGGAGTTAGCTCAAATGCAGTAGAAGTTACTTCAGGTGTTCCCCAGGGAAGTGTCATCGGATCTCTTTAATTCCTACTTTACCTTAACGACATCGTCTTCGCTGTCACTAGTAAGGTACGTTTATTTGTCGACGATGCAGTAGCTTACCGTGATATCCGTGATTCTAAGCACGGAGTAGCTTTATTTTTTTATTTATTGATATGCCCTGAAAGCCACCATTAGGGTGTGTGGCAGGAGGTGAGTAAACACCCGGCTAATTTTTA
Source organism: Hetaerina titia (assembly GCA_037158775.1). Classification (NCBI taxonomy): domain Eukaryota; kingdom Metazoa; phylum Arthropoda; class Insecta; order Odonata; family Calopterygidae; genus Hetaerina; species Hetaerina titia. Next base: position 62,736,354 of record CM073777.1, on the reverse strand, counting down.
CTCGAACATGACCCTTCTGCGGTCGAACAATATTATTATGATCCCCTATCGTCCGTAGGAAAAAGCATCTTAAATCTATCTGTTCTACACTTAATATTTCTAACTTTATTAACATGATTGCCCCTAACGTAATACGATGGGTATAATAATATATTTTCAACATCACTGCTAACGAGACGCCCTTCCAACTTATGCAAGAGTTTCAATCAGTAATTTAATCTTCACTCCGTGAGTGATTCCCAGCCTAGCTGCTCTAATGTTTTGGATACGCTACTAAGTTTATCATAACAAGGTTTGACAAATTCATCTTCTCTACGCTGCACGCGAACCAATTCGGCAATTAATCCAACCTCGTGACGACGGTCAAGGTGAGATTTCACTCGCCGGGACTGTTTATACTTGCCCGTTCGGCAGATGATAAAAATTTCGGCGCGATCCAATATACTTGCAGCATATTCTAAATGAGGCCTAACCAGCGACTGATAACATTTCTCTTTTACCTTTTCATCACATTTACCCAATATTCATATAATAAATCCTAATTTTTTGTTAGCCTCTCCACATATTCCCCGTATGTGTTTCACCCAGGAGAGATCGTAAGTGAGGGTAACTCCTAGGTATTTAATTGAGTCTACAGGTTCCATTTTGGTGTTCAAAATGCAGAATGCGTTCGGAAGGGAATTACTCTTTTTCTAAATATTTATCACTACGCATTTTTTTCAGTTTAATTGTAATTGCCAAGTGTCACGCCAGCATTAAGGTCATCTGATGAAACTGCTGCATCCTCAGGAATATGCATATCAACCACACCAAACAACTGTATCATCAGCAAATATTGCCGATGATGGAGTGTATTTATAAAGTGCAATATATTTCATCAGCCGAACCTCATTCATATAATTTTTTCAACAAACAATTGGAGATCAGAATAGCACTGTTCGACCGCGGTAGGGTCATATTCGGGTCAAAAATAGTCTGGTTGTTTTTCACCGCCTGACACATACCCTAGCGATGGCTTGCCGAGAACTAAAATGAATAAATAAATAGAAATTCTTAAATATAAAAGTCCATAGTCGAAGGATTAATGCCTGGGCAAATTTCAAGAAACTGCGGGAGATGCCGCAACAGTAACTTTAACGGAGTCATCCTCTACGTGTGCATTACAATGCAACGTTGCATTGTAATGCCTGGGCATTGGTCCAACGGCCGCAAGGGTGTACGTCTTTGAATCAATCTCGAGTTTAGATAGAGTAGCTCATGCAAAACAAATATACTTGAAACTTTTTATTAAAGACATCCCAAAATTAGGAGATGAGGATATTGAAATAGATTCAATATTCTTATACTTCAAGAAATACCTATGAATGACCTCGTAATACTTTAATTATAGTCAAATTGATACATTATGATATAAATGAGAACGTAGTTGACTGTGTTAGAGAAAATAGTGGCAATAGATTATTTGCGAACAACACGGTGATTGAGTGATAAAGTCACCAGTCGACCACGGACTATACTCTCGCAATGTAGACAGTAACTCGGACTGGTGTCAGGAATAAGGCTTTGAATTATTTTTTACTGCACAATGATAAACTTATCACGGAACCAGCACGTTTAAAAATTTTTAAAGTTGTCTTGAAGAAACTTTGAGCAATTCAACGAACTCCAGACAAATTCATTCAGAAGAAATGAAATAGCATTTGTTTTGCAGTGGTGGGGCCGCAATTTAAATATTTTTGGACCCGTTGGAGTTGTTCAAGGAGAGAGAAAAGGTGCGGAGAAAGCCCGCAAGATATGTGAACAAAGTTTATCAACCAGAAAGCGAGCTTAACAGGGCCAATATGGGAACCAGGATGGGTATCACGCCAGGCGAGTGCCAAAGAAAGTACAGGATACTTCGTAAAACTTAGACCCCGAAGAAATTATTAAGACTCCCAATTATGTCGAAAAAATGTATCATTCGGACATAGTGATGAAGATATACTGAAGCACTAATACATTCAGGGACTATTTTATTCTCGTACGAATCGTGATCACAAAATATACAAAGAAAAATGACGAAGAAACCTCGGTCAATGAACCATGCTGCGAACTACTAATCTTTAACACTTATCTAATTATTGATGAAGGTTGGAGGGCTAACACCCCCTGCCACACCTCTCATGGATTGTTTGCGTGGCATATTATGAATGTAGATGAAACGTTTACGGTTTCAGTTGTATGTCTTTGCCCTAAAAGTACTAGAAAAAAATTAAATAACCTAAATTAAGTGCATTTAAATGATGGGCAATGACTGAATTTATGGTTATTACATCTGATATTGTATGTGGTAGTTTGGTTTACTCCCTTAGGTCAAGAACTTTACAATGAAAATGCGGAATGAACCTCTGTAAATAAGTCATGACATACTCCCTTCTAGAAACAATGCTGGCCGATCACCACAACATCTCATAATGGTCTGTTGATTTTCTAATATAGGGATTAAAATGGTCAGCTATTCTCATAAGAGTTGGAATATAAAATTTGTTTTAAAAGCCATTTAAAATCCAGCTGTTGAGACATTTTTAATCATAATCTTTAATATATTGAAAACTATGTTGGGTCCCAGTCCTTGGATACAAAGTGTGACTAGCGACTTTTTTGCTTTAACAATTACGCTTAAACAACATGTGTTTACAACCTGAATATAGCCTCAAGAGTCAGCAACTTGCTAAAAATAAATTATAGAATAGTGGAGCATATAATAATATCTTAGTTTGAAGGGGCAAATTGTGGGACCAAATAAATTGGGTGGATATTAGAAGGCAAAAATAAGCAAGTTGGAGCATAATAATAGGGCACATGTGATATTTACTTCGAAAGAGACGCGAACCAATTTTAATGAAAATTTAATGCGGTGCGTAGAATTGTTCGAGAGACAAAGGTGATCCAGAAAATTAGATAATTACAATCTATAGAAAGTTGAACGATTAGAAAAATGTGCATAAAGCAAAGGGGAAAACAAATTTTTCATAAAACAAGACAGTAGAACGATTTGCTGAGCTAGGGGAAGAATGATGTTTGCTGTCAGAAATTGGAAGGCCGTAAAATTGGATGTAGCAGGTATTGAATAGTATGTCAAAGACGATAATAGATAAGAGTATGTATCATAATTGTCAAGAAGAAAGCGAAGAATAAAAATTTAAACGTTTTGAAGTGGGTCAAAATAATGAGGAGCTGAAGACAACGGTGTAGCGGTTGGTTTGCTCTTGTAGTTGAGAAATGTTTCAAAGGAGTGCTGTTGAAGACCTAAAGGAGGAGCTGAACTATACTTACAGGCCTGAGAATTCTCAAAAGAAGTCAATAAAAGCGGAGGAATCAGTTACATCATTTGACGAGACCAATTATTTTTAGGGTCTAAAGAGATCGTAAGATAAAACCAGTGCACAGCGAAATCCCATCAACGGAGTGAATTTACAAAAAATTGTATCGCTTATTTCAGTATAGACGGTGGACAACAACAAAGAAAACAAATCAGTCAAAGGTACAGTCAAAAGGACAAATACCGGATGGAGGTAAGAGCTTCAGTCCTGAAACGGATATATGAAAAGACTAACCCACTCTGCAGTATGTGAACGGTAACAACAAATTGTCGGACAGAGCAACGAGTTTCGTTTGAAAAATAAACATCAAAAATATATCTGATACGGCCAGTGGAAGGGATATGGAATAAGATATGGTAGGGAAACGTGGCAAAATGAATAAAGCATTGGGGATGATGAAAAGGAGAATTTTTTCGGGGATAGGGGAAAAGCCTCATTTTTCCTTTCGGCAGGGAAGAAAAATATTGCACGGCCAGGATGATGAAGGAAGCTGAATCCGGAGAATTGGCGAGAGATATTTCTAAAAAAAGTTTAAAAAAGAAAAGATTGCAAAGGATGGATATGAATGAGGGGGCGGAAAGGAGAAAGAGATGGATTGTGTGGCAGGGTGCAGACCATTCCCCGCTCTTCCTCAATCAGGCGGAAAGGCAAAGAAAGCGGATCTCTTGGTGAGGGCTAAGGCGAAGGGGAGCGAGGAATGTGAACTTCGGGGCGGAAGCTAATGCAATAACAGTGATGGATGTGTGTGGAAAATTCAATAGGCCGGAGGGAACTGCAAACGTGGACTTGACGACTCCAATTCACGGATGAGTAAATTCATGAACAAAATATACCCAAGAATTTTTTCCGGCATAATTTTTGCCTTCATCGAAATCGCAACTACACCATCAAAAGCTAGTTCAGATAAAAAAAATAGAATATATTAAGAATCCTTAGATCAGATGAATAATTAGAATTAATGACCGAAATGGCTGAAATTTAATAGAATTAATGACTGAACATGACTGAAATTTTTATGCACTGATTTGGTCATTTTGATTCACCTCCTTCGCCGTGTGTTTATAACTTGCAAATGACTTCGGCGACTGGCTACCAAGCGATTGGTTTCCTAACTTTACTTGGTAAAAAGACAACATTGAACCGTTCTCATGAGTAACGTAATTAACTATGCTTGCAGAAAAGACAAAAGGGCAACTATGGGCCTGTTTCTACAAATTTATGTCAATTTATTTCCTCTAAAAATATTCTTGAAAGCAATATAAAATTACCTTAATTCCATATTCTGTGAAATGCTTATTTACGGATATAAATTTATTTATTGTCATTATTATTATTAGGTAATCTACCGTTTAAGGTAGGTTTTTGGATGGACACAACTATCAAATAAACATTTTGTGACTCCCCACCTAGCAAACTAATTTATCAGGTCCCTCTTCCTCTCTGTGTACTTCTTTCCTCCCTTTTTCCCGTCCAACATCCCAATCCTGTTCCTGCCCTTACCTCGCTTGCCCAACATTCTCCCCTCTATTACCCTCTTCAACATTCCACTTCCGCTCAAGACGCCTTTCATCCATTTTTCCTGCCTCCATAGGATTTCTCTCAACAAACCCCTCTCCTCCGCCACCATTTCTAGTACTTCCTCATTTGTTTTCCTTTCGGTCCATTTCACCTTCTCCATCCTTCTCCACAGCCACATTTCCAAAGCCTCCAATCTACCTCTATCCTCCTGCTTCAGTGACCACGTTTCCGCACCATACATAGCTACGCTCCATATCAGAGTTTTTATGAGTCTTGTCTTAACATTCCTACTCAACGTCCCCGTCATCAACTCCCTCCTCCTTGAGAAAGCCTCCTTGCCTAGCGCAATTCTTCTCCTTACGTCCCTACCACTTTGACCGTATTGGTCCAAAACACTTCCGAGATAAGTAAACTGTTCTACCTGCTCTATTTTTTCCCCGCCTTATTAATATTTAGGTTAGCCCTTTTCTTTCCGGAAAATCGCATAACCTTTGTTTTATTAATATTGATTCTCATCCCATATTTATCTCACTGAACCTCCAATTCACTCAGGAATACTTGCAACCCCTTGGCTGACTGAGCAACTAATGCTTGGTCATCAGCAAACCTAACCGATTTTACGAATCCCCCTCCGACTTTCATTCCTACCTCCAGTTCTTCCCATGCCTCTTTAATCATTAGATATCTACAAACTGCAAGGATTAGAACATCAAATTTTAGCATCGTGAAACTAGCGCCGGGTGTGAAACTACCTTATGAAACAATTGAAATGGATCGAATACGCGAATTATGTTGCCCCTCAATTGTTCTGATTTTCACTAAACCTCTAATGTCGCCAGTTGTATAGCGGGTAGGATATTCCGGCAATGCAGCCCATTTTTATATTAAACTGTAGGTCAACGTGTAGGTAAAATAGTGCGCCTCTATAGCCTTCTTTGCCAAATTTTTTAGCTTTAAATGAAGTGAGGTTGCGTGCTAGCAATAGTTAATTCATAAAAAGAACCATTTTTTGTTCCTATCTCCTAGAGGGAAATTGATTTTAAGGCGAGAAGAATGCACTTGAAATCATCATCAACACTCAACGTTGAGAAGCTTAATAATTACAACTTTCTAATCAGTTTTTGATCAACCCTCTTGTATTATTTTTTTACCTACTTTTCTTATTGAATTCTTTCGTATTTTAACATTACTTTCTGATGACAAGTGTGTGCCATATAGCTAGGATAATTGATTAGTTTTGGTGTCAAAATATTAAAATAAATAAAACACGTAACGTGGTAATGCCATGAAGTAATCTTTCCTGACCGTCTAACATGTAAAATAATTGATTATCAGAGATTTTCATACAAATACATTGAGCTAAAGGGAAAGTTCAACTCCGGAACCAAAAAATTCATATATATCATTGATAAATTAAATAGTACAACTAATGAAATTTCAATATTTCGACTCTTGAATGCAGCTTTAAATAATGCAAATAAATATTCCGCTTTTTTTGTTTTTCTTTTGAAGAAGCATTATCTGACAGCCTATAATTATATTATAATCAAACTCTTATGAAAATGTGTAGCTTTCTTCTCCATGCCATTGACACATCAATAGATACGCAGTTCACTGTGGATGACAGCAAATAAATAAACATTGCTTTGCAATCTGCATGGTTGACAGAGACTGATTGATGAGTTCTAAGTATTTTTCCGAAAATTCAAAAAGCCAAATTGCGTGCTCTGATTATTTGCTGGAGTTCCACTCCTTTTTTCTACTCTGGGCATGTATTGGTCGGGATTATTGTTTTAAACGGGTTTAATTAAGCTGATTTTCCATGCGTGCTTGCACCTGATTCAAATACCAACCTCCTTAAATAATTCGTTCCTATTCTTCGGGATAAACAATTGAAATTGGTAGAATACGCGGATTAATGTGCCCTTGAACCGTTCTGGTGTTCACTACACGTCTGAGGCCACCAGGTGTGTAGCGGGTAGGATATTCGAGCACTGAATGGCTTTTTTTAGATTAAAGTGTAGGTCAGCGTGTAGGTGAAATAGAGGGTCTCCAACGGCTTCTATGTCAAATGATGTAGCTTTAAATGAAATGAGGTTCAGTGCTAGCAATAGTTCATTTAACAGGAACATGATAGCATCAAACTGAAAATGTTATAAGAGATTCAATATTAGTAAGAAGGCGATCCTCGTTAAAACTTCAAAACACCGTAATAACAAGGAAACGTTATATATATATATATATATATATATATATATATATATATATATATATATATAGTAGTTAAATGTCGATGTTTAAAAAACAAAGTCGCCGAATATCGTCATCTTATTTCAAGCACAAGAGTAGATAAAATTATTGGGGCAGAAATCTGGTTATTCACTGATATTGCCGACGGTGAAATTTTCCCAAAATACTTTTCCATTTACAGAAATGACAGAGCAAAAATAATCAGGGTGTCTTTATTACAGTTAAAAATTCTTGCGGGAGCAGGGCTGAAATGATTCCGGATAATAGTTTGGAAAGCTTTTGGTGCTCAATTAAATATCCTCAATCCAAAATAGTTAATGTACGCGCGTTTATCAGACCGCTAGTCGACAGAGAAAATTCAATGCTAGAATTAGATCGGATAATCAAATTTTTCTTATCCTAATACAATCATCGCGACGTTATAATCGGTGGAGATTTCAGGGTCCCATCTATTGACTGGACCACATAAGTGTACAGTTTTAAAACGGGTGGTTAAGACAATCGCTATCGGATTCTTTTACGTTGAAAAAGGCATTACGACATCAAAGGTTATGCCACGCCAAGATGGAGAATATTAGAGATAATATCTCATCATTGACTGCCCGAACGGGCAAGCATAAACCGTCCCGGCGAGTGAAGTCTCACCTTTACCGTCGTCACGAGATTGGATTAATTGCCGAATTGGATCGCGTGCAGCGTAGAGAAGATGAATTTGTCAAACGCTGTTATGATAAACTTTGTAGCGTATCCAAACTATCAGAGCAGCTAGGCTGGGAATCACTCACGGGGTGAAGGTTAAATTACTGATTGAAGCTCTTTCATAAGTTGGAAGGACGTCTCGTTAGTAGTGATGTTCAAAATGTATTATTAACCCCATCGTACTACGTTAGGAGTGATCATGTTAATAAAATTAGAGATATTAAGTGTAGAACAGATAGATTTAACATTTTATTTTTTCCAAGAACGATAGGCGATCATAATAACAATGTTCAACTGCGGTAGGGTCATGTTTGAATAAAATTTGTCAGGTGTGTATTCATCACTGCACACACCGTAGTTGGTGTCTTGCAGGGTACATAACATATGAAAAATGATTTTGATTTGCATTTAACTATTACTAAAATAGGATTTCGTACACATATCGACCCATTTCTGAGTGATTAAATATTCTGTGGGATATATAGTATATGGGAAGAAAATAAATATAAATAAGCCAAAGATTATGAAGTTTTACAGAAAGAGAAAGTTACGCTAAAATAATATAGGAAGGTAAAAACCAGAGCAGGTGGAACAGTTTACGTATCTCGGGAGTGTTTTGGGCCAAAATGTTCAATGTAGTAGGGAGGTAAGAAAAAGAACTGCACTAGGCAAAGAGGTGTTCCCAAGGAAGAGGCAGTTGAGTAAGGATGTTAGGAAAAGGCTTTGATATGAAGCGTAGTCATGAACGTTGCAGAAACATGATCACTGAAGCAGGATGATAGATATAGATTGGAGGCTTTTGTAATGAGGGAGCAGAGAAGGACGGAGTACGTGAAGTGTACCGAAAGGAAAATAAATGAGGAAGTGTTACGTATGGCGATGGAGAAGCGACGATTTCCGGAGAAACCATAAGGGAATAGAAAAATGGATGCCAAGCATATTGATTGGCAGTGGGTTGTAGAAGACTCAGACAGAAGGGAGAATTTAGGAAAACCAAGAAAGAGCAGGAATAGGATAGGGATGTTGGACGGAATGAAAGGAGGAAGGAATTATACGGAGATGATGAGGGCTTTGTTGTAGAGTAGGACGTGGACTTTTTTTTAGGAAGGACCATGTCGTAGTTTTTTCCATCCAATAACCTACCTTAACCGGTATCTCACCTTTATTAAAAATATGTTTGTCTGTACTCGTATTTCACCGAGGAGATGATTTGTTCATCTCTTTTTCATAACGCAAACTATCCTTCCTAATTCCTCTAGGGAAAGAGATTCGGAGAAAAAGGCGAGAGCCAGCCTACGATACCGGTGCATCCGAATGCGAAATGTTTACATAAGTTTGATTCTGTACATTGATACAATAGTACGTTTGTTGTAACATTTATGTTTTAACTCAACGGAAAATGAAACTTCTTTCCCTTAGGTTTTGGCCCCCGAATAGGTCATATATTTTTCCGTGTGAATTTTCCTAATTCCTCCCCTTCGTTCATGTATCTAGTATTTCCAACACTTTTGCTCCGAAACTTTCTCCCAAAAGTATATCTATTCACTCACATTAATCAATCCGAAGGGTGGTTTGATTCCTGATAGTAGCCATCGAACTAAACCTTAAGGCGTGTGAAATTCAACTATTCCAGGTAAATTCCACACCGTTCCAGCAGACATTTGGTTACTCACGACGTTTCTCTCTTTCTCGTAAAATTTCTTCCGCTCGAATGATTTTAGATTTTTATGTGCATTAAAAGTTTAGTTTGGAATTCAAGTAATGTAGCATCAGGTGAAGAAGAATGATCTTTCTTTTAAACTCATCTTCTCCTGGTAAATTGGCCACCTCCTGGACTCGAAACCTTCGTGAGTTTTACAAAAACTTTATATATCTCCTAAAAATGACTCTATATGAACTACTACATGTAAATGTGTGTATGTATATATTTATTTATTTTTATATATAAAATTCAATAGATTGGAGGTGGGACACACACAAATATGAAATCAGAAAGCACAACAAAGAGAGAATTCACAAAAGAATTGAAATTTCGATGGCACAACGGCCTTTCTCAGTGGAAAGTAGGAGAGGAATTACAACTTCAGGAGTAATGTGGTGGAACTTTACCATAATAACAGAGAGGAAAACTACGAGTACTACTATGTTCCATTTAATATCACGTGTAAAATTATTTAACGTAACTATTAGTCCAAATATTTCATACTCTTTTCAAAGTTTAAAATTATAAAGCAATCTTATAACCTAAAACAGTGTAAAAATTGACCTCATTAATTTTAGTAAAAATTCGTAATTCCTTGGACATAATCAGTGCCTTTAACGATATAGTATCGAAACCACACTAACGGAATATATAAATAGAAATAAAGCAGAGTTTTTCGTAAATTATTCGACTCAGCTATGGTGAAGCCAACGGAATTGGCAGTTTTTATTTAAAATTATTTTCTTATTAAATGGGTATCCACCAACATGATCCTTAATTATGAGAAAAATGTGAGTAAATTGTGTTGATTACCTAAATTAATACTCGCCATTTTCAGAAAATGTCACAGAGTGGGAGGAAGAAAAGAATTAGCGGCTCTGTATGTTCTATAATTCCCTCTTTCCGATAGGGAGCGAGACAGCAAGCGGGAAGACATTAGATAATGTCTTCCCGCTTACTGTCTTTATCAATATTTAGCCACTTAATGAGAAAAAATATCATCAATGACATCACCACGGAGCGGAAATACATCTTCCTGAATGTGTGTAGTCGAAGGCGACGAAAACAACGCCGCACGTGACCAGAATTGGGTCATACCAAAATCTATTTCATTAAAATCTCTCTCCATGTCTCCTTGAGTTATAAGGAAGGAAAAGGAAGTTTAGGAGCGGTCTGTTGGGGATGACAGACAGACGTGGCAAATACGACAATGGCCTATCCCGCAGGGAGATAGATGTCTTGCAAACGCCAGACTTCTGGTCTCGCTGCTAATGTGAAACCCGGAACCGTTGGGGCAGGTACCAAGAGGAGGAATCTGGGAATTTATAACCCAAGGTGCACGAAACTCAAATTTCATCCTTATAATCGTGATGTTTTGAATTCTTCCATCAATGGAGAGAAAAATAAGTAAATATTCACGCTCCAAGCCGCTAATTCAAGCCGGAAATTTGACCTACAAATCGACTACAAACCTTTTCTACGCCAAAGCATATATATCTTTAAATTCAAGAGAAAACAGTAACTTTCTCCATGAAAATACGCAATTTATCATAGTCGTGGTAATAATTGATTTCCTATGGAAATGTTTTTGCAGCATTTAAATGAACATTCAATCAAATAAATTAGCAAATCCTCTTGGAATTGATTTTAAAAGAAAATTACCAAATAAGTACGGAAACTTAGAGAAAAATAATATTAGCTAAAGAAGAGAAGTCTTCACAAAGAGAAGGAAGTTAATGACAAGAGTCTACAGGGCCTCCAGAGCCTTAAGTTGCCTTCTTTCCTAGCGTAGAGGCACTGATTTAGGACTCAAGATGTGTGTATGGCGAATGACAAAGAAAAGAAAAGGAAGGGGAAGAGTAAGGAAAAAGAACGAAATAGTTCAAGGCATGGAATGAGAAGAGAAAAAGTTGAGCGGACAAAACTGGAATCGTAGGACTAGGGAAATACTGAATAAATATTTTGAATTTAGAATGGGAAATGTTAACATTGTAAAATATCTACAGGAAGAGGTAATTGGAGGAAGACACAGGCAGAGTTTTCAGAAAATTTTCTAGTTAATATCAGGTATCATAAGCAATTGAGTCTAAAACTCTCAGAGTAAGATCAAAAGTGATGTGGCCGTTAAAAAGTGGGCAGCTGAATTTAAACGTGGTCGATTATCCCTCCTAGATGATCCATGTGAAAGACGGCTAAAAATCGCAACCGTACTGGAAACAATCGAAAAGGTGCATATCGTATTGGACAAAGAAATTAAGGATGCGAAAGCTCTGCGCAAGGTGGGTGTCGCTTCTGCTGAATGCGGATCAGAAGCATATGCGCAAACGATTTTCGCAGCTATATTTGGACCAATTCAGAAAGGAAACGACAGATTTTGTGCAGCGATTTGTCACCATGCGTGAGACATGGATCGACCACTACACGCCAGAAATGAAACAGCAGTTAAAGCAATTGATGGAAGCCGGTGGTCCTATGCCAAAGAAAGCGAAGTCGATCGCATCTACCAGAAAGATCATTCCAGTGTGTTTTGAGATGCGAAAGGAATCCTTTCGATTGATTACGTAAAAAAGGCAGAACAATTACAGGTGAATATTACTCCAACCATCTTTACCACCTGGATACCAAAATTCGCAATGGGAGTCCTGGAGGCATAGGAGAAGAAAAAAATCATCTAGATCAATCACATAGGAAAACTAGATTAGGGGTACGATTTGTTCGGCCATCCCCCGTTTTCTCCTGGTTTAGCATACTCAGACTTCCATTTGTTTCCAAACATGAGGATAAACAATGAACTAAACTTGTCGTCTACTGTTGTGTTTTGCATTTCTACTGAAGATTTAGCGATGAGGAAAGTGTGCGCCAAGCTCGTGCCCAATGTGTTTGACACAACATGCTACGAGTCCGCGTGTTCCTGGCCAAACATCAGGTGCCAACGCTGTCCCAGCCCCACTATAGTCACCCCAGTAGACCCCAAAACTTTTTACTCTCTCGGATTAAGGCAGCCCTGGAAGGAACCCGTTTTTTGTCCATAGTAGAGATCCAATCAGCCGTGACGAAGAAAAAATAATTGCATTACTTACGAAACACACCCTGTATTGCATATTAAAAGAAGATGAAGCATTTAAAAGCGATCGACCTCAACGATTTTGCAAAATTACACAAAATAGTTTCACACAGTCAAATTCATATAGCATGCAAATATATGCTATTAATTTCAAAATATTATCATAGTATATAAATGGCCATTAATGATTAGTTTTATAGTATAGGTAAGTCGTGATCAAAGACTTTCAGCATTATTATAATGTTAACGTATTCAGGAACTTATTATTATACATATTATTAGGTAATCTACCGGTTAAGGTAGGTTTTTGGATGGACACAACTATCAAGTAAACATTTTGTAACTCCCCACCTAGCAAACTAATCTACATCAGGTCCCTCTTCCTCTCTGTGTACTTCTTTCCTCCCTTCATCCCGTCCAACATCCCTATCCTGTTCCTACCCTTACCACGCTTGCCCAACATTCTCCCCTCTATTACCCTCTTCAACATTCCACTACCGCTCAATACGCCTTTCATCCATTTTTCCTGCCTCCATAGGATTTCTCTCAACAAACCCCTCTCCTCCCCCACCATTTCTAGTACTTCCTCATTTGTTTTCCTTTCGGTCCATTTCACCTTCTCCATCCTTCTCCACAGCCACATTTCCAAAGCCTCCAATCTACGTCTATCCTCCTGCTTCAGCGACCACGTTTCCGCGCCGTACATAGCTACGCTCCATATCAGAGTTTTTACGAGTCTTGTCTTAACATCCCTACTCAACGTCCCCGTCATCAACTCCCTCCTCTTTGAGAAAGCCTCCTTGCCTAGCGCAATTCTTCTCCTTACGTCCCTACCACTTTGACCGTGTTGGTCCAAAACACTTCCGAGATATGTAAACTGCTCTACCTGCTCTATTCTTTCCCCGCCTATTTTAATATTTAGCTTAGCCTTTTTCTTTCTAGAAAATCGCATAACCTTTGTTTTATTAATATTGATTCTCATCCCATATTTATCGCACTGAACCTCCAATTCACTCAACAATGCTTGCAACCCCTTGGCTGACTGAGCAACTAATGCTTGGTCATCAGCAAACCTAACCGATTTTACGAATTCCCCTCCGACTTTCATTCCTACCTCCAGTTCTTCCCATGCCTCTTTAATCATTTCCTCTACATATAAGTTGAACAGTACCGGTGACAATGGGCAACCCTGCCTTACACCTCTTCCTAACACTGCCCATCCGGACTCTCCGTTCCCCACTCGCACCTGAGCAGTCTGAGACATGTACAGGTTGCGGATCAGTCTCCTGTCCCTCCAATCCATTCCTATTTTCTGCAATACACGCATTAATTTTTCCCAATTCACTCTATCAAACGCTTTTTCGAAATCTACAAAACAGGCAAAAACGTCCTGATTGTATTCTATATTCCTCTCGACTAGTGATCTCATTACTGTAATGGCATCACGCGTACCTCTTCCTTTCCTGAACCCAAACTGATCATCCCCTAAGTAATCATTTGCCTTACTCTCTATCCTTTTGTTGATGATCCTGAGAATAACTTTAGCTGCGTGGGATATCAAACTTATTGTTCTGTAATCCTCACATGACGAAGCCTTTGCCTTTTTTGGAATAGGAACTAACACCGATCTCACAAAATCTTCCGGCCAGATTCCTTCCTCATAGACACTACGAATCAGTCCATATATGGCCTTCTTCCCACCTTTCCCTAACCATTTCAACATTTCTACAGGAATATTGTCCACCCCCACAGCCTTGTTTGCTTTCATCTCCTTTAATGCCCTTTCTATTTCATCGTCGAGTATGCCTGGACCTAAGCTATCTTCTTCTACGCCATGTTCCTTTTCTATGTCTAACCTTGTCGGCCTAAGTTCTTTACCATACAGTGTTTCTATATATTCCTTCCATCTCTCTTGGATTTTTCCTGGTTCAACTATTATCTTACCCCATTTATCTTTAACTGTTAGCACAGATCTTGCCTTCTTACTTCCCGATAATAACTTAACCTTGCTGTGTAGAGCACCAATTTCACCCTTCTTCTGTAGACTTTCCATATCCTCGCATTGCGTTTTCCACCATTCTTCTTTTGCTTTATTTATTATTATACATTAAGTGCATATTAGTACTTAACAGACGTAACTTGGAAAGTGATAACTTAAAGGAAGCTTGGATATTTAATTCAAAGACTAAAAGCGCGGACATTGCGGTCTTTCAAAGGTCTAAAAAAAAACAATATGACGATTTTGTGGAAAATACCGGGAAAGGGATATGGGACCTTCGCAAATGGAAGGGAAATGAGAATGGGGTCCCTTCGTTACATAAAATGCTAAAGGCGTCATTAGAAAGATACTGCTTTTAGGCATAATGGTAGATGGGAATTACCTCCAATACATTTGAAATTCGAATGTCTTATAAATTGCTGGCCCCTTCTGTTACGATAGCGAAAGTCTACATTAATCGCCTTTAAAGCAGTCCCCAAAGAAGGAATGAATTATGTAATTTGAGAGCTCCATTCTACCGGATTTTGAAAAATAGCATGTAATGGGGTGTTCCTTACATTTGGAGTAAAAATGCTTTTTATTAATTTTGCCGGCCCCTTACTCCCATCTCGTTCCATAATATTGTAAAAATACTTTAAGTAAATTTAGAGCGGAATTGAATAACCTCATAGGGGTCGGTTTCTGTAATCAAATTTGTTTTCAGCCATTCATTGTCATTCAATTGCGTATCAGCTCAAAGCTCAATGAATGAATGATTTTAATGAAGCGTACCAAAATACTTATAATCCTTAAAAAACTTTTGGCATCCACTGCACTCAATGTCGCGATGATAACACTGACTTATGATGATACTCAAAACTTTTAAAGAGAAATCAAAAAGGGTACGTTCGAAATGGCAGACATTGACTATCCATCAACCTTCAACATAGATATTTGAGGAAAACTAAGGTATTCTATGTTTAACAGTGTCTTCATTGCAAAACTATTCAGAGCATTAGAATTTGAGATCAAATTTAATTAATTCACCGTCATGCATGTCTGGAATCTTTCAACACACAAAACGAGGATTTACCTCGATGGAAATTGAATATCCCAGCAATATTAGCTTCCCCGCTGTCGCCAAAATTTGGAATCACTATCTTCAAAGTACCTAACTTTTATCTGGAGCAAATACGGCATAACCAAGTTATTTCTCATCGGTCCACAGTATTAATGCCAGAATTCGATAAATATAGCCCGGAATTTCTGGAGGATATCAAGTGAAATTCCGATGGTGTAAAGGTGCTGCGTCTTTCCAACCGTAAATTAACGAACAACTTAGGATCCAGGCCTCTTTCATTTTGATAGGTATACAAAATATGACGCTTTCCTTTCTGACTAACGTTGAGTAGTCAAGTAATGGAAAATTGCGTGGCCAAAGGTAAAACGGTGCAAAGAACTAGATTACATAACTCAGCGCACCACACGAAATCTTATGCACTGTCGAGAATCTCTCATCCTATTCTCGAGTATGAAAGTCATAAATAAAATGAAACAAGGGCGCAAGTACGTTTCTGAAACAAATCAATATCTAGTTTTTTACTTTGCCTACCCCAAAAGAGAACGGAGAGCAAAGGATATTCTCAAATAGTTACCACAGCACATGAGCAGTTGCTTAGGTGTGGTCTTGTTAGAACGCTTTGATCGATGTTTTTCTTTTGAGTCTTCTTTTTCGTGAGATTAAAAGAAAATGAGACCCACACGTAAGAATGTTTAAAATGTTGAAAAGTTTAAACAATTTTTCATTTATTCATTATGAATTTCATATTGTAGGTCAATACTCCTCAATAAGAAATTCACCTCCTAATGCATTCCATTCCTAAAACACACAAATAATATTTTTTAAATAAAACTTCACTTAGTAGTTCTAAAAAAGGTTAGTGACCAAGACCTCTTACACCTCTAATGCTCACTAAAAGTAATTTCTTATGGTGAAATATTCTCTGCTGTTCCATTGCGCTAGTATTCACCATGTAGTCGTTAAATATATTGGTATCACCAAGATTAATTGAGAGGAATTAAGCCGAACTGCAAGTTTAGTAGCACATAACGTATGTTATGGCCTCCATGAAATATAGTTAGCAGCAATTCAAGTAGTTGCACCGTGCGTTCCCAGTACAGATTCGCCCCTTCACGAGCGAGCTGCCGGCAATTTTGTTTTACAGAGCGACCGAGTGTCGCATTTGCAAAGGTGGGATGTAAAGGGAAGGAGTGGAATGTCATGCACCTAGAATCGAGGTATGTGATTAATTAAGGCAGACTCGGGAGGTAGTATTGGGGCATATATAAAGAGAATGGCTGATGGTTGGGTAAGGCGCTTTAGAGGCAAATATAACTGGAGGGTAAGGGAGATGGAAAGGAATCCGATAATGAGTCCGTAAATATTTTTTCCTTTTAAATTTTCAGAAAAGGGACGAGGTCGCATGGTCCCTCGGATCCTCACTCCGTGAACATCTGTCAGAGGAACAAGTTCTTTGGTTAAAGGCTTGAAAACGCCCCGTGTGCAAAAACCAGTCTGTGAGGAATTTTAAGATCCTATTCGCGATGACTCAAGTCATTCAAAAAAACTTAATTTGACATATACTTTACGAAATAGCTTATACAAGAGTTCAGTGTCTACTGTGCAAGTCCAAAGGTATTAAAATTAAGAGAATAATACTGAATAAAAATTTCAGAAAGTGATTTTTTAAACCAAATTGATAATTTTTAAGAAAAATATTTTTATCACGGCCGCCGTTGATAGTATTTTATTCCGCTTGGTATAAAATAACCACAAAATAATTTTATTTTCTTCCAATAAGCAACTTTAAAAAGAAGTATATCTTCATTGGAAGAAAGTTAATCCTTTCCGAATCCGGCCTGAAATATTTAGAGCTCTTCCTGATAGACTAAGGATTCATTCAAGGGACCTGGCGCTTATTGGTTGAGCCTCCAATTTTCCACGGAGGTTTCTATTAAGGATCTATTTTATACTGAATTTTTACCGTCCTTCGTCGGGAATTTTATATATATTTTCATTCTCAATTGAAGAAAAAGTGCGTAAAAAGCATTACGCTAACTGAAAAGGCGATCTTCCTTAATTCCCTAAGCTATGCATTTTAACGGTAAAATAAATAGGTATCCAATTGTTTAAATGAGCAAAAAAATAAATACATTAAATTCATTTACACAGAAAAAGTAACAGAATTGTAGATTGGTAATTAAGCAAAGCTAAAGTAAAGTTAATTCGAGGATATGTTTCATTAAATATCTCTCTGGCGTCAGACACTGATTCAAGTAAAATAGGTACATTTAAAAATATATAGCTAGTAATAAATACAAATATACTTATTTCTCCAATCATGTGGGCATTCCTTATTCGAAATAATCAGAAGATAGCGTATCACTGCGAATAAAAGGCAATTCCAGTCGACTTTCAGGTCGTATTTGCTACAACATTACAATACAAGGGTGGTTTGAAAAGATTCCGACCTAAAAAAGATACGACATTGTCGTACAAGACATTTTTTATGAAATTCTCAAGGTCGGAAACTTTTCAGACCACCCACGCATTTTAACTAATAATTTTGACTATTTCAGCAGAATTGAGACTAGATTTAATTTATAGATAATAAATAAATGATCATAATCATTTATTAATAAACTATTCCATTTAAAAAAACTTTTGAAGACCAATTCTGATGGAGTGGACCTTCTATAATACATTTCGTAAACATTTCGCAAGGGGAGACATTGTTCTGATATATCAAAACCTCAACATAGAGCAAGCGACAGATAGAATTTTACTGGTAGAGATTAAAGCAGAGCCGACGAACTTGGTCATTGTTCAGGTATACATGCCACCGAGCAACCACAAGGAGGAAGAAGTCGATAGGATGTATGATGAGTTAGAGGATATCATCGCGAGTGTTCCTGCAGAGAAAGATTTGATAGTGATGGGGGACTGGAATGCGACGGTAGGCGAAGGAAGAGATGGTGGTGAGGTTGGGGACTATGGGTTAGGCACGAGGAATGAACGCGGGGAGAAAGCAATTGAATTCTGCAGGAGACAGGGGTTAGTCATCACTAACACATGGTTTGGACATCACAAAAGGCGTAGGTATACATGGAAAATTTAGGAACAGTGTGATAAATTCGCACAGTTTCCCAGGAGCGGATGCAGACTCTGACCACAATTTAGTTGTTATGAAATGTAATGTTCGTTCAACAAGGTAAGGCAAGGGCGGCGGGTTAGGAAATGGAATTTAAAAGCAGTAAATGGATTAACGAGGAAGGAGTATCAGCAGGCTGTAGAGAAAATGATGGATGACAGTAAAGAACTGAGTACTATCGAGGAAAAATGGGAATGTATCAAGAAAAGGATATTGGAAGCCGCTAAAGACAATATAGGAACCGTTAACGGGAAAAGGATAAGAAAACCATGAGAAACGGATGAGATGATTGCAAAGATGGATGAGAGAAGAAGATGGAAAAATGTAAACACAGAGTTAGACAAAATGAAGTACAAAGAGATAAACAATAAATTGAGAAGGGCCACAAATAAAGCAAAGGAAGAATGGTGGAAAACGCAATGCGAGGATATGGAAAGTTTAAAGAAGAAGGGTGAAATTGGTGCTCTATACAGCAAGGTTAAGTTATTATCGGGAAGTAAGAAGGCAAGATCTGTGCTAACAGTTAAAGATAAATGGGGTAAGATAATAGTTGAACCAGGAAAAATCCAAGAGAGATGGAAGGAATATATAAAAACACTGTATGGTAAAGAACTTAGGCCGACAAGGTTAGACATAGAAAAGGAACATGACGTAGAAGAAGATAGCTTAGGTCCAGGCATACTTGACGATGAAATAGAAAGGGCATTAAAGGAGATGAAAGCAAATAAGACTGTGGGGGTGGACAATATTCCTGTAGAAATGTTGAAATGATTAGGGAAAGGTGGGAAGAAGGCCATATACGGACTGATTCGTAGTATCTATGAGGAAGGAATCTGGCCGGAAGATTTTGTGATATCGGTGTTAGTTCCTATTCCAAAAAAGGCAAAGGCTTCGTCATGTGAGGATTACACAACAATAAGTTTGATATCCCACGCAGCTAAAGTTATTCTCAGGCTCATCAACAAAAGGATAGAGAGTAAGGCAAATGATTACTTAGGGGATGATCAGTTTGGGTTCAGGAAAGGAAGAGGTACGCGTGATGCCATTGCAGTAATGAGATCACTAGTCGAGAGGAATATACGAGAGGAATATCGTAGAATACAATCAGGACGTTTTTGCCTGTTTTGTAGATTTCGAAAAAGCGTTTGATAGAGTGACTTGGGAAAAATTAATGCGTGTATTGCAGAAAATAGGAATGGATTGGAGGGACAGGAGACTCATCCGCAACCTGTACCTGTCCCAGACTGCTCAGGTACGAGTGGGGAACGGAGAGTCCGGATGGGCAGTGTTGGGAAGAGGTGTAAGGCAGGGTTGCCCATTGTCACCGGTGCTGGTCAACGTATATGTAGAGGAAATGATTAAAGAGGCATGGGAACAACTGGAGGTAGGAATGAAAGTCGGAGGGGAATTCGTGAAATCGGTTAGGTTTGCTGATGACCAAGCATTAGTTGCTCAGTCAGCCAAGGGGTTGAAAGCATTGCTGAGTGAATTGGGGGTTCAGTGCGATAAATATGGGATGAGAATCAATATTATTAAAACAAAGTTTATGCGATTTTCCAGAAAGAAAAAGGCTAAGCTAAATATTAAAATAGGCGGGGAAAAAATAGAGCAGGTAGAACAGTTTACATATCTCGGAAGTGTTTTGGACCAATACGGTCAAAGTGGTAGGTACGTAAGGAGAAGAATTGCGCTAGGCAAGGAGGCTTTCTCAAGGAGGAGGGAGTTGATGACGGGGACGTTGAGTATAGATGTTAAGACAAGACTCGTAAAAACTCTGATATGGAGCGTAGCTATGTATGGAGCGGAAACGTGGTCACTGAAGCAGGAGGATAGACGTAGATTGGAGGCTTTTGAAATGTGGGTGTGGAGAAGGTGAAATGGACCGAAAGGAAAACAAATGAGGAAGTACTGGAGATGGTGGTTTAGGAGAGGGGTTTGTTGAGAGAAATCTTATGGAGGCAGGAAAAATGGATGAAAAGCGTATTGAGCGGTAGTTGAATGTTGAAGAAGGTAATAGAGGGGAGAATGTTAGGCAAACGAGGAAGCGGCAGGAACAGGATAGGGATGTTAGACGGGATGAAGGGAGGAAAGAAGTACACAGGGATGAAGAGGGACCTGATGTAGTTTAGGTTGCTGGATTGGGTTTTGTTTGGAGTTACAAAATCTTTATTTGAAAGTTGTGTCCATCCAAAAACCTACCTTAACCGGTAGATTACCTAATAATATAATAATATCAAAACCACACAGTATATAATGTACAAGGTGGTCTCTAGTATTACCAGTCGACACTAAACAATGAATTTGAACACTGGCCGTTTGTGTAAGATGATTCAATTAAATGTGCCACATGTCATAAATTCCGCTTAATTGAATAAGGAGACGGGGTTTCTACGGTAATGTTCCTGAGCGATAAAGCATTTTAGTAATTGAGGCGCATTACCCATTTAATCTTCCCATGGATACAATTGTTCCCAAAGACTCGAATTCCGTCGAATATCGCAGCACCTGTTTCCACAGCTATTACCAAGAAAAATGAATGCCTGTCTTCTGGAATTTAGGTTCGATTCAGGCAGCCCGATTTCTGCGACCGGGCGTCCTCATTCAGCATCCAAATACGACCAACACGAAAATACCGCTAGCGTTTTCGGCATTCCCGTGAACGCTTAACGTTTGCTTATATTTACCCTAACCCCATTCTTTTCTGCCCTCATCGCATTTTCGTCGGCTGGAGATCCCTTATTTCTCATCTTCCACGTCCCCTCACACTCGAGACAAAAGAATGTCCCGCATTCAGAAGAAACGGAATGAGAATACGACCAATATACACGACCCTCCCCCGGTAAAATCCATGGGCCCTATTCGTTGTCCCCCTTCCTCCGATTCCCCACAACTCCTAAATCTGTATACTAGGGAGTAAAAGGGTCCTGTGTCATGCAAATCATGTGACTTTCAATCACGAGAGGAATACCGTTTTTGTGCAAGTGCACATGGAACTCCATGACTTCACAGATGAGAGAATCTTAAAAACATTTTTCACCTTCAAGGACAATTTATGTTCTTCCTTCAGAAAAATACATAAATGTAGTACATTAAAATACTCACATTTCATACGGAATAAAAAACGTACAAAAAAAGTTAAACGTTAAAAAACGTAAAAGTACATTAGAGAGCTCATTATTTCATTCCATAATTTTAAGAAAAATAATTTTCTCAATACTCTGAGATAACTTCGATCCTAATAGCCAACGCTTAGTTATCAGCTAGTATAATGTGCACAATATCTGTCATGCACAAAAGAAATTATTTGTAAGCATTAGGATATGATATTTACAGAGAATAATAAAAATGTCTTCTGTTCATTATCACTTTCTGGGATATATATTTTCAAATGACAGTAACAACTTCTTTTCAAAGTCTCAGGGAAAACAAATGTCACGTATTATATTTTTGATCACTCTTTCCCCTCTCACCCGTTAACTTGTCAGTCACAATCTAATGAATAGAGGTAGTTGTTGATTGTCATGGCCATTTATGTTATCGATTTCAATAAATTTGAACGCTAAATATGTCTCTTCCTTGCCTAAGTATTATTACCAACTTTTTAATTGACAAATATATTGACGAA
Organism: Hetaerina titia; assembly: GCA_037158775.1. Taxonomy (NCBI): domain Eukaryota; kingdom Metazoa; phylum Arthropoda; class Insecta; order Odonata; family Calopterygidae; genus Hetaerina; species Hetaerina titia. Next base: position 62,713,945 of record CM073777.1, on the reverse strand, counting down.
AAGTATCAAAATATCAGATAAATTGATAATCTGCTCCATGCAACAAATGTTCGTTTACTTAACAACTTTTAGAAGAGGAAGCTTGAAAAAATTTAAGAGCATAAACTACGTTTAAAATAAAAAATTCTTTTACCACAAAACTGCTATTTCAAATGTATAAGGAATATCTGTCAATGCAAGACTCCCATCTAGTATGTTAATATTCTTCGTATATTTTTTTCTAAATTGGCATAACACGTATTTAATATGAATCAGAATGTGTATACGGAAGAGCCGTGTCCTTTCGACACTCCACCAAATTTAATGGATGAAACTTCGAAAAATACCTCTGGTTCGGTTTCACGCAAAAGAGATTCAAACCAAATTATTCGTACGTAAGTCAAATGAGAAATGAAAGAGGAAAACGGCCTTGCTCCCTTATCAAAAATTGCGTTATCTTTTTCTTTCAGAAACTCCAACGTATTCAACTTCCACAAGTGGAAAAAAATCTCATGACCTTTTGCAATTTCCCCTTTTCTGAAATATCACCCCTACGGATGAAGATCGATCCAATCTCTCTTACTCATTTCTTTTTTACCACTACCACACTGATAAAGTGAGTTCCCATCATTATATAGATGCGTTAGCTGGGATTCCATTGCTTGGTTCATAACCAGCAAATTATCCCATTAATCCTTAGACAATAGCCCTGCCTAAGGAATTCCATTCCCTTTCGATCTCACCGACACCCTGCCAATGTATAGTCAAGGATTTATCTTTCCAGGAATACTAATTGTTAGTAACTTAAATATTGAGGCCACCAATCACCAATTCAAATTATGTATAAAGAGGGTAAAATTATTAAATGAATACCTATATTTCTTTGCCAAAACCAAATACCTCGTATCATACGCAACTATCATTTAACTTCACCAACCAGCTGATAAATAGAAAAAAGCGTCCAATATTTTTAGAGGGTTAATAATGAACTACTCGTCAATTCTTTCTACTGTAAAAAAGGAAGATTTCTGGTAGTCCTACTGACTAGTACACACCATTGCGTATTCCTAAAATGTTTCATGTCCTATGGACAATATTTCCCTCAAATAAAATATTTTTATCCAATCCCAACCTGTCGTCAAAAATGCCCAATACTTGTCCTCCCTCTTAACCAATTTCTCAGCATTGCCCTTTCTTCCTAAGCATTTAATCTTTGTCCCTCAATGTCCTATTATTTTTCTGCCTTCTATGAATTTCCTTCCCTGAATCCCATTCTACCCCTACCACATGTAACACAAGTTCAATTATCTTCCTCTATACCAACAGGATGCTTTGCAAAAATCTCCATTCACGCACTTAATTGGAGTCAAATCCACTCACATACTCGATGCCAAAAGACTAATTTTATGGTCTGGCAAACCTACAGGTTGATTTATTTGCAAATATCGTCTGTATTTTGTCTTTGGCATAGTAAATTATTGCCTTAAATTTCATAAATTGCTTATTGTTTCAAAATTCTCTGAAAGGGCGCAGAAGTGTTTGGCGTTATATGTTAACACACAACGGATATTCACCGATTTTACGTATATTAATATCACTAATATTGAATTTTGAGTCATCAATTGCATTATTTTTTTATGACTTATGAAGATATTACGACGGTGAATAAAATAATAGCTCTTTATATGCACTATCAAAAAAATGTTTACGCCTCTAAAAAACTTTTTACTTTCTAAATGATAAATCCTATAGATATAAAATGCAATCCTTCAAAAATGAACTAAGAAAAAATACAAGAGAGAGCGTACCGCTGAAAAGAGATGTCAGCAACAATTTTTCCAATTAAGGCGTCTTCCCGCTCAACGTGGAGGGACCGAAGCCCAGATCCTATCATGTACCCCTCGTCCCTTATTTTCTCTTAAGATACCACACGACTTCTCTCGTCGCCGCGTCATAATGAAAAACCTTCTGAGCAGTCCATTACAATCGCACAGTCGATTCCTCCGCCCAAAAAATGAAATCTTTCAAAAGTCATTAAAAATATTTATGGCATAAAGCATTGGCAGTAATTATATTTTTTATAGAATTTAATCAAGTTTATAATAATTTCCGTTTTTGTACGAACCTCGAACCGCTAGATAAACTAAAAATTTGTGGTCACATATACAAGTATGTTTGACAAATTTAGTTCTTGCGAATCGGGTTGGTTCAGTTGCGTTTGTACTGACTTCCCACCCAGAGGACTCAGGTTCTAATCCCGTTGGTGGCAGAAATTGTCAGAAGCATTAAAATTCCCACTTGGGAGCTATGTGGAAATACCGAAAGTGAAATACGCCGACCGTTAGAGGCGACTTTAAAATGTACTACCTCTTTTGTTTCGTACATAGTACGCTAACGGCAACGCCGGATTTTTCTCCACCCTTTCAACATATTCTGAAAATTCTACCCTGGCAAGATACTGACATATCCCTAACACCAAAAAGTTCTGCAGCTGTCGTTCGCTCACCCAAATGCACCTTTAACTACTGCCACGAGGACAAATTTAATTGATTTTTTTATCCTGCTATTGTAAGGATTAACAAAATTAATGTGTCTTTCATCTATTATAAAATAACTAATCTGTGGTTAGTCAAAGACTTATTTTTGGCATCCAGGTCAAACTCTTAAAGCTAAGGAGTTGCCGAAGTTACCGAGTTGCCATTAGTCAACGAAGAAACTCGAAGTTTTATATTACCAGATGGGGTCCTGGATTTTTTCGGCATATCCAACTTTAGAGCGCTTGACGTGGGTCTTGATTTTTTATTGACTTATTTAATAGACCATACAAACTTTCATAAAGTAGTACATGCTGCTAATGGTGTGCCATATTTTTACAGGTTTATATTGCTTTTTATTAGTTTTGGAAAGCTTTTCATATAGATTATGAATTTGGAAAATTCTTGAGAAGTCAGTGGGGATTTTGATTCTACAAGAAGTCGAATCAAAGGATGAGCATACAATCATTTCAAATTTAAGTTTTCTGTGAAGCTATAAAAATCTGAAAAATAGTGTGCGCCTACACGTTTCCGTAAACGTTGAAAACCGTAGCTCTGGTTCAAGGACTTTCTATAATGAGTATTGCGTCTCACTGATGAAATTTGCACCAAAAACGCGCATTCACTTTTTCGTTCAACAAATAATAGATTCAGGATAAAATTTTTCCAACCTTAAGACAGCACATCCTGCCACGGTTGAAAATTACATATGTCTCTATAAACAGCTGGAATATACGAGTAATATGGAAAAGCCCATAATACCGTAAGGCACCACGGTAATGGGGGATTTTATATTAAATAAAATATTCCGGTTCTTTGAATTATTATCAAGAGGGGGCATTATCGTCCCCCTTTCAGATATTTTCCGTTGGAGGAAGTTGGAATATCTGTAGCTGAATAACTATTCAATTTTGAAAATCATGAAATAAAGCATAATTTTAATGAAAACGCGAATAGCTGGAAGAAAGAGATGCTTTAGGAGCAACATTGAAGCATCCAACAGGAAGTCTCACATGATGAACCAAACTCGTTTTGAAGTGATCTATAGTAAACTATAGGTCGTAAAGTATAGTATTTTATGCAGTTGTTTAAAGGATATATCAAAAATGTCGATGTAGTCATCAAAAGAAAACTGGTTACTTTTATCAGAGAAAATATTGAAGTGAAAATGGATTTGCTTAAATATATACCTATTTTCGTGAGTTAATAAATATGTCCGATTTGATTCCAAATCAGATAGCGTGGAGCTAGCTCATTAGCGTAAAATTTTGTACGAAATGGATAAATTGTTGTAGACAAAAAAGCGTAGAGGTATATAAAATTAATATAGTAAATGCTACTTGAATTGGGATAGTCCATTGACAACTCCGCAACATACTGCATGTATAATTGTAAGCTCAAGTTATCCACTTGTTTAAACAAATTATTCGATTAAATTTATATTTATGTAGGTAAACTGTGGCAATTTTTAAGTGACGAACATGAAAAAGAGTTTTTTCTGTGATGGAAAATGTTCAGACATTGAAAAAAGCGTGGAAGTGTTGCCAGTTAGCTGTAGTGAATTAAAAACAATCATCTTTAAAAATAATATCCCACAGGCACGACCAAAATCTGTATACGTATGAAGAAACTCCCGTTAAATATGTTATTCTCGCTTATGAACGCACGACTGCCTCGGGGATTGAACAGCTGATTTGAATTCACCACGCGCCGATCTCCTCATGCACGGAAGGAGTCGTTCAAGAAAAGAACGGAGTTAACCGTATCCAATTTCTCGGAAGTTTCCCTTCTATCTCCAGAGTGCTTACGCCGCCTCCTTCATCCCCTTCTAACTCATCACTCTCCCTGCATTCTTGTTGGACCTCACTTCTTCCCCACCCTTCGAAACTGCTTCCTCACACTGCGGAATCCCAAGCAAATACACTACTACTATCTCTCCACATTTGTTCGACAGCTACCCTAGAATTATAATCCCCCGTTTCCCATTTAACATTCCAATCATTCCCTGCCTTCCTCTCCATATGATCGTTCCCTATTCTTAGATCCGCCGAGAGTTACCTTATTCTGCACGATCGCGTATACCAATCCATGTCGATTACTTCCAAAATAGGAACGCGTACCCTGTCTTCATGACGCGTCGATCTAGCTCCTTTAGAAATATAGTGCGACATAGTAGAGCATATGTTTACTCCAGCTGTTATTAATGACTTCCAAAGCCTGGAGCGCTGAATAAGCCCGGTGAATTCCGAAGAGCCCAGTAATTGACAGTGATATCATCTTCCGCATGTTGCCTAGCAAACCATAATGTGTTTACTATGAGCTTTAAACATATTCAGCCCTATTTGTTCTTCAAAGTATCTTACTTTCATAGAGTGTGATAAATGGCTTATTGTATTACGCAGGGAGAAGAAATTGTCGGTGATGTTAAACTGTTGAAAATATAACAATGCTGGAATATTAAAAATCTAGTTATTGTCAACTGATCATACAATGCTGTCAGCTAATGAGGTGTTTTCCCATTGAATGATTGAAAAAAAATCAAATTTTGACTAAGATTAAATCCATTAACCTTGGATTAACTTAGTTACTGACCACTGACTCAAAGGCTTCAGCAGGATAAGGTGGTAAAAAACACAAAAAAAGGGTTTTTCGAATTTTGAGGATGTTCCGGAGAGAAAATGGCAAATCTAACCCCACCATTCAAAAGATCGAAAAAAATACACGAAAAATAATTATTTAGAAGTTTGCCAAAAATTACCTACATAACCTAAATTACTCACGATCTGTCCTGGGGAAAACACATACGAGAAATATGCGGTAGTGCTAATAAAAAATTGGGATTTGTGAAAAGAGTGCTAGGTAAATGCGACGAAAAGGTGAAAGAACGATGTTTCCTTGCCTTGGTCAGGCCCCACCTAGAGTATGCTGCCAGTATATGGGATCCTCACAACATAAATATGGTTTCGGAATTAGATCGAGTTCAGCGGAGGGGGGCTAGATTTGTCAAACATTGTTATGACCAACTCAGCAGCGTATCCACTTTGTTAGACAGTTTAGGTTGGGATTCTCTTACACAGCGGCGTTTCCAATATAGATTAAACTTATTAAAAACATTTAAAGATGGGCCCTTTTCCGATGACATCAAGGATATAATACGAACCCCAACGTATTACGGTCGAAAGGATCACGAATATAAGACTAGAGAGATAGACTGCAAGACTGACAGGTTTAAAATGTCATTTTTTCCAAGAACGATAAGGGAACAGAATGCTCGTAGTCGAAATTCCCCAGGACTTAGTTCATTACAATAAGTATTAACGTACAGGTTAGGGACTTCGCGAGGATGTGTATACATGTGTGTATGTATGTATATGTATGTGTGTATATATACATATATATATGTATATATATTTTTTTTTCCTACAGGTTCCCCCCACCTTTCCTCACCTAACTCCCAACCCCCTCAACCCTTACCCTTCCCTCATGGTGCTACACCCCCTGCCACACACCTTTTTGGTGGCTCGCAGGGTACTTATGTAGATGTAGATGTAGATGTAAATATTCTTTTCAAATGTTTTTCCTAAGCTCAATTATGATCCAAAACATCTGAAAAAAATCAGAATTTATATGGCATAAAAAAATGTAATGAATTTTTTCAGATGCTTTAAAGCTAAGAATCGCTCAGGAAAATTTTTTTTCGAAAAACATTTTTTGCGATAGGAGATCCCTGGGGCCACCTGGGAAGCTAAAAAATTGGCTAAAGGGGATTCTAATTATTTACTATCGAGTGCCCAATCCCAAATAAGAATTCAGCCGAGTGCAGATTTTACCATCTTATCCCGCTATAGCCTTTGTCTTAAATTTCTTTAGATAAACGTCATATGATAGTCTACTAACTATTTCAGAGAGGTTGGTTTAATTTTCAATAGCAGAGGAATCTTTGTGCATTCCGCCGGAGATTGATTTATAGCTATGAGCCAAATAGAGGGAGTGGAAGGTGATAAGTGAGACTAGGTCCTCGAGCAGACCCATCTTAAGACAAAATTATCAAATATCAAATTGCATATGAGAAATCAGTGTAAGCAATGAAAATCTAAGGTCTCTTTAAAAACTTTCAAAATAATTTCTTCGGCGGATTGGGAACTCAAGAAATGATAAAACTTTCATTAGGCAATGAGTACACGAAAATAACTTTTGTCTAATCTGACATCATCGATCTCAATTGAAATTGATTAGTTTCACTCAATTATGTTTTTATTGTCTCATAGGCTTGACTCGTGAAAAAATGTTCTTTGATGTAAATATTTGACATTTCAAAAGACAAAAATTCTTGACCGGTTTCGTCGCATAGGCGACATCATCAGTATGCAACGAAACCGGTCGACTTTAAATAATATAGTGTGGAAAAAAGTACCATCTCTCTTTTGATTTATTAGAATGGATTTCCACAAAGTGAAGCCTGAAACCATCGAGTTTATAATGCCTTGTAAAGCTGTATTTTAGTAATAATCTTGAATGTCTATAACCGTCTCAAAGGCTGTTGTCAATCAAAGGTTATTATTTTCTCTATAAATCGACGTTGAATTTAGTGACATGCAATATCCTCTCAACCATATTTGACCTTAGACAAGACGTTTAAGTCGTCATGCCGAGTGCATATGCCGAGTTAAAATGGTCTTGCTTGACACAATGCTTTTACCGAGCAAGCGACGCTCCAGTTCCTCATTAGATTCTGGAAATAACTTGGTCACTTGAGATTCATTATGTCAGATAACTAAACTTAATTAAATTTTTCAATGATACTACCCCCACTACAAGCCATGCTGGAATATGTACGATTTTAAATACCAGAGTTTTCGTGCTGGTTTGGAAAAATCACCGTCTGCGGATTAGTAAACAGCTTAATTTCGCATTTTTCCCTGGCGCTGCCTTATCTTCCACTCACCCTCAAAACTTTGCCTTTTCCAACCCTCACCTTCTCTCAATTTCCCAGAACATGCTATTCCTATTTCACCTCAACTTACTTTTTCCATTCCAATTACTCCCCCTACTCACCATCTTGGCGGTTTTGGGGGTTTCCCAGACGTTCCAAATCATTTCACAGTCTGAAAAATGTGGCTCGAAGGACGCAAAGTTATAGCGGCTAATTCATCTTTCCGTTTTCAAAGCTTTTTAACGGTATTTATTTCACTGGTAAACCCAATCATCCGTCCACATGTGTCTTTTGTGTCTTATCCATTCCGAGGTTACCACTTTTCTCTACTTTGCCATGCCAAAATCCTATCAACGACAAAGTTAAATGTTAGCCCACCACCGCCGGAATTACCCCATCAACAGCATAAGATCACGCAAATATCTGAATAATCCTGTAATTCATGGGATTTTTACGATTCTGAGATGATCCAACCGACAAAGTTGGGTTTAAAGGGGTCGAATTAGGATTGGCCAATTTTCAATCGGTTGAAATCTCCTTGCCATTCTTCATCATAGGTTAATTTACTCGCACTTTCTTATATTTTACCATTTTTAACATAAATTATTTACAAAATTTATTGAGTTTTTGTCACAAATAGGTGTTATTTTATGGGGGCTTATTTAAATTCAGACAATTACTAAAAAATATAATTGCATGTTATCAATTAAATCATGTTTATTTCCGTTAATTTTATATAAGTGAGATTATAGTAGATTAAAATCTGAATGATGTTTTCAATAAATTTATCATGAGTAATAAATATATAGACAGGCATAATAGGTTGCCTACCATTTTACTTAAGAACACTCAATAATGAAAACTTTCGATTTGATGAATTTAAACATAAAATATTACGCCGATTAAAATGAAATGGTATTCGAAGTTAAATTAAAATTACAATTGTTTTCCAACTAAAAGAGATTAATGCACCAACTGAGACTCATTCTAGGAGTTTGAAAGAACAATTTCATTTAAATCAAATGCTTCTTTTAAGCGTGATTGAAATTTTTTGTATTACTGAAATAAGAAAAAATCAGTTGGGACTCACACCTAAGCCACTGCGACTCCCTATTTCATTCTACAACATTATTCTTTCGCATTCTTTATTCCACGAGTTGGACCGCTTGGAAGCGTAATTCCTTCATTTCGTACTTGTCATCTTTATTTTGGTAAACTGAAATTCAAACCTCTTTCTCGGCCTCTATAGCCTCCATTATACAGACTAATAGCCCGTTCTCGTACTCACTTTCCAAAAGTTTTCTCACGTCCTCGTCGTCCCCATGCTTCATTTTTTCCCTTCACTATCCTCCTAATCCTTTCGTTCTCAAAAATATTGACCTTCGTGAGGTGAAGCCCGGCCAAACATTCCGCGTTCCTCACTCCTTTGCTTTTAAATGTTCCTCTTATCTACTGTTGATATCTCTTTTCATTTCATTTGAGTCGATTCATTTTTTCTCTCTTCCTCTTCATTTCTCTATCCTTATCCCTTATCAATCTCCCATTTTCAAACGAAAACACAATCACAAGCCATCGAAAATTCCAAGGGAGTTTTCGATGGCTTGTGATTCTAAGTCTCTGGATGTGGTTGTATGGTTTGATTTATGTTGTGCGCATAAGCCGGAAACCATGATTTGTGCGGGTCGTATGTTTGGACGTAGAGTTCGTATCCTGAAAAATGTTCATGTCACTACGGGATGTCTCATCAAATAATTCTCAGTTTGTAATACACGGTCTACCCCAAAAATAAGCATAATGATTTTTCCCACCAAAGCGGACGGATGGAGTGGGGTAATTTGTGACGATAAACGTGGTGGGATATCTTACTAAAGCAATACGACCCGCGTCAGTAGTCTGCGGGCCATTACATACTCCGGATCGCTACTACACTGGACCCTTCTTCGAGTGCCGCCTCACGAATTCACGATGCCACGTTCAATAAAGTAACGATACGCGTTTAAGTTATGCGTTCGGGTTCGGAGATCATGACCACAGGTAAAGATGCTTAAGGATATGAAGCAATGTCTCAAGGAATGGCTTTCACTGCCATAAGATGTTCCGGGAAGGCAGAGAGGAGAATGAAGACGAGGAACGCTCTGGATGTCCGTCAAAGACACAATGCAACGAAAATGTGCAAAACATAAGAGACATGCTCAATCACTTTAAACCCTCGACACCTGAATGCAAGAAGTTTTGCAGAAGAGGGTAGTATTCCGAAAACTATAGTGCATCACATTCTTCCGAAATATTTAGCCATGAGAAAGGCATGTACCAAGATTGTTCCGAAGATGCTGTCGGAAGTTCAATTTCGCGCGATCCCTTGGACGCTGCCTCAGATACCCTACAGACCCGATGTGGCACCATCGGCCTTCCTTTTTATTCTGGGGAATAAAAAAGAAGTCCGGAAGCCCTAAAGATAACCATTTTGGAACGTTCGATAACATCAATGAGGCGATGTGACGTTGTGCCTGAACGCGGTTTCCGTCAACGCCTTCGAGGAAGCGTACCGCGACTGGCTTAGGCGCTGGCATCGGTATGGCAATGCACAAGGGTACTATTTTGAATAATTTTAGCAATGTGTACTTCGATTTGCAAAACGTTTTTTCCCGGAATTATGCTACTTATATCTGAGATAGACCCTGTAGGTGTCTCTTGATTATTAAAGAACTGGGTGCCCAGTGTCATAGTGGTTTTCTTCCAGGTTTTACCATGAGTAAAAAAAATAATTTTGAATTAAAACAAAAATATTGTTAATCAATAGAATTGTCTAAATTTATAGCACATATAACACATGACATGGATGCGCGAGAATGTTAACCACTGATTTTTAAATATTAATTATAGTATATTAACAAGAAATATGTATTTCAGAAAATCGACATTTTCTTCTCATATAAAATATTCGTCGATAAAAAAACGTTATATCTCCATAACTATATTTATTTTTGCCAAAAACATTTTAAAACTACTTAAAATTTTAGGGTATTTTAGATAGCTATAATTTAACGATCTCAGGCCAGTATGCTTGTGTGAAAAGCATTCATGTGTGTTGAAAAAGACAATGCCCTCTTCCTGTAACTATGATTATCTGCGAATCCTTACGATTAACATGTAACCAAAATTCACTGATTAACTCTACTTGATATGCCATTGATAAAACTTGTTAACCATTCACTCGCTAAAACGTAGTCACTTTTAGTGCAAAAATCATGAGGTAACATGAAATAGACATTCAAAAAAATTGAAATATGGCAAAACAACGTTAGATATAATTTCAACTTAAGAAAATAATAAAATTTTGAGCGATAAAATTGTACAACGATAACAATTCAACATGGGTAGTAGTGCTTTACGTCTCCGAAAATTGGTACTTGGGAATAAGTGTGTGATTTAAAATTATTCTGAGAAGTAAGGAAGAACATTGGGTAAGTGGGGAAAATGAGTAAAAACAAGAGAATTTGAGAATCTTGTTGGGCTAAAAAGTAGGATGAGATTATGAAGAAACTGACACTGGGTGTGAGGTGTTAATGCTTTGTTAAAGAGCTTAAAGGGTTAATGACGAGCTGTAACAGTCTTGATGGTCTGTTAAAAACCTATATATACGGAAAACCAGCCACAAATTATCACTTTTTGTGGTGTATTTATCCATAAAGAAAAAACATTCGTCATAATTGCTCAAAACTCACAGTTTTTGACTGGTTTTTATTAATTGGTACTTTGGGGACGATCATAAAAAAACAATATGGTTAGAGAAGCGTCATCGATAAAGTTAGGCCACCCATGCAATTACGGAAGGTGGTTAAAATATCTGACTACTTACGCGTATGGAGAGAGCATATCTATCTTTAATGGGAGTATCCCTTGGCCTCCCTTTCAAAAATATACCCATAGATACTACTGCTGGGCAATTCAATTCCGTCTTTCTTCATGACACCCTATACTTATCGCCGAACTGTTAGTGTTCACAGTCTTCCTCCTCTGTCATTATCGCTCCGTAGCGCCGAACGCAAACCTCTATGCTCCATGAACCACCACTACGTCCAATTCGCACGAGACCTTATCTGGGGCGGGTAAGAGGGAGGGGATGGTACGCAGGGCGAAGTGAGTGGAACAGAGCTCACGGAAACAGCCATCCATCCATCTCTCCCCGAAACGCCATACCCTCGTCCGCATGCCTCTCTCTCTCTTTCCCCGACCTCTCCAACCCTATTCTCCACCGGAACCCCGAAATTCCTTGAAGTGAGCAAAGCGCTGGAACGAGATAATGATCTCTCCCTTCCTATCCCTAGGAGAGGAGAGAAGCGGGTTTACAGATGGAATGAGGGGGAGGAAAGGAGGCATCAACCACGAGTAGGATATTCATTATCGTGTTGTTGCATAAAACAATATGGAACAACCAGTCATCCCAGACCCTTTCTCGTGCATAATTTCTAAATTGCTTCAAGGTGATAGAGGATCCAACGAGGGCTTTTCAGAATAAATTTGATCAAATCTGCATAAAAATATATTTCACCCTCTTCTTAAATGTCCTTCAAACGGTTATCAAGGCAAATATATGGTTTTCGTACTTTTAATAATATACAAGATAAATAAATTTCCATTTACGATATTCGCATATTTTTGTGTATCTGTTAATATTTCTTTAAATATGCATGAATAATAATTTGATCTGTATATTGAGTTATCAATTTTATAAGTATCATTATATAATCCATTGATTCAAATTTATATTCACCCCTTCCTCGAATTATGCTCTTTCATTGCATTGTGTTCTCTGATTATTATATAAACTCTGTATCAACAGTCAATGTATTTCCATCAAAGTGCGTTTATTTTTTTTTATTATTATGAACATTTACTCAACTTTATGTTTTGAAAATTTTTAAACTTTTCAATATGATGATAGAGCTCCCTCGTGATCTCTGTCTCATGGCCCAGTGGCTCATGCAAATTAACGATATAATACTAATATTAAATGCAAAGAATTTGTTTTCCTTTTTTTCTAAAATCTGCTTCATCTGCATTATAATTGATAAAATAGAGAGAATTACGTGAGTGCTAATGATAAAAGCAGTGTACCTGATAGTGTCCTTTCAATTATGTATTTCTTAAACATAAGCAATCGTCCTTTTAGCTTCATTTGAATAAATATATAAAATACTTAGAAATCATTTTTAATTACATGCCAAAAACAGAAGGGCAATGAGGTTAAATGGTAATATGGGTTAAATGGAAGAAGGGACCATTATGTCTCAATTTCGCCCAAATAAAGTCCTTTATCTATCTATAACAATAAATTGACGAAGATATACTCCTATGAGCGATATGGATTTATCAATCGTGATTTTGTGAGTTTCATTTTGACCATAAAAATCATGAAACGTATACATGTCAATATTTCCCCTGATCTATAATCTTAACGGCAATGGTAACGAAAATACATATTCGTCTACTTTTATTAGTACTAGGATACCAATAAAAGAGAATGAACATGATTATTAATTGGAAAGTGGAAAGTCGACTTCTCAGAGAGCTTCTTATGGCGGCTTAAGTTTCGGTAGTAGAACGGAATGGAAACTTTTTTTCAGTGTGATCATCCCCTTCTCCTCAAGGGATGTGAGACCAAATTTTTCCCAAGACCACGGGCTGAAGCGAGAAAAAGGGAAACCCTTGCTACGACTGAAAGTGTTTCCTCTGGACTCAAGATCTTTCACACTCATTACACCAAATTTTATTGTCATGCGAGGTGGAGCAATTCAATTACGAGTTCGACGAATAAATGAAAGGCGAAACGCTGACGCAAACACAGGCACGCTTTGTCCTTCAGGTGAGGGTACTGACTCACCATGAGTATAAAGCCGAATCCCATTAAGCTAATTATAGTTTCTGTCGAATAGTTGACGATTCCGTCAATGCCTCGACACTCCTCAATTGATTAAGCCACATGATTGTGTCTATTTAAGGGTATGTTTGAAGTTTGCCCTAATTCTATTGTTTTATTTTAAACGTCGTTATTGATTCTTGATATGAATTAACGGATACCAGGGAAATGCATTCTTAAAAGCACCATGAAAACTGAAAACACTAGGAATCGCTTCGAGCAGCGATGATCGAGAATTCATTGACGCCATACATTTGAAACGTAGTTTGGACCTCAATTGTTCATGCTTCCATGCTTTTTATTGAAATTTCAATTTGGATCGGCTTTAGTTAAACAAGACCATACTGTCATTACTAGGAAGCTTAGAAAAGGGACCATACATGGAGAATCATGCACTTATATACTCCTATGGTAGAAGATATTTATTTAATAGTTGTGTCCATCCAACAACCTACCATAACCGGTAGATTACTTTATAATAATAAATAATGGTAGAGGATGACATTATTACTGATATTTGAGAAATTTGAGTAGCTTCGAATTGAAAGAGATAATGAATATACAAAGATGCCCTGTTCTGACTTTTTGGAAGTTAAACTCTTTCGGAAAGGTCTATTTTGCCTGCTTGAATTGGTTAACAAATTAAAATAATGGCTCGCCTGATACACATGCATATGTTCCAATATCATAAGATTACTACAATTCATAAAGAGTGACCAAAAAAAGACTCGGAATGCACTCGTCAAGGATATGTATCAGTGTACGTGACAATTCGAACACGGCATTAAGCACCATTATACCGGAAATAATTATTTTGTATGTAACCTAAATATCATTTGCTACAAAAGGATTTTTTATTATTCAGGAAATATGTTGAACAGATCTTAACTTGATGAAATAATCACCTCGGAGGGTATAATTCGCTACTTTAACTTCGTAACTTTAAAGTCGTAAGTCATTAGAACAAATTCTAAGCTCATATTAGGAGATGGAAGAAACAATAAAGTGATTTCACAGAATAATACGGTATTAGAAAACAAATAAAACTTCCTCATTGAATTAGAATTAAGAAGAGGCAGACTGATGAGGTGTTTAGCTTAAATTTGAATGCGAGGATAAAATTTACCTAGAATTAATCATCGCTTCGGCTTGGACCTTGGCAGTACCCACTACCAACCAAACAAAAGGAATATTATAAAATAACACCTTTCCCGGCGTGTCTTCAACTTGAATCCAAATTGAAGTAACTTTTACCAGTTTTCCCTTTAGCAGATAGCCCTTGAATTTCAAAATGAAGTTGGCGTTAATAAAGATGCGCGTATACATTTTTAAATTGGTGACTTAAAAGGACAAGTTATCCAATAGTCACCCAAAAATAACGAACCATTGTATCTGCCTATTTTCATAAAGATGAGAAAAATTCCGAGGTACCTGCTCGTTTGATTGAGTGCCAGCTCCATTTAGAGGAAACTTTTCAGTTGACGCAGATGTTTGCTATTGTCCAATTAAACACAAAATACATACCTTATTTGGATATCGTAATCGTTTTGGTATCCAAAGGTTCTCTTTCTCAAAGGGAAAATGAACAGAATTTAACTAAAATATATTTCTCCAACTCATTAAAAGTTTTATAAAAAATATCAGTAAAAATCCTTATTTATCACACTAAACATTCTTTAGTTGTCTGAGCATGTTTTAACTAAAAACATTGATTCTTTTACTCATTAAAAGTTTTAATGGAGATAGTTGATCAAAACTCATGTGCTCTATCACGCTTAAAAGTTGGAGGTAGAGAATTCGTTAAGATTCGCCCAATTTAGAATATGATGAGTAAACATTTCACTTTTAATTGTTATTCGCTTGGCTGGTGCATGGCAGATTTCCGTGGTGAAACACTTCGTCCGTCTTGACCTTCAACTAAATAATGCCGATAAAGTTCAATAATTACATTCATTAACTTTTTCACACCAAGTAACATATAACTTATGACATGGGTTTTCCTTTGAAAACTGACTGGAAAAAGAAAGACAGGTGTTTGTAAAATTGGCTGGAGCGAAGAAGTTTTCACAGTTTATCACAAGAACAGTTGGACTAGAAAGTTTTTCTAACGGATGAGCGAATGAAGGAAGGTGAAACCTGGAATATGGTTTTAATGATATTTTCGTGAAAGAGGAAAAGAAACAGAGTGAGACGCATGAAGATGAGTTTCGTTACGATAGAAAAGATCCTGATACCCAAAATATTCGTGAAATCGATGGATCCAGCAAGTTTCACAATGCCAAAGTATCTTAAATATAATGCGCCCCAAGGTGAGATATTGAAGACGCGATACTGAAAAAATTGAATTGACATGCACGTACAGGTTCAGCAACTTTTTCCATAGAACCTTTACACTCGTAACAATACTGAGCAGGTTTCTTGCAATTTAGAATTGAATGAATTCTTTGGTAAATTATTGCCATTTCCGTAATGAAATGAAAGGAAATTATCAAGAATCAGAAACATAGTAGCTTTAACAATATATACTAAGAGCCAACAGAAGACTTCCCAACACCATTGACTATTAGGTATGTAATCTTAGATATAGCTTTCCACTTCCACGATTGTGATATTATTACCAGATTTAGGCTATTAAAAAGACTTACTTAGGCAAAAAATTGCTCTTTCACATGTAAAACTTGGAATAATAATTCTTGGGCGGCGAACCGAACTTCTAGGAAAATTATATATGGCTAGCAGCAAGTTCAGAGGTTTTACACACCCTACTTGGTAACATCAAAAGAGGGGGAAAGGGTACAGAAAAAAGTTGGATGGTGGATGTGGCCAGGATGAGTCGGCAAGTATGTAACGAAGAGGATAGGGGGACTGCGAAAAAAGGAAAAGACGTAGGGCTTTTCCCTCCCAAGGTTTCTCAAAGCCGGAGGAAGATGGGAAGAAAAGATAAGTTGCTGAAGTGAAGATGGTTGTAGTGAATGGAGAGATAAGTCGAGGAGAAAAAGAAATGAAGAGGATTTGGAGTTTTAAAGGGGCGAAACGATCTAGGGGAGTGTCAATAGTTAATGAAAATGTATGACATTTAGAGCAGGTTGTGGTAATACCTAACAGTGTGAATACCTAGACTGGTAAGATACAGAGTATGGATTTTTCTTGGCGGCCTGAAGGATAAGTGGTGCATTAAGCATTTGAAATATTGAAACAGTCGCCGAAGTGTAGTCCGCCTGAGAGTGGGAGAGGGCGAGGACCTTGGTGGGAGATATGTTGGAAAATGTTCGGTGTGTACCATTGGCTCCACTCGTGAAAGAGATTCCTGCCTAAAGTTGGCCTCAGGAAAGAGGGCGAAAAATCTGACGTTTAAAAGCGTCGTTTTTGGCGCAGCTGTTTCGTGCCGCCTGGAGATATCGGGCGAGAGAAGGGCAGCTGTTAAAGAGTTTGGTTTAGTTGAATGTTCACGTCTGTCACTCCTGTATTATAATAATTAAAAAGAATAACTTATTTTAATATAATGTCATAGAATATTCCCTTTTCTGCCGAAAATAACTCTGGAAAATGGACCATAAAGTTCTTTCCGTATATAATACTCCTCCCATCCTATACAAATGAGGCAAATCACCTTAACGTTTGTCACAACACGACATTAACCATATCAATTGCCATTTAACGATGCTTAAAAATTAATATAATGCCATTTAATCAATAATCATGCAATTTTTTTCTACAAATGCGACACGAAATATCAAAAAGAATATTCTTTTAAATCACCCGCACTTGCCACACGAGCCAATCTCGTCCAACCCAATGAAGTGGTTTTGATTGGAATCCAGCATAAAGTAAAATTGGATCCATATCAAAACAATTCCAATTAAAAAAAAATATTTATCTTCAACTGATAGTATTATTCATGCCAAAAGAACGCAGAATTGTTATACTCACTAAAAAGTCATAATTTATGAAAAATGGAAGCAATGGAATCGACAGTCAGCCTACGATAGAGTAATATTCCTCGTTTAAAATTAAGTCGTCCCATCCTTTTCGATTTCTCAGAATAATTGGATCTATCTCATGAAAATCAGTTGTTTGCATACAACATATGGTGGCATCATCACCATCATTTTCGAGCGATAGATTTTCCTTCAAATATCTGGAATAAATATTTTGCCTTCCCTTTTCCAATTTAAAACGGGGATAAGTTAGATTAGGTGTTAATTACTATGGTCCAAAATTTGAAAACAAGGATTGTTACACAGTAAATAACGAAGACAAGTTACCAGTTTAGTAGTATAAGAAATTTTAGCGTAAAAATTCTTTTTATTAGTGAAGTTAGATATTCTTGAGAAAAACTGCGTTGTCACTTAATTTCAGTTCATTTATTTGAAGACATTGTAAGTATCGTAAATGCCCGATAATTATGATACAGCCATAGTTCAACCGAAATGATACGGGTAAACAAATTGAGTTTACTATAATAGAGTAATAATATAACAATAAAATATTGATTTGGCTGAGAAAATGGAAATTATGACACTTTTGAAAAAAACTGTGAATCATTTCCGTGTATATTATTATAGTTCAAACCTAATCGCTCAACTATTTATGTGGATAAATCGGATCGTTTGCAACTATTTTTCATTTATTTGGAAATAATATTCAAATTTCACATGAAAACAAAACCTTAAAAGAACTTAAACAAGCTCATAATTAGTAACCTCGATCAAAAGGCATGTCCTTCTTGGAAAACGATGGAAAGGTCATTTATAATGACTCATATGGGAGAAATTTAGATTTTTTTAATAGGTCCTCGTTCTCGGGAGCATAGCTGAACTCAACTTCATGGCCCCATTTTGGAGAAACTACGACGATAAAAATTGATTTCCCCCTTATAATTTGCACTTGAAGACGTGCTATCATGATTTTATTAGGAAAAGCGGAAAAGTGCTCTTTTCACGGTTCGAGCGCAATCTTTACGCGAATCGAGAATACTCCTGAAAAGGAAGAGGTGTCTAAAGGGAATGGGGGAGGAGAGGTAGGAGTGTGGACCAAAAGGGGCATTGATTTATTGGTCAGCGTTTCCCCCTTCCACCTTAGAATGAGAGGGCGAAATCAAAACCCCCACATTGAAAATGCGACGTCGTCACCGGTGATCCAGAGTCTCCCTCGACGACAATAGCGAGAGAGTGGCTGCCTCGATACCTTGTTCCGAATGAATGGGACTTTGAAGACACCGTGAACACACGGTGAGCGGGAAAATCACGTGCGTGGAAAGAAAATGGTGGAACGGGATAGAGAAGTTAAAGGGGAGCGAGCAGAGGTAAGGTAAAGCGTATGCTCCTCGGAAAGGTACCGATGAGAGCAATTGCGATCGCATTGTGTGAGATGGAAGCGACTGCCCTATTCTATAGAATTGTCGTCGTCGGTACTGCAAATGGTTTAAGAGCGTCTTCTGAGTGCACGAAGGGAATAGCGAGAGATGAACATTACATCTTACAGAGGTCGACCTCTTTCAGTTGAAGCTCCGGGAAAACTCCCTCCTTTCTCCGCACTGCGCGACGTGTGTCACGACCACGGTGTGAAAGGGGCACTTTAAACGCCACATCATCATGGCCCTGTAGTTTTACCATGCGGTTCCTGCGCCGATCTAAGCAAGCCTTCCAATGGAAATTCATTGGATAAAAACCGCAATATTTTCGAATTAAAAAAAGGTCAATAGCGAGACATATTGTAGAAGATAGTTTAATAATTAAGTAAAAATCACGAAAACATTACCAAGCAGTATACTATAAAATGTTTCTTATCAAAACTAAATTAATTCAGTTACAGTCCGAAATAATATGGTTTAAAATCTACACAAACGCACAAAATTGAATAAACACGAAATCCCGCCATACGGCAAACAAATATTCATTCACATAGAAATAGAGATAAGGAAAGGGGAAAGGTACACACATAAAGGACGAACACAGATATATAGTATATATATATATATATATATATATATATATATATATATATTCAAACTTGAAAATCCCGCCATACGGCGCACAAACAATCATTCAAACAGAAATAGGTATAAGGAAAGGGGATAGGAAAACACATAAAACACCGCCTTCCCCACATGTCCTATGTTCGCCTTTTATGTGTTTTCCTATCCCCTTTCCTTATACCTATTTCTGCTTGAATGAATATATATATATATATATATATATATACGCAATTGAGTAGTTTCAGGCGTGCTGGGGTGGAATTCGAACATTATAAAGAAAAGAGAGCAACACGTTTGCACTAGATAATAAATATAGATATCTAGTGGAAAGTTGTTACTCTCTTTTCTTTATAAATTCCGTTTTTCTCAAATGTTACTTCTTCGAACTGTTGGCTGATACTTAGAGCCCTACTATTCTTTAAGCGAATCTCTTATTCAGTAAACAGAGAATACTTGAACCCATTCCCGGAGTTATTTGAATAGTCTGGAAGATAATATATTTCAGCATGGTGCTATTAGAGTGGAAATACTACCAGTTATCTATGAAGGCAGAAAACTCTCAAAAATGATAGTAATTGAACTTACGACCCCATACAATCGTTTTCCTATGTAAACTCCATAAATGTAGCAGTGAGACAGGAAAGTAAAAATTGTAACAATCATTGCAAAAAAATTGAAATATTTCGTTTAATCTAAGGCACTGTCCACATTCTCAATAAATAGTAACATTACTGTTTTTAAATAAATAATTTTACTTACAGTAAAAAGCAGTTTTTCAAGTCAGTCATTTCAAATGATGATTTCTCAATTCTTACCTGAAAAAAATGAGAAAACTTTTAGGCACGGTAAAACAACTTTTTCTATGTACGAGAGCTCATCATTGCAGTTAACGTTAGCGTTAACTTGAATCGCATACAGAAACAGTGTGATGTGCAGGGGATGACAATTGACCACAAGGAAGGAAGTCAGTATTATTCTTTAGAAATAGGAAGGTTAAAATGCATATAAAAATATTCAGTAATAAATTAGAACAGGTATGACAGGTCAGCTATAAAATAATGAAAAATTATTATATCATTCCGTGTGATAGGGGTAGACAAATGAAATATGTGTGAATCGGGCATTATAGCCTGCAAGATTTCGAAATCTGGTGTTGACGAACATTGGAAAATGCCTACTAGTCGATCAAAATGAGAATTAATATTTTCCGAAGAGATTAATTGGATACTTTAGGAAACGCCTGGTGTAGAATAAAACTAACGATATAATAATCGGGGACATCTAATGAGAATTTAATATTTTTAGGAAGGAAAAATTTAATGAATGGGATGCGTACCAACATAAGACCCTGGTACAAATATAATGGCCAATTAAATCAATCATGATAATCCATAAAAATGCCCTAAACATAGATATACGAATTTTTGTAAATACAGTTACCTGCACGGTTTATGTATTTTATGAAGCGTGACTCTCTGCTAAGTGATTTGGCCTTTATTGTACAGCATGCTCATCTCACAGCATTTTAACAATGCAAACAGACATATTTTTGCAACTCTGGAGACAACCACGATCGCCCAAAAGATGAAAATTGATTGACAGAATGTTCATCTTGTTCAATTTGTTTTGAAAGTGACGGATAATAGCGCCATTTTTTTACATATTTTTGGCCGTTTAGTGAATAAATTCATATGTACAATAACGTAACACGCCAGATTCACTGAATATAGTTTACCAATTTGGATCCCTGTAGATACTTTTATAGCTTTCCGTCCTTTTAATAGTCGAAGTATTCGTTTTTTTAGGGTACTCTGTCCAAAAGAAACCTCTGTTCCAAATTCGGATTTTTTATGGATACCTCTAATTTTCCATGTAGTTTAACCGGATAGTGTGTCATTTACCGGACATTTCATTCTACCTTTGATCTAATTTGTAACGTAATTAGGTATCGTGTGTTAATTTCAAAATCATAAGTTCCCAATGGAAAATTATAAAATTGAATCTACATATCTTTTTTCTCTATTTTATTCGTTCACGATAATTCACTAGAGCATTATTGGAAATTGTATGCAATCGCAAGCAATGTAATGCGATTTCCACTCGAATTAAATCATGTACTACCAGAAATACAAGAACTACTAAGGAAATACTCCGTCCTGCATGATTCACAAAGACCGAATAATATGCTCTAGGGTTTTTCATTGGACCAGTCATCTTTCAGAAACACGAAGGTCCATATATCGTTTTTCAAATAGGGCTGTTATTGGACATCCGCACATCATTCGACGGGGCAGATCTATACGCTTGGAGAGCTATGAATTTCAATGACGTACAAAAAATGTGAGATTCTGCTTAATATTTAATGAACATTTAATATAATGCTTCTTATTATCATAGTCGTTGTTTCTGTTGTTATATTATTATTGCCTTTATAATCATCATTATTAATATTTATTATAATCATGCATATGCATAAGGACATTCGATGGACAAATTTCGTCATTTCAATATTCATCATGAAAATGATATATGAAGAGTGGGATAACATGGACGACATGAGCGTGGAGTTGGAAAACACAGAGGAAAATGTGTATCATTGTGCTCAGCAGAGCAAATAACGGCAAGCGCTAAGGGTCGAGCAAGTAACGAGGCGTCTTCAAATTGAGATGAACAGGTGACGAACGAAATACCAACCCGCCTCAAAACAAGAAACAATGTGACGCGTCGTCGTTCTGTGGGCTTTGATTTAGGAGAAAAAGGTCATCAGACACCTGCACATCGACCGCCAGATGAAATGAAGGACAGCCAGAGCCAGGCGGCTAGGAACAAGAAAATGAGACGGGGGTTGATGAAAAATAAAGGGGACGTATTTTTTTTCTCTCCCTCAATACCCACCTGCTCGCCTTTCGCACCTCCTTCCCCCATAGCTTCCCCATTCGAATCTTTCCAGCTCCTTGGCTGTTTCTCCGATGGGCGATCCTAACAAGGTCTTCAGGAAAGAAAAGAAAGGAACAGCAATTTGGCGGGAGGGAATAATGAGAATCTCCTCCCCCTCACTCCTTACAAATGGTGGGGTATGGAAGGATCGAGATGAAGGGGTGAGGGGTGTTTTAAGACGTGGGGACAAGAATGAGGGAGTGTAGTCACGCCAGTCGACACTCTCCCCGGCCTAACAATGGGGACGGACTCGGAGCAGTGTTGTGCGATCGCGTGACGTGTTGGAGTGGGAAGGGGAGGGGTGAAGGAACGCTGTGAGCAAACGGCGAAAAGGAATGAAGAGAAGGAAAACAACGACGAAAAAGGCATAAAAAACATAGGTGGCAGACCTTTTGCGTAAGGGAAGAGAGACTGAATGACATACCAACATGGATATATGTAAGAAAAAAGGAAATGAAGTTGATAAGGAGGATAAATATCATTTTTGTGACATGTAACTCAATGTGCTGTCAAGCAACATTGCAAAAAAGAAATTTTAGATGAGCTGAATATGGGCAAGGATTTGTTTTCTTTTCATTAGCGCAAAAACTATGGAGGTATAATTTTCCATTTCAATTTCCTTTAAATAATTATGCATTCATTTAGAGAAGCCTACCATTCTAGGTAGGTTTTCCATGTAACCAATACCTAACTCCATTTCTAATCCCTACCTTGCGCAATTCCATCTAACTAACTCCTTACAAAACTCCAATAAACTCTAAAACCTGTATTCCTATAAGCCGCTCTTGAACTCCACATGTTTCCGGTTTTTCTGCTCCGTCCAACATACCAGTTGTTTTCCATCGTCTACTAGGCACTATCCTTAACAAAAGTCTTTGAAAAATCCATCCTACTCTATATGCCTTATATCCATTTTTGCTGCCTCCTCTGAAATTTACCCAATAACCTTCTCTCCTCACCATCCCCGCCAATTACTTCTCTTTTGTTTTCATTTTCGTCCATTTTACTTGTTCCATTCTCCTCCATAACTAATTCTCAAAAGGATCTCGTCTTTGATTATTTTCTTGAACAAACGGTCAAGTTATCACACAGTGAAATGCTACCTTCCATATTAAATTTAATACATGAGTCTGAAAATTAGAGGACATTAGTCTGGTACTCATTTGTTCAATTAAATTTTAATTAAAATACTTTATTATCTTACGGCGTTTCTAAGAAAGAATGTTGGTATTATAAGGAGATCAATAGTAGAAAAGACCAACTAAATTTTCAAAATATACGATAAAATTAGTAATGTGTTAGGATTTCGATAATCATTAGACAAGATACGCACAAACTTAAAATATGCGCCAATTTTCTGGGATGAATATAAGAAAAAAGTGTATATCCATGTTTAAAGCATACTCATACCTCACTATAATAAATCGGATGGGATCCAAAACGCATGACCAAAGACACAGACCCTAAAAAGTAGGTATGCACATCTATTGTTATTTTTGCAGTCTGCAATAAGATAAGATCAATTTTTAATGAATCCGCCCTGAGTATCATTTTTCATAACAGATTACATAGCCTGTATCATCTGTAAATGACCGAAACTGGATTAAACCCGCCACTGATTATTCGCCTACCATTAACAAAATTAGAATAAAATTTTAATATATTAGAACTTACAGAGATCTGTAACTAATACTGAAATTTTATTAGCTAATGTGTCGTTAATGGTGGATTTGTGGTATTAATAAATTTTAGTACCAAAAGTAACACCTGCCATGGAATACATGTTTTCCATTGAGTTCAGAGACAGTTTCATCGTTTCAGATCTATCCCGTTATTTTTCGAAATTCACATTTTCTAGAAATCCCCATACAAGTTCTAAGAAAAATCATCACAAATGACGAGAATTAAAGAAAAGGTATATGCGTATATCGATCAAATAAAAATTGCAACATTAACGACTATTACTCAATCTGTAAAGATCTGTTCGACCTCGCTCCTCCAAGAAAATTGTCTTCAACCTCATCCCAACCAGCCTTAAACTTATTTCGCACTAATTCTTCAATTACTTTACCCCTTTAATTACTTATCAATGGCATACCCTACTTGCTATTTTTATGATCTTAACAATCTGTTTCATCGCTCTTCCATATTTCACCGTAATAATTGGTCTTACATATCATACATACATGATATTCATATAAAACATAACTAGAGGACCAAATGAGAGAATAGTACTACCATTCTCATTTATTTCAAATTATTGTAATGACTTGATTTTTGCCAAAATTTGTTTTAATACTATGATTGGTACATTGAAATATAGGTATTTATTGCTTTTAAATTTTTAACAGTAACCTAATTGTTTCGTAGAGAAAAAGATTAGTGAGTTGCCACACAACTGCTAATGTACTAGGTATTCAGCGCGACCTGTTCTTAATCTTAATGGCTAATGTCGAATTGATTGATATACGCATTAGATTGAAACAATATGCCAGTTAATCAAATTGATAGGAACGTTTTCACTAAATAATCAAAATCAAATAAATTTAGCAAAAATTTATATTAATGAATCATATTTAAATCGAATAGAAATAGGGGACTCCTTTAACCTTCAAGACGAGTCTATGTAACACGAAAGTTCATTAACACCATTGCATCATGGACCACTCATACCCTGCTAAGTGAAGTGAAATCTGATTAGAAAAATATTCAATATATGATCTAGACTACCTACATATTAGGCATGTAATGCTTAAATGAATTCCTAATATTTTTACCTCAGAGTTGGCAGGAATATCTTAAATCAATTCCTTCCAATCAATCCTTCTACCACACGCTGCGTAATCATAAAAAAGTAAGGTATGGCCACTCCAATTTTCTAAAATAACCAGGCAAAATCTGAAACTTTTCTCAAATAAAAACAAAAAGAGAAACGTTAAGATTAATATTACAGGAGGAAGGCAAAAACTTGAGTAGGTGGAACAGATTACATGTCTCGGAAGAGTTTTGAACGAAGTGGTCAAAGTAGTAGGGACGTACAGAAAATAACTGCACAAGGCAAAAAGGTATTCACATGGAGGGAGCTGATGACCGAGATGTTGAGTAAGGATGTTGAGGAGTAAAAAATGGCTGGTCAAAACTTTAAAATGGAGCGCAGTTATGCACGGCACGGAAATTTAGTCATTGAAGCAGGATGATCGATGTAGATTGGAGGGTTTTGAAATTGGGTGAGGACAAAAATGGAGAAGGTGTGGTAGAAAGAAAGGAAAACAAATGAAGAAGTTCTAGGTATGGTGGGGAAGGAGAAAAGATTTTTGGGAAAAATCATTAGGAGGAAGGAAAAATTGATGAAAAGCGTACTGATTGGCAGTGGGATGTTGAAGATTGTGATGGAGAGGAGAATGTTTGACAAACGAAGAAAGGAATAGGATAGGTATGTCGGACAGGATGAAGGGAGGAAGGAAGTATACAAAAATGAAAAGAATCTATTGTAGAATACGATGTTGAGTTGTGTTTGTTAGGAGAAACAAAATATTTATTTGGAAGTTGTGTCCATCCAAACATACCTTAACCGGTAGATTATCTAATAATAAAAGAAAATAATATACATATATTATTAGGTAATCTACCGGTTAAGGTAGGTTTTCGGATGGACACAACTATCAAGTAAACATTTTGTGACTCCCCACCTAGTAAACTAATCTATATCAGGTCCCTCTTCATCTCGGTGTACCTCTTTCTTCCCTTCATCCCGTCCAACATCCCTATCCTGTTCCTACCCTTACCTCGCTTGCCCAACATTCTCCCCTCTATTACCCTCTTCAACATTCCACTACCGCTCAATACGCCTTTCATCCATTTTTCCTGCCTCCATAGGATTTCTCTCAACAAACCCCTCTCCTCCCCCACCATTTTTCTAGTACTTCCTCATTTGTTTTCCTTTCGGTCCATTTCACCTTCTCCATTCTTCTCCACACCCACATTTCAAAAGCCTCCAATCTACGTCTATCCTCCTGCTTCAGCGACCACGTTTCCGCGCCGTACATAGCTACGCTCCATATCAGAGTTTTTACGAGTCTTGTCTTAACATCCCTACTCAACGTCACCGTCATCAACTCCCTCATCCTTGAGAAAGCCTCCTTGCCTACCGCAATTCTTCTCCTTACGTCCCTACCACTTTGACCGTATTGGTCCAAAACACATCCGAGATATGTAAACTGTTCTACCTGCTCTATTTTTTCCCCGCCTATTTTAATATTTAGCTTAGCTTTTTTCTTTCTGGAAAATCGCATAACCTTTGTTTTTTTAATATTGATTCTCATCCCATATTTATCGCACTGAACCTCCAAATTCACTCAACAATGCTTGCAACCCCTTGGCTGACTGAGCAACTAATGCTTGGTCATCAGCAAACCTAACCGATTTTACGAAATCCCCTCCGACTTTCATTCCTACCTCCAGTTCTTCCCATGCCTCTTTAATCATTTCCTCTACATATACGTTGAACAGTACCGGTGACAATGGGCAACCCTGCCTTACACCTCTTCCTAACACTGCCCATCCGGACTCTCCGTTCCCCACTCGCACCTAAGCAGTCTGAGACATGTGCAGGTTGCGAATCAGTCTCCTGTCCCTCCAATCCATTCCTATTTTCTGCAATATACGCATTAATTTTTCCCAATTCACTCTATCAAACGCTTTTTCGAAATCTACAAAACAGGCAAAAACGTCCTGATTGTATTCTATATTCCTCTCGACTAGTGATCTCATTACTACAATGGTATCACGCGTACCTCTTCCTTTCCTGAACCCAAACTGATCGTCCCCTAAGTAATCATTTGCCTTACTCTCTATCCTTTTGTTGATGGTCCTGAGAATAACTTTAGCTGCGTGGTATATCAAACTTATTGTTCTGTAATCCTCACATGACGAAGCCTTTGCCTTTTTTGGAATAGGAACTAACACCGATCTCACAAAATCTTCCGGCCAGATTCCTTCCTCATAGATACTACGAATCAGTCCATATATGGACTGTGCCTAACCCATAGTCCCCCTCCTCACCACCATCTCTTCCTTCGCCTACCGTCGCATTCCAATCCCCCATCACTATCAAATGTTTCCCTGCAGGAACACTTGCGATGATATCCTCTAACTCATCATACATCCTATCGACTTCTTCCTCCTTGTGGTTGCTCGGTGGCATGTATACCTGAACAATGACCAAGTTCGTCGGCTCTGCTTTAATCTCTAAAAGTAAAATTCTATCTGTCGCTTGCTCTATGTTGACTACGCTTCTTCCTACCCCTTTATTTAAAATTACGGCAACCCCTCGTTGGCTCTCGTCCCCGCCGCTGTATATCACTCTATAATTGTCACTCCAGTAATCCCCGCTATCCTTCCATCTCACCTCGCAGAGACCTAAAACGTCTAAATTACCTCTTTCCATCTCTCGCTTAATATTTTCTAATTTGCCTCTCCTCAACATTGTCCTGATGTTCCAGGTTCCTATTCTAACTACTTTCGCCTTCTTCTGAATCTTCTGTCCTGCTGCAGTTATTTCTTCCCTGCAAGGGTTTCGTGGGATGACGACCGCGGAAGCCTTGCCTCTCCCGCTGCCGGGCACGACACACGGCCTCTTGGGCCGAGTCCCGTAGTTGCCAGGACTCATATTATCTATAGTGCCCATCATTTATTCTTGGGAATCATAATTGAGGTGGTTTCCCGTTGCCTTCCTCAATAGTGTTTTTAACGTGACACCATCACTTAATGGCCGCCCCACTGGGGTCAGACGCCATTGCAGCCGCCTCACTGAGGAACAGACGCTGCGTGGACTACCTTTCGTCTGGCTCCTAACCATCGATCTATCTCGCATGGGTGACCCTTCCAGGAGTAATTATTATTACTCCCGCCAGCACAGCTCTAGGGGTCATCGGAACGCACAAGCCCTTCCACCACGACAAGGTTGTAGTCCATGGGACTAACATATACATATATATATATGCATACATATAATATACATATATATATGCATACATATAATAACAAACGTATGTGTGTGTATGCACAAATGTATGTGTGTGTATGAAATATATATTTATTTCTATGTGAAATTGCACGCAATAGAGGCAGGTGTGTGTCCTAACACCTCACGTCTCTCTCGCGGAGGCTTTGTGGGGTGTTTGTAGGTATAGATATAAACAGAGGGAGACGTAATATCTCTTTCTCCATTTCATCATATCAGGCTCTGCTCCATTTACTATTTTCTTTTGACTCCACATCATAACCTCCTCACCACTCACTACATACCGCAGGCACATTAGAAAAGTGAAAAAAGGTCATCCTATCCCCCCACTTCTATACTTGTTTGCTTCTCTAGTTAGGTCTCTCTTTCTCTCTCCTAGCCTTCTCCATGAAGAGCTTCCTCCTCGGGATTGCATTAGCATCAGCGCGGAAGTTAACGGGAGCGCCCCGAGCGTTGAGCGCTGAAGGGGAGTTTGAGAGGGAGTTGAAACGAGAGAGGGACGAAAGAAGAGAGTTTGAGGGAAAGCAGACGACCCTAGGGCTTGGGCGGAGTTTTGGAGACTGAAGAAAGGCGTCGCTCGAGTCCCGGGGCAGTGGATAGGGTGCGACGATCATTCACACTCACCCTCGGAGTTAATAAGGTAGTCTGATACGAGAAATCCCTCCTTCAAGGCGAGGCAATTTCTTTCAGCCGTAAGCCTCCCCTTCAACCCACTCTTCGTCGCCATTCCTACGAAAATTATCCTCGAGTTCCTTTCGGCTTTCCCCTTCTCGCGAGCAATCCCCACGAGTCGTCATGCGATGCCAGTGGGGGACTAAATAAAGCTATCAAATACTGACTGATGATTATCATCGGCCCGTGGATGTTGCCCACGGGGGTGTTCCTGAAAATGAACTACCCATTAGAGAATGGACGTAATATCCAGGAGTAGGTGGTCGCGGATTTCTATCTATTAACTCGTTCTGCTCTACATCTCTATACTGATGAAGACATATTGTCTATCATATTCTGTCATCAGGAAAACACCGAAGGAATCTCAGAAAACACCTAGATTTCTACAAATTATGTTTCCTAAAGAGATATTTGGCATTCCATTTTTATCAAAGGGAAAATTAATACGCCTTTTTCACAAAGAAGGTTTTTTTACAGCTGGTTTCTCCACATAATAACATCTTAGGTTATCAAAAAGACTGAATTACCTAAAAATAGTCAATATTAAGTCCTTTATAACCATATGTTTTGATAACTAGACAAGGAAAAAGGCTAGAAAACCTTTTGAGATTATTATAAGCCATTCAAATCAAACCATTCCTTGGATGCATTCATCAGAAGAATGACTGGGTAAGCCTTAAAGAAGCTAGGTTTTATTACTAGGGTTTTAGTAGCAAAACGACATAAATAGGTATAAGAGAGGTGTTACTCAACTTAAGTCACACTGGAACACAAGGAATCTATAAATTACAGAAAATTTTTAAAAAGGAATTGGAAAAAGCTAAGAATATCCAATAGATTTTTTCAATTGCTCTGAAAGGAACAGTAAGCATGACGGTTACGTTGGAGCAATTATGTTAGATTCCTCTGAATTCAAATAGGCACATGATTCACTTCAGTTGAACAGCACTGGTGATATGAACCTAAAGACAACCCTTCCTTACACCTCTTTCCATCACTGCCCACCCTGTCTTTCGGTCCCCGCTCGAACCGTGTGGGGACCGAAAAAATGTACGGAGCGGAAACGTTGTCACTGAAGTAGGACAATAGAAGTAGAATGGAAGTTCTTGAAATGTGGGTGTGAAGAAGAATGGGGAAGGTGAAATGGACCGAAAGGAAAACAAATGAGGAAGTACTAGGTATGGGTGGTGAGAACAGGGGTTTGTTGGGAGAAAGTGTTTTGCTAGAAGTCCCAAAATATTTATTTGGTAGTTCTGCCCATCCAAAACCTACCTTAACCGGTAGATTACTTAAAAAAATATGTGTAGATTTGCATGTATACATATATGTGGTGGCTTGAGGAGTAACGTATAAGCGTAGATAATTGCATAATACCGGGTAATAAAATCTACATAAGGCCCCTACTGTTTCTTCAACACGTATAAGATAAAAAATTGATACATCGTTTATGCAATATCTTAAGGAAAGTTTCACCTGCAAATTCAAAGAGTGCGCGGGTTTGGGTCTTGTTCTTAATTTTAGCATACATGGGTCTCTTAAAATTAAATTTCGTAATCTGCATTTCATTGTAGTTCAGGACTTCGCCAAATTGCACATATTTTAATACACTCAAATATTATGCTACTATTATTAAAACCTTATTTTCGCAACGTATAGTTAGGATGAATTATGATATGTAGTTATCGTGGAGTTATATATAGGGCTAATCGCTGACAAATTACAAACACTGAAATTGCATAATTACCGAAAGTGGTTTTCCATCACAGAACATCAAAAACAGTTTTCCATTCAAATAAAGATTCCAATTATATTTATTTAAAGTAAAGAAAAAATAACAAAATAGAAATTAAAAGCGTATAGGAGGTCTACACCGAATTAACGGTCTGAAAACTACAAAGTGAACGGCCGTTTGGTAGTTGGTATAATGACCTACCAAATGGCAATCAGAATTAATTTAATTGCTATAAACTTCATGCTAAAACTGGAAAATAAAATACTTTCTTCTTCCACAAACGTTTAATTATGCACGCCCTAGGTTTTGACCAAAATTCATAATCATGTTTTTTTATTAGTACAGACAGGCACCCAAAAGTGGTAGGACTGATTTTCTCTGTGGCAAACGAAGCAATGGAGGGGGATCTGCCTGGAAGGGTAAGGTGGAGGGGGCTCTTAGCAACAGACCAACATCAACCTCAGTCGCCTGCGAACTGTCATTGAGTGAGGACACCGTTTTTAGTGAAGCAAGATTTTTGTCCGCGTCGAAAAACAAAATTAATCTGAATTTAGAGCAACGTTATTCCGTGAAGTTTTGTGCGAAACTCGGGAAGACGGCAACTGAGACCCTCGATATGATCAAGCAGGCTTATGGGGGCACTGCCTTAAGCCGTTCCACAGTGGCACAAGTTGTTTAAAGAGGGTAAGGAGCTCGTTGAAGACGACCATCGCTCCGGACGGCCATCGACGGTAAGAACCGACACGAATGTGGACAGAGTGAGGTTACTGCTGAACACAGACCGACGCTTAACCAGTGAAGAAATTGCAGACCAGTTGGGTCTGTCTGCATCCAACGTCCAACGCATTATTTTACAGGATTTGGCCATGCGCAAGGTTTGCGCCAAGATGGTGCCGAAAATTCGTGCCATGGCGCGCTCGTCGTCAGAAAGCTCCTGGCCAAATACGGCGTTGCCACGTTGCCGCATGCGCCCTATTCTCCCGATCTGGCACCACCGGACTTCTTCTTCCCCCTGATGAAAAGACAGCTCAAGGGACGACGTTTTGACTCGATAAAGGCCGTTCAAGAGGCTTCGACGGGGGTCATCAACGGCATCCCCAAAGACAATTTCCAGCGGGCGTACGGGGAATGGGAGCAACGTTATACTAAGTGTGTAGCA
Organism: Hetaerina titia; assembly: GCA_037158775.1. Taxonomy (NCBI): domain Eukaryota; kingdom Metazoa; phylum Arthropoda; class Insecta; order Odonata; family Calopterygidae; genus Hetaerina; species Hetaerina titia. Next base: position 62,682,080 of record CM073777.1, on the reverse strand, counting down.
GCTCAAAGGCATACTTTGAAGATTATAAAGTCGATGTAAGTAAATCGTCAATAAAATTCTTGTAAAAAAATCAGTCCTACCACTTTTAGGTGCGGTCCTGTATATCACTATCAATTAGATTTATATGTCCTTACATCATCTAAACAAAAGTTAAATCACCAACAAAAGATAAATTAAGCCTGCCCATTTGCTTGGATTTGTTTTCGAGGATCAGAATTTTTTCACTCCTACCAATTTAAAGAGAAATAAATTTTTCCTGGCCTCTTGAAAAACAATCTAAAAATGGATAGCTCTTTGTCCTAAGGAAAGAATGAAGGATAAAAGGTCAAAGGCTGATCCAGAAGTTTCGCACCAAAAAAAAAGTTTATATTACCAGCTGAGTTTCCCATTGGCTTACTGACATCCTCTTTTGCTACTTTTCCTTCTCCTGCTCCATACAGATCCCTATGCCAGAGCCTTTTAGTATCTCCTATCTGCGGGTTCCACCGCTTTTTGCTTAATAGAACTACGAATAGGGTATGGCAAAAATTACTGCTGTTCACATCATCTCATCCTTGACGAAAAGAAAGATGACGCCCTGAGCAGAAAGGGAAAAATAGTAAAGAATCGTAGTGAATGGCGATATGTATGGAGGAATCCTGAACTGAGCAGGTGATTTATATTATCCTCCGCACGAAAAGGAGTGGAAAAATTCACGTTAGGAGAGGTTGAGAAGCTCTACTCCTGTTAGCCATAAAAGGCAGGGATAACTAGAAAGTCGGATAGTTGGGTGAAGAAAAACAAAATGATACGAGATCCGAAGTGCCACAACTTGGGTCATCGTAGCCTAGAGGCAATATGGCAGAAAGGAGTCCAGCTCTTTCTTTTCGACTAGAAGACATCCATCAACCTTCTATCAAGAGAAGATGCCTGCCCCATTCACAACAGATCCTTCCTACTATTTTTCCTGGAAGTACTCAAGAAAAGGCAATTCTTTGATGAAACCTTTTGCAAAGCAATTTAGACTCTTGTTCGGAGGTTAAAAGAGTTTCGTCAGAGAAAATGAATCATGGAGAACCGTTGGTTTGCGGGAACGAATATTCATAGTGGTTTCTCAGCCGAAAACTCCACGTGCAAGATTTAATCCCGCTTAGGTAGAAATAAATTATCACTAATGAACATAAATAAACAGAAAGGATAAATGAAATTAAATACTTTCGTGCTTACAAAAATAATGTGGCTATCTATAATAATTAAAAGCACCTAAGTAATTGTAATGTCTAAAATTATTATTAGGTAATCTACCGGTTAAGGTAGGTTTTTGGATGGACACAACTATCAAATAAACATTTTGTGACTCCCCACCTAGCAAACTAATCTATATCAGGTCCCTCTTCATCTCGGTGTACTTCTTTCCTCCCTTCATCCCGTCCAACATCCCTATCCTGTTCCTACCCTTACCTCGCTTGCCCAACATTCTCCCCTCTATTACCCTCTTCAACATTCCACTACCGCTCAATACGCCTTTCATCCATTTTTCCTGCCTCCATAGGATTTCTCTCAACAAACCCCTCTCCTCACCCACCATTTCCAGTACTTCCTCATTTGTTTTCCTTTCGGTCCATTTCACCTTCTCCATTCTTCTCCACACCCACATTTCAAAAGCCTCCAATCTACGTCTATCCTCCTGCTTCAGCGACCACGTTTCCGCGCCGTACATAGCTACGCTCCATATCAGAGTTTTTACGAGTCTTGTCTTAACATCCCTACTCAACGTCCCCGTCATCAACTCCCTCCTCCTTGAGAAAGCCTCCTTGCCTAGCGCAATTCTTCTCCTTACGTCCCTACCACTTTGACCGTATTGGTCCAAAACACTTCCGAGATATGTAAACTGCTCTACCTGCTCTATTCTTTCCCCGCCTATTTTAATATTTAGCTTAGCCTTTTTCTTTCTGGAAAATCGCATAACCTTTGTTTTATTAATATTGATTCTCATCCCATATTTATCGCACTGAACCTCCAATTCACTCAACAATGCTTGCAACCCCTTGGCTGAATGAGCAACTAATGCTTGGTCATCAGCAAACCTAACCGATTTTACGAGTTCCCCTCCGACTTTCATTCCTACCTCCAGTTCTTCCCATGCCTCTTTAATCATTTCCTCTACATATACGTTGAACAGTACCGGTGACAATGGGCAACCCTGCCTTACACCTCTTCCTAACACTGCCCATCCAGACTCTCCGTTCCCCACTCGCACCTGAGCAGTCTGAGACATGTACAGGTTGCGGATCAGTCTCCTGTCCCTCCAATCCATTCCTATTTTCTGCAATACACGCATTAATTTTTCCCAATTCACTCTATCAAACGCTTTTTCGAAATCTACAAAACAGGCAAAAACGTCCTGATTGTATTCTATATTCCTCTCGACTAGTGATCTCATTACTGCAATGGCATCACGCGTACCTCTTCCTTTCCTGAACCCAAACTGATCATCCCCTAAGTAATCATTTGCCTTACTCTCTATCCTTTTGTTGATGATCCTGAGAATAACTTTAGCTGCGTGGGATATCAAACTTATTGTTCTGTAATCCTCACATGACGAAGCCTTTGCCTTTTTTGGAATAGGAACTAACACCGATCTCACAAAATCTTCCGGCCAGATTCCTTCCTTATAGATACTACGAATCAGTCCATATATGGCCTTTTTCCCACCTTTCCCTAACCATTTCAACATTTCTACAGGAATATTGTCCACCCCGACAGCCTTATTTGCTTTCATCTCCTTTAATGCCCTTTCTATTTCATCGTCGAGTATGCCTGGACCTAAGCTATCTTCTTCTACGTCATGTTCCTTTTCTATGTCTAACCTTGTCGGCCTAAGTTCTTTACCATGCAGTGTTTCTATATATTCCTTCCATCTCTCTTGGATTTTTCCTGGATCAACTATTATCTTACCCCATTTATCTTTAACTGTTAGCACACATCTTGCCTTCTTACTTCCCGATAATAACTTAACCTTGCTGTATAGAGCACCAATTTCACCCTTCTTCTGTAAACTTTCCATATCCTCGCATTGCGTTTTCCACCATTCTTCTTTTGCTTTATTTGTGGCCCTTCTCAATTTATTGTTTAACTCTTTGTACTTCATTTTGCCTAACTCTGTGTTTACATTTTTCCATCTTCTTCTCTCATCCATCTTCGCAATCATCTCATCCGTTACCCATGGTTTCCTTATCCTTTTCCCGTTAACGGTTCCTATAGTGTCTTTAGCGGCTTCCAATATCCCTTTCTTGATACATTCCCATTTTTCTTCGATATCACTCAGTTCTTTACCGTCATCCATCATTTTCTCTACAGCCTCCTGATACTCCTGCCTCGTTAATTCATTTACTGCTTCTAAATTCCATTTTTTAACCCGCCGCCCTTGCCTTATCTTCTTGAAACGAACATTAAATTTCATAACAACTAAATTGTGGTCAGAGTCCGCATCCGCTCCTGGGAAACTGTGCGAATTTATCACACTGTTCCTAAACCTGTGCCTAACCATAATATAATCTAACTGATACCTTTCTGAGTCACCTGGCATTCAAGTCAAGTATTTCAAGTATTTCAAAGTATTCAAATCAAGTATTTCAAGCATTATATTCGTACATAGAGATGCCACAATGTACGCCAATAAGATTAAAATTATCCGAAAGCAACAATGACATATTTTTCGATTTAAATATTGAAGTAGGTTCATGAGGGAATTAGAATTTGAATAGTTCACTTTGGCTTAGTATAAGGTTTTATTAATTATCACACAAAATGGAAATGAAAAAACAACCAAGGCTTGTAGCCTAGGTTATATTTCCATTTTTTTATTCCTTCTTGTATGAGTATTTTATTTTTGGAGTGGGAATTGCAACAGACTGGTTATGGAAAAGCAAAAAGCTGTGGAAGCGCAGGGTTGTAGGGAGAACGCTTATGAATTAAGCATTGTAAAATGCAAGGAAACGTAGCATAATCATTACTTCTCCATACTTTTGTCGACAAATTTTTTAGATATGAAATCACATATGACAGAGGCGTAAATATTGAAAATGTAACTCTATGCGATATTTATGAACATTGATTAAACAGAACCTGCCCACGAGGACAACGCTGAGCCCGAGAGAGCTTTTATTGCGTAAGTAAGAATCAATTTACAGCCTATAAAAATAATGATTTTTCCAAAAACGTTTAGTGAGGAGAATGAGAAGAGGGACTGCACAGTGATATTAAAAAATTGAAACTGATAGGGCAAAAAAATGGGTGAAGATAGGGCTTAAAGAGGAAATAATAGACGTGTGAATGAAAACAGAAAGTTTGTTGGTAGCATACGAGATGCTCGTATATAGAGTATTACCGCCATAATAAGCAACTCGAAGGTTACTTTGAGAGATAAGGTTAGCAATCACCGAATTCGGCGTGAGAAATTCACTCAGCCAGAGTAGGGGAAATTCCTTTATCTGTGCCGCCCATTGTTCCCATGAAGTTCTGACACCCGAAAAAACGCACAGCTTTACCAAACCGGTGTGATTTGAGTATACTGTGTGTACAATATTTACTTATAATATATTGGTCTATTTTTGGTCGCTGGCAGTAAATACGACGGTATTTATCTAATATTTATTTTTCATAATACTATGGTACTGAAATGAAACTTGGATATCTCAGAAAAAGCATTTTTATTGAAAAAGCAATGTTTAATGTCCACATTTTCGTTTAATTTTCACCATACAATGAGTTACATCACTTTATATTATTTTTAAGTAATAAAAGATCTGGTGCTTTCCTGGCGTATGAGTTCGGTGAATTCTTCTCGGGTCTTCCACTGGGTTAATGTCTCCATAGCTGCCGACGTTTCGATTTCCAACTCGGTCATCGTCTTCAGGGTTTCTGAGAAGCTCACTCCGAAGCCTGAAGCTGAGAACTTCACTCAAAACCCCTGAAGACGATGACCGAGTCGGCAATCGAAACGTCGGCAGCTATGGAGATATTAACCCGGTGGAAGACCCGAGAAGAATTTACCCTATTTTTAAGTATAATGGAAAATGTATGAAGCATTGGAACTAATACTGTGTTTGAAATAAAAGTGGGCATAGTGCATTCGCTTTTTTAAGTTTTTAAATGAAAACTTTCTACATACTCACGGTATTGACACTGCAGGATAAGCATAAGAATGTTTCGACAAAATGCGATTAGCATGGTGTCCTTAGGTACGAATATGTTTGCTAACATAGTAGGAGGAAGAGTATCAATGAGTACATTACGAAGAAGGTCGAATGGATTTCCACGAAATAGATAATTATGAAATTGCTGAGCGAGGCTGAGTGGGTAGAATAGATGGGCATAAAATCACCAAACACATATACGAGAGAAGAATAAATAATATTAAAGAACACCAAGTAAAGCCCTGATGAAATTATTCGAAGAGGCTCTGAATACAAGCAATATTTAAAATCTCAAACACATAAAATAGTCATTAGAATAATGAGTCTAGGCGATAGAGATTTAAGAAGTAAGCAAATAAAGAGAATATTCCTTCTCGTAAGCTAATGCCAAACATTTCTCGACACTACCTTCCCCGAAAGGTAACAGCGAAGAGGGTATACTATATGCAAAAATTTTAAGAACCAATACACTAGGATATTAACGACTTGGAGACTTAAAATTACATGTACATACATGGTGCCATTTTAGTCATGCCTACTCAGAATATTCAAGACTGGCATTGTTCTGCGGAAGCGGCCTGAAAATAAATTTTTGTGAAAGACTGGAAGGAAAAATTTTAAGTCTCCGTTGCTTTATTCTCCATGAAATTAACTCACGTCGTAAAAAAAACTACCCCAGCTCAATAACGGAAAAATTCGCCAATATAAATCTTCTTGCTGTGAAGTTTCGTGATTTCCTGATCACGCAAATATATGGAAGAATCTTTCCCAAAAAAACCTTGTCCGCCCCTCGTATAAATCACATTGGCTTCTCATTTACCAATGGAATACAAACTCCTACCAGTGAAAAAGCGAAGGAGCCCTTTAGGTGCAGCCCTTTTGCCCATGGAGTGGGCGGTGAAAAAAATAAGCGGCATGATATGAGTGCGTGAACCCGAGATAGGGTTCTGAAAGTTTGAATACGGAGACTGACTACTCAAAAGTTTCGTTTTGACACAAGCAGTTCTCGAGAAAGTACGCGTTTCAAGAGGAACGAAAATCTAGATTAAGGAAAAAATATGCGCTCCTACTCAATCCAAAGCAATGGAAAATAGCCCTCTCTTCCTCAGCTCAACCTCGGCTTTGTACAGCAAGGCAACGGTCTATAAATAAAGAAAGCCGCGACAGGGAATGCAATAGAAATCATTTATATATCTTTCCACACATTTAGCATGCGTTGCTGATGGCGATGCTTAAATTATGTACAAAATGAAACTGAAATCATCAAAATAGCCGCGATAATTCAGAACTTCTGCAGGTATCTGTTAGCAAATGAGGTGGAGGTCTGCAGTTAAAATCACATCTACTCATCTAACAGTAAGCGCTAATGACTCCGAGGATGTATCTTTTGCTATGGTCCTACAAAATAATATTAATATATGTAATTTCCCAATAAGTTGCTATTGTTGATATAGAGAAACTATGCGGCGTTTTAAGCTTAAACTTTGCGGGTTCTTAAACTATTCATATAAAAAATTATGAATAGTTTAAGGAGTTGCACTCGGAAATTAACCTAGTATATGAAACTCACTTGAATTCCGAATTAAGGAAAAGGAAATATATTTTCCATATAACACCACAGAAGCAAAGCAGAATCTACCTAAAATAGAGTGGCTCTATTTATAATCGAGGCCCTAAAGGGTCTCCTGAAAATGGTCTTTAAAGACTCCTGTGGCGTCAAAAGAGGACAAACCAACGGAACATGAGCTTTCACAAGAGGCTACGCCTATAAATTAAATCGTCTAAAATCCCCCTGTGAATAAACTGGCGCGTACTCTATATTATTACATAATAAAAATGTTAATAAAACTAAGTAAAGTCTTTTGAAAAGGTGATGGCTTCTGTTTTCTAGGATACGAAAGGAATTCTGCTGATAGATTATCTCCCTGCTTGTTAAACAATTACTGGACATTTTGAGGTCAAATACCTGGACCAACCAAAAGATACATGAAAAAGACCAGATTTGGCAGATAATACATGGAATTTCAAATAAGTTCATTAAGCCAATGCTCGCCCACAAAAAAGGGTCGTTGTCATGTCAAAAATACGTAAACTAAGATACGAATTAATCCTAAGGCTTCCACCACGGCTTTCTGATGAAGGTTACATGCTGCTTTGGAGAACTACCATCGCGTAGGTTGGCTTGTTGGACAAAAGTTTCGCCCCCAGTCCTGAAGCCGTTTCCAAGTTGAAGTGATCTTCGTTGCATTTTATATATTCTATATATTCTTCCCTATACATAGGAGACGTTGGATTGCCCAGAGCGCTATGATTGGCTGTTTCTTGACGATAAGATGGCATTACCCTTTTCCACGTCGAAGTCAGATTCAGAGAGCCGTCCTCCGGTTGAAATTATTTGGATTTTTCATTATTTCTAACGCTTCTCTTATGGATCTTGAGTCACAGGAAATAGCGCATTTTTCTAGCCAGCGTCTTTGTATGGTTGAAACTCAATGGTGTGTACTGGTTCCGTTCCCGCATGTTTAACGATTTCCGAGAGTAGGAACTGTTTCTTATCAGTGGCCCTTTGGAGGACCTTAATTCTCTCAGCGTAAAAAGTGTTTAATAAAGTAAATTCTATCAGTGTCAACAGTGAGAATTGGGTTACATAAATAGGAATGAAAACTAAAAGAAGTCTCACGGATGTGAATAATAATGAATATGAAGTTAGCATATAAAATACATATACATACACTAGGAGTAAATTGGTTGTTTGTAATGTAAACATTGAGAGAAACAAATGCTTAAACAGTAATCACCCAAAGCTTGGATTGATAGAGGAAGGTAGTTAGATGAGTTCTCATTCTACCGATGGTGCCACAGCTCATAATGCCCCTCGTACATTGGGTTAAGACGAATATTTAAATCCAAATATTTGATAAAGGCATGTTTTACTGGAGAATTTGGAAGGGGTAGTATAAGCTAGGGGTTCATAGACTCATTAATGCCTATACAAGGTCTGGACAATAAATACGCGAAATGGTGCAATTCAGCGGCCATGACGCGGGCTATAGCCACGCACCCCAGCGGCGCTAGTTGCCTCAGACCCAATCAGCCATCTGTACTTGACCGATCGTCGAGCTGTGAGTATGGTGCCAGTTATTTTAGTTTCTGTTGTCTTTTTCGAAAATATAAATTGAAGAAATCACGGAGCAACGAATCAACATCAAGTTTTTTGGTGAAATTCGGTAAAATTTATCAATAAATTACTGAAACGTTGACACCTGTTTACGGTGATAATGGTCTGAACAAAATATCCTTTTTCAAGTTGGATTAAGCGTTATAAAGATGGCAGACAAGCCGCCACGAATAATGAAAGGCCGGGACGACCTTCAACCACATATGTAGACGACAACATTGATCGTTTGCGGGCTCTTGTCCTTAACGATCGTCGAAAAACTGTCCGTGTGTCCATCAGCTGATGAACTGAATTTAGGAAAATCAACAGTGCACACTATTTTATCCGAACATGATGGATCCTTCACCATGACAATGCACCTGCACATTCAGCAGTAATAATTCGCTAGTTGCTGGCAAAAAATCAATCACCCTCCTTTAATATCCTCCTTATTTGCCTGATCTCGCTCCCTGTGACTTTTCCTATTCCCAAAATGTACAAACGTGATGAGAGGACATCACTGGGAAGATGTAGACACAATAAAGCGAGAAACGACGAGAGAACTAAAAAGCCTAACAGCCGAGGAATTCCAAGGGTGATTTAAATATTGGAAATAATATGAAAAAAGTGCATAGCAACAAATGGAGAACACTTTGAAGGGTAAAAAATCGATATTGACTAAATTTTGGAAAATAATGTTTTCATGGCCTCAGTTCGGGTATTTATTGAACTGACCTCGTACATGTTCCTAGCGTTTCAGCAAACTATAAGAAACACGATGACCGCAGAAAGAACAAATTAAAATGTGTCCAGTACTGACTTGCCAGCGCTGAATTATAAGCTCAGCACTCTTATCCATCGTTACTTTGAAAAATAATTGTCCTAACAGAGGGATACAGCTGCATCAATTTACATACAGATAGATGAGCGGCATCGCCTAATTTGCGAGAGCTAAAGAGAAATGTTATCATCTAATTTGATTTAATGATTAATACCGGGATCGAGTTTCAGCCACCTCGTTCTTCTCTTTCAACCACCTAAAATAGTAGCTTTTTCTATTATGTTCTTCACTTGTCCAGTATAATAGCTATTCAAAGATATTGAGCAACAAATTTGAAATATTCGCCTGCTTAGAATATTTTCCATTGATGTACTTGAATTTATTCATCCCGGCAGTCTCTCTGATCAGAAGGGAGGAGGAAAAGGCCTGTTATCATGACAAATGAGAAAGCAGTCAAGGTCGAACAATATGAATTTGTAGGAATACCACTGCAAACTCTGGTGTTTATTGACGCAAATTCTATAGCGAGACCCATGCGGAGACAAAACCAGCACTGCCAGACATTTATGGATGTCTGAACAAATTTCTTGTTTCCTTGATTACGGTTGGAAATTTCCAATGTAGCCCATTCGCATATTCATTCGGAAATAATAACAGTTCTGCTAATACAAGGAATCATTCTGCCCAAATTCAATATAACCTATGTGTAGTTTAACCAAAACGTAAATCAGCGTAAATGGAGTAGGACTGGATAATTTAATGATTATTCTAATCATATTACTCAAGAAAAATACTGGTTTCCATCTCCGTTTTGATACCTTCACGTTCAGTTTGATATTTCCATATATTAATCTGGAATAGAAATGTTCATAGGAGTCTCATTAAACTCGTGTCTAATCATTTACTTTTAGTCCTTCCAGTGATTAAATTGCGTCAAACGAAATCGCGGTGAAGGAGAATAACTTTTACCAAAAGTGGAATCATGAAAACGCTGCAATTTTAGATCAGCTACGACTGAAATAAAAAATGGATGCGTGTTTAAGTTACGTTTAACGCGTAAGTTATAAATAATGATCCTACCATCTACCATATCAGTGAACTTTCTTCCCTCCTTGAAGCTAGCATCATCTGCTCCCGCTGACAAATGCCGTCCGGTACTTGACAACGGAAAGATAATAATACAAGTATACTTTTTTGTACAAAATGTTTATGAAAATCAATTACGGGTGAAACATCATTAAGAAATCTATTGGTTAATAAAAACCTAATTTTTTTTCCTAACATAAAATTAGGTATTGAAGTTCCCACAACGTAATGTGAGGCCACCGTCATAGATTATTGAATCAACATTAACATTTGTTTCATTTCCTCAAAATTGAACATTTTGTTGCTGTTCTCTTCGAACATTGAATATATTAAAAAATACTACCATGAATAGACATTTTACAGAATCATTAACGAATAAATATGATTACTGAAATTAGTGATAAAAATGTATACTCGTGCGAAAATTCAAATTCAATTTTACCACGCTACACTGAGAAATCATGCAGCCACCCCATCGTAGAAGAACAAGCGCCGAGCTCTCTATCTCGTAAAGGTTTCATGCATGGCGGAACACATGCCCCTAATAAAATAATATATAAATGGTGGGTAGGGAAACTTTTCCACGAAAAAGAGAAAGAGAAAAGTTCTTGGATCAAAATACGTCAATGTTTTGTGAAAATGGCGCAGCGGTGAGGTGCAATGAAGTGGTTTCTGACGCGTCACGAGATTGCGTCGGAAGCACCAAAGAAAATGATTATACCGGCACGCGATGTCGTTAAACTTAAGAAACGGAAATGGACTGACGGGATCGCTACTGGAAGGAGAAACCCGAATTATTTAAGTTACGATTGCAGTAAACCATTTTGAAAAGGAAGAAATTAAAACTCAAATGAATGTGAATATCTGACTACAGTTATAAAAAAACTGTTCAAATTATTTGGAAACAACATTTTCGGGGAAGACTTAAATAATAGAAATAAACTGGTAAACTTCAATTAGAGATAAATATCTTTTGCTCAAAGAAGGAATTGGAAAAGTTTGTGAAAAGGAAAAAAAGGTGAATAATTGCGTTATTTTTTTGGCTCTATTAAATATTTTTAAATAAATTTGAAAGATACATGCAAATTTTATTTATTCACCACGATATTGATATTTGGAACTAAACACTATTAAAAATAGAGATATGGTGGACAAAAATCAAACACCATTTATTTTCCGTAACTCGTGTAGAACATTAAATTCAATTCAGGAGTTTTTAGAATTCACCATTAGATAAATGTTGAGTTTACGGGGAAATTCTGGGAAATATACGTAACCACCCTTAGCTTAGCTTAATCTAGATCATTCCAAAAAATACTCAATATAAAAGAATAAATCAATTTCAAAGCTGCGAATAACATTAAATATAAAAATTAGCGTATTTGTTATTGGCGACTTGTTATTGGGGTTATTGGCTAAATTTGCCTGAGGTATTTCGGAGTTCTGGTTTCATTTGTTTCCTAACTGCTGAGTGTCAAGACTACCCTTTAGAGTGATTTGGTCTATAGCAAGGAATACAGCGCGTAGTGTGGGTGCTAGGAAGCCTAGCATAACCTATATTCCATAAAATTCTCAGACACCCGAATCCGGATGAGTAGTATTGTAATTGGTTCATCAAGAAACGGAAATAAAACTATAATAATTAAACTTATCTAGCTTATTGTAACCTCCACAGCTCAACAGCACTGATGACACATTTTGAATACATATATACTTTGATAAGATATTAATCAGATTAATTTTTCTACAAAGTATTCATTCGAAGAGAGATGATTGAGATTCTTGGATGTGTTGTCATCATGCTGCGGCAAAATTCTAGATAACATGCATAAAAACGAACACCTTTCTTTTTAACAGTTATTGCCTATTATCCCACTTTTAGAGAAAATGTTTTGCATTTACAAATTGGTACTATATTTTCGCTAATAGTAAAAATACATTTCAAAAGGTTTTTGTCTAAGTAGTCACTTGGACGGAAATCATATGAAGCGGGATTTAAAGAAGGGAGGAATGCTGCAAGAGAACTCCGTGGCATCTACGGCCTCAATTCCAACGCACGTGACGTCACAATGAGTAGATTGCACGAGAAAGGAGGTATTGTCTCTCCCTACGTGAGGTGCACTGGGAATCCAAATGGCGCTTCGCCACGCTCAGGAGGAATTTAATCGACAGGATCCTGCAACACCCAAAGCTACGCCCCAGACTCGTACCACAATAGGGTGGAATTCACCAGCCATAGTTCACTTCGAAAAACAACACCGTGTTGACGGTTCGAAAACAAAAGGTACCATTTGAATGTCGACCAGAGGGATATCCATTCGAGGAAAAAGGAATGTCAAAGCAACTGCCAATTGAAGAGGGAAACAATAAATCCAATCACATGCCCCCTCAAATTAAGATTTTATAATGGTCCACCTGGTCCCACTTTCAGATATGGCAGTCTTGGTGACCATTTCTATCCTCGGTTAATACGAATATGTTAAAGTTTGTCTATCAACAGTAACGTTACTTTCAGTTAAATTGAATAAACAATTGATGAGGCCATAACTAAACGTCTAAGTTGATGGAATGTTCCAGCGCTTAAGTGTGCCCGAATATGTTTAAAGAGAAGAATGACAAATAATATTCGGCGAAACTTTTCACATGGTAGGGGTCATCATTGAACGGTTTCCGAAAGTATAACAAGAAATTTCATTTTACACAAAACAAGGATTCTTTGTATGCGTACTTGTGAGTTTAAATTTAAAAAGAAAAACAGTACGAATCGTTAAAACGTTTGGTGAAAAAAACAAAGTGGTAGACGTGTACTAAAAATTCTGAGGGTGAAGCAATTAAAGTGAAAAAAACTGCTTGAAAATCAATTGACTATAATACTAGCAATAATAGGATAATTTAAAATCCACACAACAATGGTAAAAAACATTGCCATTGCACAAAATTATACGATAATATCTTTCGAAATCGCAAAATGAATTATTTCAGCAACGGCATTGTATATAGTCAAGATAACCACCATTAATCCTGAACTCTTACCTTCTTGATTATCCATTCATTTCAGCTCTTTATTTTGCCTAATTACTTCCAAGTTCATCCCCATTTCGTACTTAAGACTCCCCCTAGGTAATTAGGATAATAGGTCTTAGCATCATTGTTATTATTTATGTTCTAAAGATTAAAATGGCAACAAAAACGGCAACAGTTTTCATGCTTTTATTATTATTAGACTCTTTTCAACGAATATGCATTAATGAAGAGTATTCAAAAACTTCTAAAATGAATGAGAATTTCAATAAATGGATTCTATATTTTGAAACCATACACATGTAGCTTTACTTTATATCAAACCCTTAATTAAATATTTTCCTCCGTACCTATGTACCTAGGTACTTGAATTCGCTTGAATTTATTATATAATCCTTAATTTTTCTCTTAATGCTCTCACTAATCATCCATTTGCCAAAAATGCTGACCATATAAGTAGGATGACTATATAATATAATAAGCCCCTTCCATGTGTGCAAAATGTAACTGTTCTGCTTCAATATTTAGAATTAATTTTCAGTAAAAATGAGGAAACGTTGCATACAAATTGCGATGGCATATCATGTTTTCAGGGTTAATTATCTTTTTTTAATTCAACCTTTAAATTATCTATTTGATTGACTTTCATTTTAGGTAGCTGGAGTACGCTAGCGGCACGTGAATATAGAAATTCAATTTAAAAAAGGGTCACCAAAGTCAATTAATTACTCAGGCAATCGAGTTTGAATGGAAGCGTAATTACGATGACGCGCAATGCAGCATCTTTCTTGTAATAGCCAGAAAAACTTTATTCCACACGAGTGCTATCTCCGCAAAGGTGTTATCTTTGTGGGACCATTCTCCCTTTTCTGGTGCACTGCCAAATCCAAGAGTACCGAGTAATATCGGCACCTTTGGCAATGTGAGTAATATCAGTTTGAGATGGGTGTTTGCACACAATCCGGACCGTCGAGTCCGCATCAATACCGCGGTTAATGGGAAAGGAAAAAGAGAGAGAGTGAGGAAGTGAGGAGGAGAAATCTGGAACTAAAAGAAAGATTCGGATGCAATTTCCTATACCCGCAACTGCGACGGAAATGAACTGCATCACCCTAAGGCTAGAAAATAAAACTGTGTCATTGCCGCTTGCCCAAATAATCAATCACCCATGCTGAGCAGAAATGTAAATCTTTCCCTTCTGACGCCATTATTTTATTCAGCGTCATGATTAAAAGGGTAAATAATACATAGTGCGCCAAAAATGTCAAGTCATTTGTGAATTATTGGATACCATAATTACCTGCGCGTAAAACATTCTATTTTTTCGAATTTTAAATAAAAATTAAATAGGTCCAGTAATGGCGGTCTACGATTTGCTAATCGGAAGCCATCACAGTTAATAAAAATTAGCCTAAAATAAGAGTCGCAGAATAAGAGAAAAATAATATAAAGTCACATAACTGAATGGGCAACGAGAGAAATATATTTTTTTGTCTATTTGATTATCATCATACTCCGTAAACCATTTAATGAATATTTTGAACAACTTTTGAAACAAAAAAGCACTAATCTGTAAAGTTGAAAATGTTAGGACTCGTACAAAATTGACTTCAGCAACAGCTTACATACGATGTGGTCCTGTCGAATACTCCAACTATGAATACCCTTAATTTGTCACCCCCGTATTTTTTATATTTTATTATGCGAGTTACCACGTGAGAAATTAATAGATCAATGGTTAAATCTAGCAAAAGTTGACTCATTGGACTTAAAAAACATGCAATTTATCTTTATCAACAACGACTTTCTGTCCAATCAAATATATTTTTGGTATTCCATTTCCATTCTACGTAGGAAGAAGTTCTTTCGAATAAGAAACAAAATTCAATAAAAATAAACGCATTCAGCAGGTTTCACTCAATAAAGGAAGGTGATGTACATATGATGGATATTAATTATAATTTCCATTATAATTACACATTTTTTTCTGTGTTCTTTCTGAATAGTGCAATAAGAATTCAATATCGTGTAGCTTAATAAAGAACCCCGAGTCTGAAGAATCAATACCGAAGCAAAAGAGTTTTATTTTACTTTCATTATAAAATTTAAAGGGAAAATCATGTGATTTTAATTGTATGGACATCACTCTTATCCCTCTCTAAAAACTGAAGGGAAAATATTTGTGGGGTAAAGTAGTTTCACTACTGGCGAAGAAAAACGTTTTCCTCATGAATTATCCAGACTTATTGTTTTATAGATTTCGCCAATTACCTCAACACCACCTTTCTCCTGGAAGAGGTGTTAATTGTATACATTTTGGTGTGTTTAGAGCTCATAATAAGTCCCAATGTGTGTGAGCATACTTCATCTCAGACGGCAGTGAAAAATATTCGGGTGAGGATTGGTGTGGAATAACTGCATGGTCCAAAGGCGCTGCCTCCATTACAAGTGAACGAAACAGAAATGCAGGCAAATCCGTGGAAAAATCCGTTTTCGGGGTACGAATGAAAAACAAACGTTCCACGAGAGGACTCCCCTGATGCATATTTCAAACGGCAACACCTCCGCGCGGATACAAATTGCCAACGCGAATGCACAACGGACTCCAACGTGAAAGGATTCGCATTAAAATAGCGCACGTCGAGATTCCGGTTTAAAAAAAGAATCTTGAATCAATCTTTCTGCTGGCGGGTCTCTGGGTCAATTTCTAACTCGTGTGGAATGTTAATGTCCCTTTCGGAGGTCAACCGGTTTCCTTAGTAAAATCAATCGGGAATAGGTTGCATCATTTTTCGCATTCGTACTATACCAAGACTAAAAAATATAGTTTTTCATAATTCATTGGCTAACTGTGCGGACAATATTTGAGTAGAAATAGGGTAAAATAGCTGACGATAGAGGAAAATGAGGAGAAAAATCATGGTAAGCAACCAGTATGTTGGTAAGAGTGAAGTGTAAAAATCAGGAGTCAAACCCAAACTCCTCAGTGGGTACTCTTGTATTCAGCATTAGGAAAAGGCCGAAAGAACATCAAAAAGAAAGGAACCTACAAATGACTCAAAAATTGTTCACTTCTTGAGAAAATTGGGTACCTGGCGGCTGATTCAGATTCTGGATATTTCTGATGCCGGTGGTAAAACTTTAGTGGAGGAACCGTGGTGGAACTTAGATATGGATGGAATTACGTTGTGGCCAATGATAGGAGTATTGATAAAGTACATGAAATACACCCGGAGGAAGGATGGACGTGGGATGATACAGATGCAAGCAGGGTTGAATAAAAGGATTCACAGGTTACGAATACATATTTTCTCGCTTCACCAGAAAACCACATTTTTCAGTGTTAGTAATCCTGTATGCACAAAAGACGATATATAGTGCTCTAAACTTCTAAGCTGATTTTCCTCTAATATTTCAAGACTTCCTCCCATTGACTACGAACTGAAATTGTGGAAGGGCTTGGGTGTTCCGATGACCCGTAGAGCTGTGCTGGCGGGAGAAATAATAACTGCTCTGGGTAGGGACACCCAGATAGTTAAAAGATTAGGAGCCAGAAAAAATGTAGTCCTCGCAGCGTCTGTTCCTCAGTGAGGCGGCTGAAAAGGCGTCTGTCCCCAGCGGGGCCCCATTAAGTGATGGTGTCACGTTAAAAACACTATTGAGGAAGGCAACGGGAAAACACCTAAATTATTATTCCTCAAATTTTTATGATGGACAGTATGGAGAAATTATGTCCTGGCATCTGCGGGATTCTGCCCAGGAGGCCGAACCCTTGCAGGGGAAAAATAACAGCAGCAGGACAGAAGACCCAGAAGAAGACTAAAGAAGTTAGAATAGGAACATGCAATGTCTTTGCAATTTTTTGGTGTCTAATTCATGTGTTGGTGATGGCTAACCCCTGTCTCCTGCAGAATTCAATTGCTTTCTCGCCGAGTTCATTCCTTGTGCCTAACCCATAGTCCCCCACCTCACCGCCATCTCTTCCTTCGCCTACCGTCGCATTCCAATTCCCCATCACTACCAAATGCTTTACTGCAGGAATACAAGGGATTATATCCTCTAACTCATCGTTGCTTCATCTAACATCAGTTGCTTGCTCTATGTTGACTATGCTTCTTTCTACCCCTTTATTTAATATTACGGCAACCCCTCGTTGCTCTCGTACCCGCCGCTGTATATCGCTCTATAATTGTCACTCCAGTAATCCCCACTATCCTTCCATCACACCTCGCAGAGACCTAAAACATCTCTATTACATCTTTCCATATCTCGCTTAATTTTCTCTAATTTGCCTCTCCTCAACATTGTCCTGACGTTCCAGGTTCCTATTCTAACTACTTTCGTCTTCTTCTGCGTCTTCTGTCTTGCTACTGTTATTTCTCCCCCGCAAGGATTTCGTGGGATGACGACCGCGGAAGCCTTGCCTCTCTTGCCTCTGCCGGGCACGACACACGGCCTCTTGGGCCGAGTCTCGTAGTTGCCAGGACTCATATTATCTATAGTGCCCATCATTACATTCTTGGGAATTTATAATTGAGGTGTTTTCCCGTTGCCTTCCTTAATAGTGTTTTTAACGTGACACCATCACTTAATGGCCGCCCCACTGGGGTCAGACGCCATTGCATCCGCCTCACTGAGGAACAGACGCTGCGTGGACTACCTTTCGTCTGGCTCCTAACCTTTGACCTATCTGGCATGGGTGACCCAACCAGGAGCAATTATATTTAGTCCTGCCAGCACAGCTCTAGGGGTCATCGGAACACACATGCCCTTCCACCAAGATAAGGCTGTGGTCCATGGGAGGGATATTATATTACATATATATATATACATACATATTTCTATGATAGTTGTGTCCATCCAAAAACCTACCTTAACCGGTAGATTACCTAATAATAATACATTTTTAACCACCTTGTTGCGCTCAAAACATATTAATGAAAATATTGAAAAATAAAATATTGTGAACTGTCATAAATTGTCTCACTCGAGGCCAATATTTTAACCTATATATTTCCCAATTTGCCTTAATGAGGTCTCAGGAAGTATTTTACTGCTGTAATTGTTATTTTTGTACGGTAAAAATATTAATTTAGAGTGAAAACAGGAACATTTATTGGTTTAAAATTCCTCAATATAGCCAATAAATATTATTATCATTTCAGATGCCAACCAAATGGATGTATTATGTGAAAATACTTTCAAGTGCTCTTTAAATTGAATGCCTATGTGTAGCTTTTTAAACAACGGCAAATAATTATTAAGAAGAATATAATTTCCTTGTATCATCTCCAAATTATATATAGTTATGATTTACAAAAATTTTATGACTGAGGCGGAATTTAATTTAACATTCTGCATGTGTGTATTTAGATTAATCTTAGCATTTCGGCCGCGTACTGCAATTGCATTTATATTATTAATATATTTTTCAGAGCGGAAAATGATAACCTCCGAGAATACTGACCCCACCACAGTCACGATAAAATAGAATTGTATTACAGGATAGAAAAGTAGTTTTTGTAAAATGATTAGCTGTATAGTAAAACTACACTATCGTATAGTAAGCACAATAGAACACTTTTCAGCTTTACGTATCTTGGATAACGAAACTAAATAATCTTCTGCCAAAACCTTCGTTCTATTTTACCCAAAGTGATGCGCCGACGTCGCCGCTGCATCAATTATCTCATAACGACGCGACCGCGTATTTGCATTCCCAAGAGAGTCTCTCAGTCTGGATTTTGGGTCGTAGACGAGGTAAATCTAAAAAGAACGAAATTGAGGGACACGCCCACAGCCGAAATTAGAATCCTTTTTCGATTGAACGAATGAAAATTTACATAGATGCTCCCGACGAGCCGATCCTCCAAGGAGAAATATCAGGGACGGTTTTGAATCAGCATTGATTACCGTTCTTTTCTTCCGAGACGGCCCTTAACCGTATCTCTGCTTAAAGTCCTTCCTAAGGCAGGCATTTTGTGAAACTATTTTGGGAATAAATATCCAGACAATTCGGTGGAGATTCGCGTTTCAATGATGCATGCTAAGCTCATCCTTTTCCTTTTAAACTGTTTTGGTATTTTTCCCGCAGATGAGAGACAGTGGAAACAGAAAAAAGATTCAGAGGCATAAATAAATGGTGATGACACCAAATGAACCCAATAAGTGAGTAGAGCAAGTGACTTCGATGGACCCCTTTGAAGAATAAATGAAGCCTATGGAACTCTCAACGTGAAGGATTGGATAAACATTTGATCAGACTCTGACGGAGAATACTTTACTCAAGATTAGAGTGGATGAAACCATGGATCGAAAGAACATTGGCGGAATTGCAAGAAGAAGTGTCAGATGAATTCAAATCCAGAGGCGAAAAAATTACAAAAACACAATGAATGGCTGCGATAGAACTATTTTATGCCTGGTAAAGTTTACATTAAAATTGCAATTTCTCTCCTTGTACCTAAAACTAATTGATTTTTCAAATGTATATAACAATTTCATGTGGATTAAAGGCTTCATAAAAGATATATTCAAGGAAATGACGATATATTACTCATATTTGCATAAATGAGGTCTATAAAAATCCATTTATCCCATTTGTACTGAAAATTTATATTTTTCAAGAACTCATTTGAAAATCCATGCCAATATATTAAATTTTCCATAAAGAGCTCAGTATATAATCTTTAACTTCATCTCTATGATACCATAAACAGTGTTTTTCTCTCGGACATGGTAAAGATACAGCAAACTGGCAATTATTGAATTATTTATTCACCAATAAAAATTAGTTCATATCACCCTCTGTTCCCGAAATACCTTCGTCACTTGTTAGGCGATCTCCATTTAACTATCCAATGTCTTCTATTCCGTTCCATACTTGTATTTACAAAAGCAATCTACAGTCCTTGTATCCTTTTATCAGCAAAGTCAACGTTTCTAAACTGTGCTTCGCTAAGCGTACGTTAATTTCGTAAAATAAAGTCATCTTGATAAACGCTCTGAAGAATGTTATCAATATATTTAAAGATAACATAACCATAATGTGTAGGCATTTCCTCAAACAAAAAAAGCATAGTTTTGGGAAATTCTAAAGCCAAAGCTAAAAAGCCAAGAATTGTGACCGTACTATATTTGTAAAATGAAAAAATATAGGGAATGTGGGTGCTATCACTTATCATATATTTGAAGGTAAATTTACTAAAAAATGTATCATGTACTTAAATATCGTATAAGAAAATTTTTGAAAGAACCAACACACTGTTTTTAGCCTATGAAATACCATATCTTCTATAAAAGGGTCATACTTTGATGATGTAGCGACATAAGTGACGAATGGAAAGGGATTTCGAGGACCGTAAATTACAGCACATGAATAATTAAAACAATTCAGGTATGGGTCCCAAGTCCTTGTTTTGAAATTTAAATGTGCTCCTATGTAAGCCATATTTTTTTTATAAAATGTCTTCAAAAGAGTCTTGTTTACAGAGAAACTAAATTTGTACCCGAAAATATAATGGTGATAGGTCTCACGTTTTCCAGGAAAATAGAAGGTAGGAATAGTTTATGGTTTAGGCTACTGGTTAGTATCGATATGTCAAAGGTAGAGTATGTCCTTATTTCAATATACCGGTTAGTGGAAAAGGAGTGAAGGTCAACTTGTGCAAATCGATTACTATTATAATAAGGCGTTTTCATCACAATGGAATAACATCAGAATGGAAAAATCATTTTCGCATTTAGCGGAGGACTCCGTTAAAAGTTACTGTCGCGGCATCTCCCGCAGTTTCTTAGAATTTGTCAACGGCGTTTTCAATTTAGCTAACCGTAACTATAATACTTCTATAGGTCGGAATATAAATAAGAAAGAAAAGACAGCCGAACTAAGGTCAGAGCCAGTTAAGTCACTTCCTATCCCAAAAGATTAAACACTGAATCCCTTCTAGAGGATTAATATAATTCTATTTTGAATGAGCAGACCTAAAAGACGTTTTGTACCACTGAATAATAGGTAATAGAGTCTTATAAAGAGATTTTTGACGACATGGAAGACAAAATACCTTAGAGGAGATTAAATCAGCAATTAAATATGATTAATGTATTTTCGGTGGGGCCAGTCCAGGCGGTAGACTAGAGAGTTACTGGGACGTCTGACTTGCAATAATACTGTGAAATATCAAACTACCATTTGATTTCACTTCTTCTTATGTGCGATGCATAAAATGGAAAAAAGAAAATTGGTACCTTGAAAAAATCTAACACACTCATCAAAAGTTAATTATATCCAGGCAAATTATGCAAATAGAATTTTTCCAGTAAATGAAGACGAAGAGGAATATTTTTTACAATGTTGTTTTTTTTTAATTATTTCACGCTTGGCACGTTATTCAGAAATATCACTTCAACCGGAAACTCGAATAACTCGGTTTGCATAGCATTCAGCCAAATAATTTCCATGAATAACTTAATTACATTAAAAATAAATATTCTTCTTTTAACTGTTTTCAAATGATTTAGTTATGTTGCATTTAAATGGCTAAAAAATTATACGGATCTAAATAAAATGCATATTTATTAGCTTCTTTATTAAGTATATGGATTTCAAATGCACAAATCTGTTTGGAAAGTTCTAGGTAAATTCTGCATTCTATGCAAGGATAACATACGTACTGATACATACCCTAAATTGCATGCTAAAAACTGCTAGTAGCTAATTAATATTATGTAGGTACCAAAGGTAGTGCAGGCAGAACTTTGCTTTTAACTAGGTAACTTATTACTACCGCCACAATTACGGCATGATAAAGCATGTGCTGCAAAGAGATAAAGCAGGTTCTTGAGAATCTCATTGCATATGTAACGTTGCCCTGAGATAGTTTCAAAGGTAATATTCTATTTTATGAATGCGTTTGGTTTTACTATGTAAGAAGCAATGACCGTCAAATTAGTCTGTAAACAGAGGATATAAAATGAACACGTAAACGAATATTAAATTATAATATTATATTATTTTCAAACTCAGCATCCATTATTTAACTTTAATTATTTAAACAATATTCACAATATGTACCATGGATAAAATTTCACACAAACAAGACTGTGGGAAATTAAATTTTATTTGCAGTACCCACTGTACAAGTGTATTTAAATCATTAAATTGGTACAGAATACGTTAAAATGTTATCCATTTGTTTTATCTAGCGATTATTAAAACGCAAATCAGGAGGTTAAAGACAAATTAATAGTCCAAGGTGAGTTTACTTTCAATTGTCAATGCGTCACTAGTTTATGCCTAATATAATAATCCAAAAAATATTCCATATGTTTTTCTCTGACACACCAGCCACCCAAACTGGCAAAACAAAAAAAGTGGCACTGAATGATGAAAATATGTATGTTTATGGGCAGAAAGAAGGAATATATATTTGGACAAATTCATGAGGTGACCTTTGTTAATGTGATTTATGCTCGGAAGATTTCGTCATATCAGTGTTATTTACTATGATAAACTGGGAAAAATAACCATATGCGAGGACTACATAACAACAAATTTGATTTTGCAAGCAGCTAAAGTGATTCTCAGGATCATTAATAAGAGGATAGGTCAAATGATTGCTTACGGGATGAACAGTTTGCATTCTGAAAGGGGAGAGACAAGCGTGATGCCATTGCAGTAATTACGTCACTAATACATAATTATATAGGTTAAAATCGGTGTATATTTATTTCGTAGATATCGGGAAGATATTTTGTAGAGTCAAATGGGTAGAGTTACTGATTCTAATTCAGAAAATAATAGTAGGTTGGATGGTTAGAAAACTTATTTGCAACCTTGAAATGCCTCAGACTGCTCAGGTGAGAGAGGTGGATGGGGAGTCAGGATGGACCGTACTAAGATTAGTAGTAAGACAGAAGTGCCCTTCATCTTCGTGCATTTATCGTGTAAGAGGATGAATAGGTTAAGGAGGCACTGGAAGAACTGGAGATGGAATTGAGATTCGGTGAAGAATTAATAAAATCGGGTTTGCGGTTAATCAGGTTTTACTTTTCCAGTCAGCCAAGGAGTTGTATTTATGTGCGCAGTGCAATAGGTAAGGGATCAGAATTAAATATTACAACAGGAGTTCTTAAACTGGAGCAGGTGGAACAGTTCATCTTATGTACTGAGTAAAGATGTTGACAAAATAGTCATTCAAACTTTAATGTAGACCGTGGTTCTGTTCGTCTCGGAAACAGTCGTTAAAGAAAACGATAAATATAGATTGGAGGCTACTAAAATATGGGTTTGGAGAAAGATGGAAAAGAAGAAATGGGCAGAGAGGATAGCAAATGATGAAATGTTTGGAATGGCGGAGAAGGAGAGAGGCTTGTTGGGAGAAATCCAAAGGAGGCAGGAAGGATGGATGCAGAACACTGTGATTGGCCTTGGGATGTTAAAGACTGTGATAGAGGGAGAACGTTTGTTAAAAAGGAAGAGATAGGCAAATTAGGTATGATGGAGTATGTGGAATTAAAGAAACCTTATTGTAGTGCCGAGTATCAGGTTGTGTTTTGTTAGTAGAGGCAAGGAAATTTGTTGTTGTGCCCTAGTATAGTTTGGGGCCAATAAAATTTCTTTATTCCTGAATCACAAAAAACATCTTTCGCAGAATGTTTGGAAAGATTCAAGGTATTTTTATGACTTCCAATGATTGCTTTTATTATTATTTTATTAACTTTTTTAACTGTTCTGTTCTAAAGTATTCGATGCTCATTGTCTTATCCAGTATAATTTTGAATAGAAGTACATTTTTCAGTTCCTCTAAATTAGGTTTTCCGTGGCACTCTTTTACCCGCAAAACATTTTAAATTAATACAACGGGAGTTTATTCCCATTTTTAATGTAGCTGATGCCACGAAATTTTCGGAAACAGGCGAAGTCTCATTGAATTTTCACATTCACCACAGGTGACGCCGTTGATATTCTATAGCGTAAGCAAAATGGCTTCGTGAATAACCACGAAGAGACAAAATGAACGTCGAAAAAAAATTAATTCACAATTATACACCCGGCATCACCACACGTGCGCACCACGCAGTTTATCGAAAATTCACAGGAGATCAAAAATCCATGAAATGAAAAGGCTTCCCACTTTGGTGGAAAGGGTGGATAAGGTAAAATTTTCGACATGTGGTGCATTGCATGCGAAATAGAAGAAACAAAAATTGATTTCCACTCTCCGAATGACCGTCTTTTCCCCACAAAATAAAATTGAATAAAAAATTTGCGTGGATGTAAAAAAATGCCGGGCAGGCGGAGATCATCGGAGTGGGAGTGGGGGGGCACGTTCCGGCAGAGTGGCCGGTATGTTCCCCCCACCCCTCCTTCTACCACAATAAGTAGGCGAAGCGCGCGAACATGCGATTTCCGCCTCGAGGTCAAGGGTCGATTTCCACGCAGCCTCCCCACATTAAAAAAAAGCATCCCCTTCCCCTGTTACTCGTGCTTATCCTGCGGAAGCATAACAGCCCCAAAGCGGTTCATGAGTTAGCGCTAAAAGGGTGTGAGGAAGGTCCGTACTAGTAGCGGGGGGAGTTGAGGAACAAAGGTTAAAGGTGGGCGATGGAGTAGACAGGGAGAGAAGGAATATAATCCTCCCCAATTCCCCACTCCATCATCGCTTCTCTTCACGTCAGCGATACGGATATAGTGAGGACGATTTTCAGTTGAAATCCACCTTTCCCGGTGCCTACATCGGCCCAGCTACAACGCATATTACCACACACACAGTACACGATTTTAGGCGTAACAAGTTTTATGCTCCCGTATATGCTCTACTCCGGCACTTAAGAGTTTCGGTGCGCATAAGAGATCTTGGGTGTGAAAGGTCTTCCTTGAATGATTAAATGAACTTGTAAATATAGGGGAGCTATAAACCTCAAGAGGGAAAAAGGTCATAATAACAGACAATAAATTTAAAAAACACTTCAAAACATAACGAATTAAAATTCTTAATGATTAAGCACAACTCATTTTGCTACAGGCAGCATACTACATCCCATTACTCCATTGGATTGATAAGAATACATCCATTGGATTACTCCATTGGATTGATAAGAGTATCTGACTAAATTATGGGGGGCCCAAGTAGCGCAGCTACAAAATGCGTCATAAAACTATTTCATAAATAGTCAAACTTAACATGACCCAAACTGATGTCCATGATGTTCCATTAGTATTTCCGGCGAATCATCTAGTTTTCTCCATGTTTTGTCTCATCTGCATGTAATTTAATGGGATAAAAGTCTATAAACTGGATAATAAAGGCATTTAGTACCCGTACGAAACAACTATCTTCGCTGTTTTCAACTCATCCAGGACCCTTTCCTTAATGAGGTGGATTTTGAACGGTCCCTTAGACTAATATTTACGCACAACGAGATCCTTTTTTCCACGGATTATTTTTTTCATTATTTCTTCGTAACTTTTGCCTGTCTCTATACCACCTTGATACCTATTCACTCTTTCCCACTACCTGTTTCAACCTACATTCTCCCTTATATCATGGCCTTCAACACATTTTAGTACTTTTTAATATTTTACCAAACATTTTCTGCCTTCCTGGAATTTCCCTTAGAAGTTTCCCTCCATACAATCCTTTTCATTTTGAAAACGGCGTACAATCACATTCTCAATCCATTTAAGCATAGAAAAGAATATTTCATACAAGACATCTTTCAAGACGCATCTCGTACTTACATACACTCGCTGGCATTGTCCTCTAGAGTTAAATTTGCATGAATCGACGAAAATTCTGATCTCCTTTCCTTAATCTACATCTACGCAAGTGGACTCACCCGACAGTGGACGCTTGAGAGAGAGAGACATACATACACACACACACACACACACATATATATATATATATATATATATATATATATATATATATAGCGAGAGAGAGAGAGAATAAGGGCGAGTGAAGTGGAGTATAGATAGGAAAAAGAGGACGACAAACATGCGGGTCGACCCGAATTACATTCCTATCCCTTGCTCTTCGAGCCTGCAAGAGCAAAAATAGAGTGCTTTGCAATTGTAATTATGGTCAAAATGGCAGAAATGAGAAGCAAAGACTTCCGACCCATCTCCATCCGAGTTCGCACCCAGGTATACCCGTGCTGCTTGAAGCATGGCCGTGCTCGAGACCCTCTTCTGCAGGTTGCCTTAGCGCAGAAGCCTAAATTATGGGGCGACAGTCTCATGCAAATTACTCGAGAAGCAAAGCGCTTGCCCACCTCTGCGCCTTCCTATAGAGAAAATCGTTAAGTTTCTTCCTCAGCACTTTTCCTACACGCCTTACCCTGACGTGTTGCCTATTCTGACTCTCCTTTCTAAATGATATACAATGTCCATAAACTGGATTAAAAAATCAGGATGGTAGAAGAAATGAGAATTTTAGATTCATTCATTACAAATACCTGCTTCGGGAGTGCGATTTCCGATTATCAAATCAATCGATTCCTGCTAATGATTCTATTGCCCGATTACTTCATTCGTCCAAGAAAATGATGAATTTGTAAAGCCTTCAAAGCATCGCACAGTCCTGATTCCATCTTGTACGATTAATTGCGACTTCAAATCGATAGGAAACTATATTACCACAAATTAACATAATTCTAATATAAACTGAATCACGTCATGTTAATAAAATCGGTACTGACTTTCCTTGGCGCCCGCAATCTCGCATTTTAAGATTGTCGATAATTTCTGCTAGTCAAAATTCCAAAAGCTAAATTATTTGTACGTATTAGTTAAGAAACAACATAATATATACTGATGATAAATTTGTTAAAAAGTAGTAATTAATAAAATTATTATAATGGAGCATGTTTGATTTCCAATGTCGATCTATGAATTCCTCATATTGAAGTCAGCATATTATAATACTACTGAACATTCAATTTAATTAGCAGAGTAACTATTCATTTTTAAGGCACCGATATTGATCTTGGACTGAGTTCCTCTACCAAAAAAATAGACACGAAATCTGGATTCACTCCAAAGCCCTACCACAATCCTCCAGTGCCAATAAATGCTCAGAAAAATGTACAAAAAACAAACCTATAATTAAATTTGTAGTTTTTAACGAATTCGAAGGAGTTCATTAAAGTAATTATTAAAATATTCACAAGAATTTAGCCTTGGAAAATGAATTAAGGAAGTAAGGAATACTTTTAGACATGGATTTGGAGTGGAATAAACAAATCACATATGCAATATTAATCTGTTCTGCGATTCCATTCAGTTACGACACTTATAGATTTAAAATAAAATGCTAAGAGAAAACTATATGGAATAAATATACAGCTAGTTTAATTTTATACGTTTTATGAGTAAATAAACTTTGTAAATAACTTTTGTTCACATAAAAAACTTAATTATAATAACACCGGTTTCGACGCTAGGTGACATCATCAGTTACAAAATATCTATGCTTCGAAAATGGTAGTTTTATAATATATTTTTTTTTGTTGAAAACTACCAAGTTTATTTATTCATTGACCATGGACATCTACAAAGTAGAGCCTCAAACCATTGAATCTTATATGTTTGGATTGCGCGTGTTATCAGTATAATAAATATCATTATGGTTCATTAAACTTTATCTTGGGTTAGCGCTCCCGTTCAGGCAATTAAGCAATGGAAAAAGTATCTCTTCCCACCTACGTCCTTTCCGACTACACAGGAATAAAAATCTGCATTGACTTCCAATGATATTACTACGAAGAAGTGTAAAGGAATAATTTCAGGCTATTCTCCGAAGGCATTATTATAATTTTAGACCACTTCCTTATTTATAGGATACTTTTCCCTTAACTCAGCTCACCCTCAAACTTTTACCCTCCAATAAATATGAAATAGGATACGTATGAAAAATAAACGCTAGTCTTAGATGCTTCGCGTGTATGGAAAAGAAAGTTTGACTTAGGAACAATATTTTACTAGTTATTTTTAGATACCTTGGGAAGTAGAGAGATCATAAAATACCTAAGTACTCCAGAACTTTAATTTCAAAATTTTTCCTCATCTTTTGATAAAATAATGTTGGTCCCAAATGGTTTACTAAGATTAATATAAGAATGAAGTGGAGGTTTTCCCAGAAATTAGTATTTCATCTTTGGTCACAAAATGAAGTCAATAAGGAGGAATATTTTATGAAAATATTCAGAAAGGATGATATGAAAGGGGCATTGGACGGTTTCTCGTAGATAAAAAATTCATTAGCTAAAGACATGACTCTTCCCCTCTTCTATAATTAATTACGGAGCTCCACTCGAAGGTCGGTTGGAAACGAGAGGTCAACGTAAAAGTGGTAATACTAAGCATTAACACTGACACTTAATCAAAAGCCAAATGTCTATTTAAATAATCTTAAAAAGCAGTTTTAATGGAATATTGCAATTTATAAATGTTAAGCGCATATTAGTAAGAAGTGTTAGATAACTTAATTAATTGGATTGTTAAGATCTGAATGTTTCAACAACAAGGCGGAGTTGCGAATAGTTCTGTAGTTTGGAGAAACGGCACCAAGATAAGTGCCGTTCCCGTCCCTTTGTCAGTCACATACACGGCTTCCCACGAATTTATGGTATGCAGAATATCACACTTTGAGGGTTATCAGAGGGTACACCCGAATGTGCAACGGAAATCTTCGTACGGCTCCGTACCCGATGGCTCTAGTTTCTGGGCTTAAACGCCACACCCCTCTTGTTTAAGAATATAAACTTCGGGCAATGAAGCACGCATCAATAAGCGTACATGTTTCACCATTTGATTTTTCTTCCGAACCCTTTCACTTAGCTTCTCTTCATGACTAGTCTTAAATACGTACCAGCTGCGCGGCACTTCCCTGGTGCATTTTGGTATTCACGCTGCAATATGCATTCCACCTCACCGCGTATGGGCTCAACAGGATGAACCCAAAAATGATAAAAGGCTTCCAACCATTTCCCCTCCCATCGTCACACTCCGTCACGCCATAGTGGTCTAGTCCCACAAAAATGACGTCAAGATAGCCCAAGGATCTCCTCTCTTAATAATTTAAAAGGAAAACCTACCCTTAGCGTGATGGTTAAAATTTCGCTTGATTCTTTCCGCGGGCGTCAAGACACCCGAAAGACATTTGCGTGCTCCTAGCTTTTTCAAATGTAGGTTTAACGGAAACCAAATAAACTTAAAAGGACTAGGAACGAGATGACTTCCGATATGTTATACATATTTTGGAATTCTGTTAATCTTAATGCTGGAAGTATTAAATGTCATTGTTTTACCAATTATGTATCTGTGAATAATGATTGTGAACAAAACACTTTCTTCTCTTTCTTAAGTAAAAAATCTGTTATTGAGACGGTAGTTTCAGAAAAATTCAACAATAAAAGAGATGGAAATTGGCCGTGTTAATTTAGTTTAGTCCAGTTTCTTGGTAATTAGTCATTGTTTTTCAGTCTTTCTTTGAATATCTTCAAACAAATGTTTTTTAATTATTTCTGAATTTTCGCGGGGAATTAGATTGTGGATTTAATTAACGAGGAACAGAAAGTTTTCCACCTCTTTTTTATTGTTGCATATTAACAATGTTCATGGTGAGCCAAACTTATGGTTCTAAAGTAAAGTGGATGATTCTTTTATAAACGGCAACAACAACATTACCATAAAAAAAGCGTAAAACCTATGAGAAAAGACTTTAACGCTAAAATTATTGTTTGAAGAACGGTTTGGACACGTAAACGTTTTGCCAACTGCAAGTTGATTGTTTACATCAAATGTAAAACTACTATTTTCTATTAGATACAATGAGTTCATTCTGGAATATTGCACGTAAAGATGCCAATTTAACTCTTCTGGAAATATTTTCGTCGATTTAAGTTACTGTTTATCTATTCTGTCGTGAACTTTACATAACTTTTATTTATCACAAGGAAAAAATGGGCACCTTCCATCGAAATATTCACTATCTACTAAAAATAACACCAGCTGTTTGGCACATTATGTAAATTGAAGCATTTCAATTCGGGTAGCGTAAATCATATTTTTGCAAAAATTAGTGCGTAAAAATTTTAATAAAAGTACTTATTCGAACTTTTTCACGACGCAAGTGAATAATTCCTTGCTAAAACCTTGAATTTAATCTGATTAGTACTTTTTGTGAACCAGCCTTTTTTTCCGGTTTCATTTTCACTCCCTCTAATTACTTTTCAAATATCTGCAAGGCTTCGCATTTCCTAGGAGCTTTCTTGTACTGATCTCAATGACAAATAGCATTAATTCTGATCTGTGTTTCACACGGTACATTTAATTTGAGATAATTTCATTAATTGCATTTTTTCCGTATTCTTTCCACATATATTTGTCAAGTTACGAGATTAGCGGCTTTTTCCGTATTTATTTGTGCCGCTGAAATACTGTGGCACTATGTTAGATCTATCTCAAATGATAAACGATCTTAGGAAGCCACATGAAAGTGGGCTATTGGGCGTGACTGCATGGGGAAAAGAGTGGCATAAAAACCTATTCTCCCACCTGAAAAAGTTATACTTGCTTCGGGCCATATTTTGGTTAAGAAGGATTTTCATATATTTTCGATTGTGTATCAAAAAATCCTAGTTCCTCAATGATCAATCGTCTTAACCACACAATTACATCCTCCCTATTAAAGTCTCCCATTTATTTACATTTACGTATTTGCTTGAGTAACTTTCATCCATTCCCTACTCTTTGTAAACACTTTGTGATGATTTGGAAAGAAAATGAGAGGATATTAGATGGTTGTTAAATGTGGGTTTACAGACTAATGAAGAAAATAAGCATAATTGCAGATGCGAGGCTTTTGAAATCCAGTAATTAAGAATAATGAAGAAAATTAAGTTTATCGGAGAGACAGATTGAGTTCAGTTTCATAATTGATGGGAGAAGAGAGAAAGTTGGAAGGTAAAATACGAAGACTACACACAAAATGAACGGAGGAGATATTCGAAGGTAGAGGGTGCCGAAGGTCATTATAAAAAAGAATTTTGGGATCGAGACGAAGACAGAGGATAAGAATCGTCATTTTCTGCGAAATGAAGAGGGTTAGAAAGATGAGGAACATAACGGGAAAATGAAGCAAATCAAATACAGTTGGGCTTAAAGAGGAAGTACTGATAAAACCAAAAAGATACTAACTAGTTTTCAGGGATTGTGCTTACCTCTATTCGGTAGTCTACTGGAGATTACGATATCATTTAACCACAGATTACATTCTAATTATCGGGTTTGTCCACAACGTAGCGACTAAAAACGGATGGGTGTCTCTAATATTAGGCATATGGGGAAGATGAATGACGTTAGGTACTCTTGAGGTCTAGCTGGCCTATTCTTGCATTAATGTCGGAAATTATGTCTTTATCCAATTATGTTGCCGTAATATAGCAAAAGCCTGCCGCCGGCCAAAAGGTCGTAAATAACGTGATGGAACGAGAGGTGTCCTTCATAAAAATGTCAATAGTGCTTCGATCGGCACGGCAATATTCAATATCATGCAGGCGTGAAGGAAAAAACTGTTCTAGTGTGGCGGAACGAAAAGTAACGGGAATCAATTGCATTATTATCCTGAGGGGTAGCAGTTCACCGTGTCGTCGTATTCATTTTCATTAATTTAATAGCGGAAGAAATAAAAGATAAAATTTTCCGAGAGTAAACAAGCCCCCAATTCGGATTTGGGGCGTATCCAGTATATAGGCACGTTACCCACGAGCAATTTCTATTTCTGAATTAACAAAAGAAATGGTAAAGTAACTTTTGGAAGATGGAATGACTGGTAGCAATTAGCTACCTACCATTTACCTCTTTAGAGATTCACGGAGAAAATTATGTTTTGCCAATTTACTAGGCTGTATGTATCACATTGTTATAAGTAATACCAATGACTTTATGAATTATTTTTGCATTATACGTTACCTCTATTCATAAAATACATTAATTATGAAAGAATAAAGTATTTGCTTTTTTCATCGTCATCAGTATTTCAATCCTAAGATGGGTTTACTACAGTCCTCCATTATTCCCTATTTAGTGTTAATTCCCTCAACCTCTGATAGGTTTCCTGTTTTACGTTCTTCTTAATTTGCCCTATGTACTTGTCCCTTGGTCTTTCATTCAATTTTTCCTTCTATTATGTTTCTAACTTATCCATTGTGCCTCAAGGTATGTCCACTCCACCTAGTTCTTCTTTGCCGTAGAGCTCTCCATATGGTCCTTTCCTCTTCTGCCCATCTATAATCTGCATCGTTCCTCACTTTGTCTGTCCATTTAATCTTCAGTATTCTCCTCCGTCACCATGTTTCAAGTGTTGCTATCCTCCGTTGTTCCAATTGATTTTTTGTGACTCCTAATAATCCAGCCACTCTTTAAATCACAAATCTTTCCCAAAATTTAGGTTTATGTGTAGGATATAATCATTGATCCATGAGGATTTTGATGATATGAATATTTTTAGAGACATCCATAAGGGCAACACTTTAGAAAACCTTTAGTAAAGAAAGTAAAGAAAGCAATCTGAGATATGTAAAGGTTGCGGAGTAGCCTCCTATCCCTCCAATAAACGTATTCATATTTTCTGCAATACACTCGTATTAATTAGTTTTTGGGGGATCGAGATGCTGCGGTGGCTAACGTACTGGCTTCCCACCCAGAGGTTCGAATCCCGGTTGTGACAGATATTTATCAGTGGTGTCCCGATCCCTACTAGAGGTGCTTTTTAGAAGGCACTTGGAGTGAGTATGCCGTCCGTCTGCTGCGGACCCCTTGGTGCCTTCCGATAAGAGTAGGCTAATGCCGACGCCAGGTCTCGCTCCTGACTTCATCCTTTCCTGTCCATCTCTAATGGTGCAAATGACCTCAGCTGTCGGTCATCTCCCTTAAATAGTACTATTACTACTGTGTGGTTGAAAGTAGGGACGACCTACACATTAGGCGTCCAGAGTATGTGCCTCTTTAAAAGGTATTCTCTAACATGCTATAAGTGACGCGCCATGGAAACATACACTCCCTGTGACACTACAAACCGTCTGCTACTAAGGAGGCAAACATCTGAGTCTGTAATCATAAATTAGATAAAAATTTAAAATTGTTCCATGCTATACGAAAAAAGTAAACCATACTATAAATTCTGACCTTCTAAAGAAACAGAACAGTAATCTTAACTGCTCTACCAACAATGGATTTTCTGAGACCACTCTTTAGAGAAGGTTTGTAGCCGCATACTCCGCATAATTAAGAAATTCCATTTAATCAAAATGATAGGAAACTAGGAATGTAAACTTAAATTTTGCTATCATACTGATTTCTCTTTCCTAATCACTAATATGCATAATTGTAAAAAATATTATTGACCACGATTATATAATTTCTCAAAAGTCGTATCTTCTTTCAAAACGATAATTAAACAATACAGAAAATACCAACAATACAAATATATACCAAGTGAATCAAAAACTCTCCGAATAAAAAACCGCAACGGTTTTTCCCTTAATATAATTCAAGGTTTTATATTTTTGACTCGGTCAAAAAAGTTTAGGTTATTATATTTGACATCACTACTAATTTCCTTCAATCTTAAAATGAAACGCATCGGACTCTGGATAACGCTCATGGACGTTGAATATCTTACTCTCAACCATATTAATAATGCCCAAGACTATAAAGTAAGGGAGTTTTTCTCTTAATTAAATCCAATACAAATAAAATAGATACCATGCCAGCAGTCACCCACTAACTAATCACAGAAAACAGTTTTCAAAAAGAAGTAAAGGAAACAAATCTTAATCATGAAAGCATATAAATCTGAAATTTAATTTGTTTCTTTGTTCGGGGGACATCATGCCAAAACTCTATGGAGCAAGGACTTCTAATTGATGTCAAAATAAGCTGAAATCACATAAAGTAACATAGGATAGGAACAATTTGGATACACCTTTCTGGCTATTTTTGAGCTTGAAAAAAACTAATTTTTCAGAAAACATTTTTCAGTCACATACAGCAGTAAAAGGTTTCGGCAGTAACGATTTTTTCGGACGTGATTGTACGTTGCAGTGCGCTCGCACCGCACAGGCTGGGTGATTGGGGGGGGGGTTCTAATCTTCAATACGCGTCGAGCGCCTGCGAGCGTCCGTTCAGGCTAGACCGTGCTTTTATCATAGTGGACCCTTATCGAGTGATTCGGTGCAAGGGCAAAATGCAGTGAACGATTAAAAAGCTGTACGCCATCAAATTTTGTGTTGGACTGGGAAAATCGGACCTGGAGACGTTGGGTAAGACTTGCCAAGTGTTCAAGGATGAAATCAGGTCAAAAACTGCAGTTTTTAAGTGGCACAAGCTCTTCAAAAATAGTCGAGAGAGTGTGGAGGACGAGCCCCGCGCTGGACGGCCGTCGACGGTAAGAACCGACGACAACGCGCAACGTGTGCGTGAAGTGCTGATTCAGACCCTAAGTGTGCATATGATTGCAGATCATATTGGCCTTGACAATATAACAGTGTACATCATTATCAGATTGTTTGGCGATGCGAAATATCTTCGCTAAACTCGTCCCGAAGGTCTTGAGTGATTTAGGCTCCAAGGTAACCGACTACCTCACGAAAAAAGGCATCGCGACGATTTCCTAACCCCTCACGGTCGCGACTTGGCACCAGCGGACTATTTCCTATTCTAAAAAGTGAAATCCTTCCTGAAAGGACACCACCATGTAACCTTAAGTGCCGTCAAAGAAGCTTACACTCGCATCCTTAAGAAACTTCCGGAATCCGCCGATCAGGTAGCCTTAGAGTCACGGAATAACCGCTGGAAAAAGTGTGTAGACACTCAAGGAATGTAATTTGAAGATTTTATGGTATTTTAATACAATACTACTTTGGCGGAACTGTCCCGAACTTGTATGCAAACCGTAAATGTTTCACTTAGAATTAAGATTTCCTTTCATTCTCTTCAATGATGAGCGAAGATTTCTCTGTTTCAATCTTTATCCACTTAATATATCATTTACATTGAGAAAGTTCATCAGTTCGTGATTTTGAATTCAGTGTTCATTAGTTAGGGCAAAATCAAATAGCATTTGTATAAAATAATCTGCAAAATCGCTTACCCATAGATTACATCATGATGAACGTATTATAAAATGCTTATAATACGAATTAAATTCAGTTACAGCTGTACGGAGAAAGTGGTCCGACGAAGCCGAGCATAGCAGTTAGTAATAACATATAAATGCTGCATTCGATTATATTTATATCCAGGGTGTTCTTCGGAAATATTTATTAATTGGTCTATGATTGAAGGAGGAAGTAAGTTCCATAATCTATTATCCTCAGGACTAATATCAAGACCAATGAAATAATAAACCTGAAGGTTGATTAAGTTTGCAAGGATATAACTTAATTGCAGTTACGTATTTCACTATCGATCCGGCATACATAAGACTACACAGTTGTAACTGTGTAATTGTGAGGTTATCCATTTCTTTATTTTTATTTATTTATTTAATAAATAACCCAAAACGGCTAAATAGGCCTTTGTAGGGAATTATTAACGAAGTGATAAACTAGTAATACATAATTACAAAAAACATCAAGGATAAAATATGGTTGAATATTATTTACATTTACATTTTTGAATAATGATTCAGGTAACATGGAATTACTCAAGGGAATTACTCAACTCAAAATTACTTACTTGCGAGGGAAATATAGTATTCTGTGGATCGAGGACGAGAAAGATGAAGGGAGGCCATGAGATATCAATTTTAGAAAAAAGCGGAATGAGGGAATTGAAGGTTTGTGGGAGGCGGTACATAGGAGATCTCTGGGTGATGTATAAGCAGTACTGGGGAAGGTGAAATAACGGCGGGATCTCGTTTTGCGAGAGTAGTCATGAAGAGAGAAAGGGTAGAGGAGTTCGTGAGATTTGTAGCGGCCGTTCATGATCCGGTGGAGACATTTTAAATCGGCTAGTATGCGTTTCCTTATCAAGGAAGTAATTCCAAGTTCGGAGAGCAGCTCGCACATGGTGGCTTTCGAAGAGAGGGTGCGCGGAGCCGTGCTATTTTAATAAATAAATTAAGAGGTCCTTCTAAAATTTTGAGTGTGATGAGACAAGCTGTAGACCAAATGGGGGAACAGTAATCCAGTATGGGGAGAAATGAAAACAGAAAATATTGCCTTGAGAGTCAAAGGATCATAACCACTCAAATTCAAACCAGCGACCCTTTAGTCCGCAAAACAAACTTCTATCCGCTAGTCTACTTCTCCTTATAGGCACTGATTCTAAAAGCCATTCTCCAGGAATATCCTGGTCGTAATAATTGGTGAAATGCATTTATGCATACAAATACTGTCATCAATTCAAAGGTGCTGACGTGAAAATCTTTAAAAAAGTGACACCGATGATAAGTAAAATTAGAAAGGACTAGCCCGTACGAAATAAATGAAACACAGAATAAGGAATAACGGTGAGAAACTAGAGCCAAGAACTTTGAGACTATTTTGAAATGGGTGAGGATGGTCTGAGAATTGACGGAGAATGGGGAAAACCCCGACCTCGTCCATTCATTTGTAATAAATCTCAGCAAAGAGAAATTTAGCGAAAGGCATCATTCAGTAAGACGCTCCTGAACTGAATAACATTGATAGAAGATAATTGGCTCTTTTCAGCATATGAGTGAATAATGGTTAAATATTCACAACTTCGAAAGTGGAAAATCCGGTGGTAATGAAGTATTAGATGGATTTGACACATTTTGATACACAATTGATTAATTATGAACATAATAGAATGGAAAATTGAAGGGAATATCCCGCGAGGAAGGCCAAGAGACAAGTACATTAAGAAGGCTCAAAACCGATACCCTACCAGGCGAAGAGGAAGCTAATCCTAAAAAGAGAAGAATATCTGGCTCCAATGAACCAATCTTAGGATTATTACTGATTTTGATGATTATTTAACTCACAACACATAAGCACTGTACTATCATACTGTGCTGCTGTACTACCCATGGCATGAAAGAACTTGGCTCTTGAAAATAGTTTTTACCCTACTTTCACAGCGGGCTTCGGCACAGTGACGTGAGTCTAGCAGCGGGAACAACAATAAAGCAGCACTCAAGAGCATTACTGCTTTGGTCAACGAGTGAATATTCACGCCTTCCACAATCCAAGGCTCAGTAGAAACGTTTATTACCCCCGGGTAAAGAAAAACTTGGCTCCTTCAAGAGTTTTGACCTCGTTTCCACAGAGAGATTCCCGACAACTTCGAGGCAGTGACGTGGTGAAGTGGGAACAGTAATAAAGTGGCATTCACGAGCATTACTCGTTTGGTCAGTGGCTCACGCAGAGATTTCCAAATGGGAACACCTCATTTCACGGGTAATGAAGAGCGGATAGAAGAAAATCAGTGAGACAAACAGGTCGTCAACCCAGGTCCGATAGCGATTAAACACCCACACATTACCTTTGGATACATTTAGCAGTAACGTATTTTCATTCCGTATTAACTCCAATGTTGCTGCATTAAAATCCTCATTCGTACCACGTTAATGGATTAAAATTATCAGAAGATATATACTTAATGCTTAAAGATATATTATAAATAAAATTATGTGCATGATACATGATATTAAAGCGCCGGGAAATTGATAGAGAATTCTCAAGATTCGAGAACCAAATGTACTTCAAACGAACAAAGTATTTAAGAGCAAATAAGAGATTTGAAGAGTACCACGTAAGATAATACGAGTACAGTGCTAAAAGAATATTTCAAATCATTTAATTTAGGTTTTGTATGAATTCCTCGAGTACGGAGGACTTTTACTTGAATACAAATTCTGCAGTCGTAGGGGATTTGAGTAAAATCGTCCATTTTGGTATCGCTTAGTGAAATATATCAATATCTAATTAATACGACACCGTGTAAATATGGAATTCATAATGAAAATCCTTTGGTTTTTTTTATTTGGTAGGAATCCTCCTGATGAAATCTCTCTCCGTGAGGCGTGGTAGCGTGATATCAGAAAAATGCCGACCTGGATGATTAATACCCCGCTCTCGTGATATATTTTGCAAATGAATTTTCCACCAATTACACCCTAACTGATATTTGATCGGCGTCATTGCCGGTACATTCTTCCTAGATAATCATTGACCATGGAGTAGCTGTGTTCAACAGACTTCAAAACAACATTCATAATTTATTGTGGCACTTTCCTTCTATTACATATGCCTGCGGCATCTCATCTTTGAGGTCTACGCCACCTACCTTATGATTACAGCTCACTACACATATTGGTTTTGTTGTCTCGTTTGCATCTCTTTGTACAAATAGTTTTATCAATATGAAAAGTGGAGACCAATTGTAACAAATGTTCTTGTCTCTTTATTCCATCGACGTCGCCGGACTGAAATTCTGTCCACTACCTGCTTTACTGAGCCTCTTTCTTTTTTAAACATTGCGGAATTTTCTTTCGATGTAATTTATTTGTTCCTGCACAATCAATGCAATATTTTTTATTCAGTTATTTTGCCCGGATTGACTATCTAAACAGTCCGCCTTTGATTCAATAGGAGTTCAACTTATTTTAAAACAATTTGTATAGCCTTATATGTGTCCTATAGTAATATTTTACTCTATAATTGTATCCCTGCCAGAGTAGTTCGAGAATTTCCCTAAAATTCATTGCTATTTTCTCACAGCTCGTTGGTTTTGATTCCAAATATTGATGAAAAGTATATTGTCTCCAAGAAACGATACGAGATAAATTATTCATAGCATCAAGCTTCAATATTACAGAGATTTATTTCCTAAAAATAAAATCTTTACAATATTTTTCTCACAGCGATGCCTCTCGCTCCCGGTTACCTCCGTGATGTTTCAGCATAAAAATATGCCGACGTTAGTAGCCGTCGGGTGTCTTTCTGGACGCTGTTCGGTCTACATAAACCAAAAATGACGCATGCTATGCTCTTAACGGCCCTTAAACTCTCTTGGGAAATACAATTCTCCCAACTCAGGACAATACCATTGTGCCCACGAACCATAATATATTACACCGGAGAGAGGTTATATGACCACGTTTTTTTTTTACTGATCGAAAAAACCACGAGAATATCGGTACTCGCATTTTATACCAACGCCGTTCAAGAGGGACGGTAAAGGTAAGGGTAAGCTGGCCAAAATGAGAAGACGTTATCCATGAGGGAGTTGGGGGAGGAACTTAAAATGCCTTTCACGAAATCCAATATCTCTCAACCATTTTCCTACCAAAACATTAAATACGCATCGACGGTTGATATTGTAAGGACGGAAGGAGGGGTTGTTTATATTTTTTGTGTCAAACGTCTGGGAGATGAAATGAAAATCATTAAATCAAGATATCGTCAGAAACGCGAGTTTTTTATCACAGTCCCGAGAATGGAAAGAGAGAAAAGGTCCCTTAAAAATGTTTTTCGACGCCCTTTTCCTACGGCCGTGGCCAGGGAAAGCTTTCGAGAGGTCCTCCCTCCACCACGCCGTCTATCGATCGGGTGTGAAAACAGACTCGTGCCCTTCCCCTCCTCTCCCCCGGCACCCCTTCCCGCCATCGCAGACGTAAGGGGACACACGCGCGTGCATCTTGGGAGATAGGACGAGTCGATATTTAGTTAGCCCTTCAACGTTTGAGCGAAAGGGATTGGAGAGAACTCAATCCTTGCCGTCATCCAGAACACGCATGCAGGCGGTACTCAGTCCCGTCGTCAATTCCGCCCCAATTGTTGAGATTACACCCACCACGGCGATCCTTTTCACCGGGTCCGCGGAGCACGCCAAGCCGCATTTGTATACATACACACTCGCGAACTACGGAACCTCTCTCCCACCTCCCGTCCTCATTTCTCCCGCCACTTCTACTTGAGGGAGTCCCTCTCAAACTCTCTTTGTGGACCCTATGCGGTTTTGCGGTTTGAAGAAATCCTGCCTTGGTGATTAATTCATCCGCCAGTTCATCCCCTCCCCCACACGTGCCCACTAACCTCGCGATATTTAGTCAATACATTTCACCAAAACTTTTGGGAAATTCGCTGTCTTTTCATTACGCTCCAGTGGAGTTTGTATTCGCCCAGATTTTCGCTGAATATGTAGTTAGCGGGGCCATTATTTGACTCTCAGGCGGTTTAGGTCAAAGGTCGCCAGCCTTTCGGGGCGTGCTGGGCCGGAATTCATTACTTTGTCCGTTCTTGAGTTAAAGGACCGTTGACATAACCTCTTACTGGTTTTAATTTCTGCAAGGTTGAATGGGAAACCCTAGGTCAAACGCGCAAATTGACTTATTCTGTAGTTTATGCAATGCACCACGAGGTTGGAGGAGTTTTCGTACTTGTGCCATAGAATAGCCTACGTTTCATGAAAACTCTGAAGCAGTCGTTGGAAATCACATTCTCACATATTTGCGATGAATTAAAATTTAAATTTACATCATAATGGCAATATGAAAGACTAACTACAAGGAAAGTATTTAGAAAAGTATACGGTTAACCATACTTTTCACCTTCTGAAGTAAATTTAGAGACTTTCGATTGATACGGAATGAACTCGTAGGAAAATATCTGTTTTATTCTTTAATTTAAAACGACAGCCATCCCAACCGTCTAGCGGTTTTTAAACAAAGTATATCCTTACTTTCCCTTTTGGAATATTTGCAGTCATGCAATAAATATAGGTCATTTTTAAAATCAAAAATATCTAAACGGTAATTAATATTGATATATAACCTACATACTTTCTAAAAAATAGCTCATAGATTACACCGATAAAGACTAGCTTTACTATAAATAAAGTGTATTCATCAGCATTACTGAGGGGAACATTTAGCGATGGTAGCAGTACGTGTACTTGTGTCAAAGAAACTTCGATGTATTGCACCGTGGCTAACTTTACTTAGCTGCCCAAATCTATGCAGCAATATGGGTCGCGGTAGACCAGGGGGCAGAGCGTTGAGTACTGACCCGAGGGTTCCAGTTTCGATTCCCAGGCAAGGCACTCTGGGCACCTGCAGCACATCCACCCAAGCTATGTGATTTTTGGTGGATACCAGATCTTCCTGGGAAACCGTAACCGGCACAGGGAAAGGAACTGACCTCCTACCCTCATGAGTGAATTTCACACGCCGTCGGGCTAAGTACTGGGTGAACTCTACCATCACCTACCGAACCGATATATAGTGCTTCCGGGCCCTCCGGGAAGGTGTCAAATGTGTCAAGAAATAACGTGTGAGTATTCCTTTACGTGTTCTCATATTGCGTGTTGATGTCTAAGTTTTGTATTTAACACTTCCGTGTTACTTCGAAGAAATCATGTATATATATATATATATATATATATATATATATATATATATATATATATATATATATATAATGTATATATATAATATATAATAATAATATATATATAATGTATATATATCATGTATATATAATAATAATATATATATAATATATATATTTATAATGTTTATGAAGTTAGCCCTATTGGATAAAGACAAAAACACAGAAACACACAAAAAAGAAAAGAACCTCACTAGTTTCCCAATTTTCGGTGGTCCTAGCCACATTTCTCACGGAAGAGAAGGAATGAACTCATCAACAACTCGTTCACAAAGGTTAGAGTTACAATCCATGTTTTACGGGCCCAAAGTTTATAGATTGTTTTCAACCCGAATTAACATTTTTTTGTCTGTGCAGGTGTAGTATATCTTTTTCTTTCCATACCAAATTCAAATATTTCTGATTCTTCAATTATCTATTTCAATGCCATGTTTCTTGAGTCCTAAAGCTAGTTGTATACAAATGGTGAGCAACGCGTACGATTCAAAAGTTAGTAATTACAAAATCTGTTAAATACATATGCATTGACTTAAGAATGATAATAAATTAATTTAAAAGTTCTTCTTAGTGTTGAACAAAAGTTCATAAGACTAAACGTCTAATTCCACCTATTTAAAACTGCCATATTCCGACTAAATAGTTCCGTTACAATTTCACGCCCGCACCAAGTGACGACCATGAGA
Organism: Hetaerina titia; assembly: GCA_037158775.1. Classification (NCBI taxonomy): domain Eukaryota; kingdom Metazoa; phylum Arthropoda; class Insecta; order Odonata; family Calopterygidae; genus Hetaerina; species Hetaerina titia. Next base: position 62,639,747 of record CM073777.1, on the reverse strand, counting down.
CATATACTTAATTATGGTTAAAATTGGGCTAAATTAGCTCCGTCTGATTCCGGTAGATATCTATATTGCCAAAGACTATATCATTTTCATAGGAGAAATGTCAGTTTCTCAGCCCTAGAAAAGACACCTAATCACCAATGAGCATCATAGACCGCTTGATGTCATTGAAGTTCTTAAATGTGGTCAACAATTGTAACGGCTGTCTCCACGAAACACATTTACCTAGAGTCGAAAAAATAAAACAAACTTTTCAGTGATTTAGTGAGGGCGTTTTCAGTACTTAAGGTAAAACGTTGAGTTTGTTGAAATTATTTTCAATACTCAGCAGAAAATCCGGAAAAATTTATACAGAGAAAGCACTATTTAATGCGAATACCATCAAAAACCCTCCTGTTACTTGAGAATCAGTGAACTTTGTCATTTATGAAGCATTTCCCTTAAACAATAATCTCTTTGATCCTTACTTAAAATATAACGGGAATAAAAAGAAAAAGATTCTCAATTGGTCAGTTCAGTTGCAGCTGCTAGAGATCGATCAGTTAGTTCTTCAGTTTCCAACAGTATTTCTCGCGCTAGCGGTATTACACAAATGTAATGTACTCCAAAATATTTAGATGGCTATGAACGTGTATGTGCATATGTTTGTGTGTATATATATATACATATTCAAACTTGAAAATCCCGCCATATGGCGAACAAATATTATTTTCGCACATAGAAATAGACATATAAGGAAAGGGGATAGGAAAACACATAAAAGACCAACACAGAAAAGGTGGGGAAGGCGGTTTTGAGCAGATCACAAATATAAAAATATTTCCTTATCCGGGATAAGGAAATATTTTTACATTTGTGATCTGCTCAAAACCGCCTTCCCCACCTTTCCTGTGTTGGTCTTTTAAGTGTTTTCCTATCCCCTTCCCTTATATGTCTATTTATGTGTGCGAAAATTATATATATATATATATATATATATATATATATATATATAATCTATTGCTGCTGCTCATGATTTGGCCTTAATGTAGTGCTCAAATAACGTTTTTATGAGAAGAATTTATTGGAATTTCCGCATATTAAGGTATTTTTATTGATTGTAGCTCTCCTAAGGAGTTACAAAATAATGATACAACTAAATCCCACGGGGATGGAGCGACGTAGAGAAAGAATATTTAATACCAAGATAAATATATTTAATAATGAAAGTAGGTATGTTTAGTTTTGAAAGAGGTCGAGAAAAAATTGAATCATTGATGATTATCAAAACCACATGAGCCTCAATTTTTGGGAAAGCATCTGAATTGTATAAAAATAATACTATCTATACTTAACAGAAATTTGACAGACTATTTTGGTTTATGATGAATGATTGCGGTCATTAGACTTAATTTCAGAGGTAATCCGACATCTTAGCTAAATTAAAATTATAAAAAGAAATGGAAGGGGAATCGTGTGCTTAAATTACAGCCTTTTTTCTGAAAACAGAGAACAAAATCAGGGGGAAATTACGGTTGACTGATGACCACCATTTTTGGGACAATTTCAATTTATTTGGCAAAAATTTCTTAACTGATATAAATGATTTTATTTTCATTTATCATTCACTCTTTCTTAATTCCAAAGCAAAACTAAGTAATCAGTCAAATTTGTCTTTACGCAACGAACTGTCTATATTCGAGGCTAAAGAGATTTAATCAAAATTCACTGCCACCCAAAAATTATAATTCGACATTAAAGGGCGTAGTTTAAGTTTTTTTTAGTTGAGTACTTTCAGAGTAGGTAATGAATGCCAAAGTTTAATGAAACAAAATTTTCAAATCGCAATTGGTAATAATAACAGCATGAGCTTTTGAAATCATTATATCACATGAAAATATTGAGTAACGTTTGAATTGAAACATTTAAATGATGAAGCATGAGCAAATCCTAATCCATTCACGGAGTTGTCTCCTCGAATTAACAGGCTGTTTGATGACAAAGTTAAAAGAGATAACTATTCATGTTTTTTTACATATGGTGCCATATAGTATGCAAGCATAACAAGGAAGATATAACTCAATACAACGCGAAAATACAACAAAGACATATTTTTAACATGGTCTCTCCACTTTGTTTGATGGACCAAAACCTGTAACCGATAAAAAAATAAACTGGCGAAAATCAAGCAAAGCGCTCTGCGCGATCCAATTTGTTTCAATGTTTCAAGATCAAAACTTTAGAAATTATTAATGCAATGAATTATACATTTCCGTTATGAGAGTTACGTTGAGCACGGCAGTATTCCCATTTGGTTGGAAATAAATCTTATTTAACTGAAATAAAAAATAAAAGGTCTGACGTTATCTGGATTAGTCCAATACTATTGGAAAGAAATATAAGTTTTCCAGTGCAATAAAAAAAAAGACCACCGAGCATAAAAACGGTCGACCGTGCGAGATAGCATGAAAATTCTTCAGTACCAATTTTTCTGACGAGTCGAGTCTTGATTTTTCCATCCAATTAGGTCATAGAATTCTTTTAATATTTAAAGAGTGTCCACGGATTTGTGACCTACTGACTGGTTACATGGTACCCAATTAATCGTAACAATAACGCTCGGCAGAGAATGGAACATAGGTGAAGATAGTGGCTTAGGTAGAAGGGAGTAATATAGGCATTTCCTTTCTATCATAGAGATTGAGGAGGAAGAATTAATAAGTTATTTTTTCCAGATAAATGACTTCGATCCACCTTGTCACTCCTTGTTACCTTCAGGTGCCTGGCTGAAGGATAAACATCTGACGATGCTAAAGTATAGTGACAACAGTAAAACAGTCATAAATCCAGATTGAAAAGAGTTAGGATTCAATTTCCACCCATATTTGACAGTGGATATACCAAATGAAAAAAAGAAATATGTTCCGCGAAAAATGGGATGTTTTTTCATTTGCTTCGACTGTAACTTTTGCAAGAAGCAAACGAGGATTAAAATCTATTATTTATGGAGATTTAAACTTATATCATCTGGATTACCAATCTGTAAATAAAAAACGTGGTCTAATTTGCCACATCAAAGTGTATGTGCGTTTGTATATTACTTGCTGATATAAGTATTCGCAGGTATGTAAGTTGAAAAATGTTTTGCATGAACACATAAGTACTTTTGTGTATGTGAAAATGAGCATTTTTTTATTTGCCTTGCATGTAGTTTCATTCCAATTTGCAGACGGTATCGTAGCATCCTCCTTCATATACCCTTGCGGTGGCTAGCGGGAATTAGTGGTACACGTAGAAATTATTCTGGTGGCAATTTTTCACAAATATAGACAGAAATTCTGCAAGGCTCCTAGGTAAAAACTTCCTCCGATAAAATCCGAGAGTTTTTTTTTAAAGTTTCATTGTATGAATGTTTTTATCGCAATCATACTTGATATATTAGTGCCACACATTAACAGGCATCATTTTAACGAGATAACGGAAGGAACTTGCTCGCGATATGGCTTCTTATTAGCGTCCTGATTTTCTTAATATAATTCAAACTCTTACACATAAGTGTTCATATCTGAAAAGGGCGAACTATGTACATTCTCAATTGGATAGAAAAGGACATTATAGTCTAAAGCCACATAAATGCGTGAAATTTCTTCCGCGTCCTAAATTCAACCTTAAATTATTCATCCAAGTGTTGCGTTGCCATCCATTACAAACTCGAATTCGTTTACTCAAATCCTCTAGGAGGATTGGTCCCTAGGGATTACGGACCATGTTCATCCTGTGGCTTCGGACGTCCCACTGGCATACTATGGTCCATCCCAGGACAGGCTTATCCCAGGGTTGAGAACAACGCTTTCATATGAGCAAGGAAAACGCAGAGGAAATCACTCCGGTATATAGTTTTGTGAAAGGATGAATAAATATAAAGAGTTATCTCTGAGCGCGTTAACGGAAAATCACTAAAGTTTAATCCTATTTCCTCAAAATTCATTGTATTAAATAACAATCTGTAATAAAGACAAAAGTGAAAAACAGATAATTTCCAGCTCTGGAGTGCTGTTCAAGTGAGAACGTTTAGGTGGAATAAGTAGGCTAGGTATTGATTTCTTTACCGTGGATGTGCGTTTGGTATCAAACTTTATAATTTATTTTTTGACCATGTTCATATTTACACACAATTGTCAGCAATAGACAGAACATTTAGAGACTCATTAGAATTAGTAAATGCAGAACGAACTAATGATCTCATGTGTCGAAATATTCTGAGTAATTTAAATAAACAAGTCATGACATTTGAGGTTAATTCATTTTCTCGCAATTCCATTGGAAATGCTTAGAGGAAACATTTGGGTAGTTTCAAGAGCTGTAGTTTGATTGCAGGGATTCTGAAAGTCATCATCATTAAATTTTCCAATTGTTAAAAGTTTAATTCGTTAAACTAATTTGACAAAGGCACAGATGCATCTATTTGACCTGTCAGTCTAGCGTCTGGTAGTCTCCATACTTGTACATTTCAGTTCTAGATGATTTACAGAAGATGTACTAATCAGGAAATGTTTCATATGAAGATAGTATTCCTGCTATAGCCTCCTATATGCAAGGGGTGATATGCATATTATAGCCTTATTTCTTTTAGATGGATGCTTTCTTAAACGTTGGGGACTGGAGAGGTTAGCATTTGTAAAAAAAAATTTCAGGGAATAGAGAATTCTGTAGCTAAAGGATGTTGTTAACTCCATCTTTAAATGCATTGCCAGCCGTTACATCCAGGAAAATGTCGATTGGATACGTAAAACATGATGTTTTCAATTTGATTTATGCCTTTGTTCAGAATGTTTTACATGTACGCAGAATTTCTCACTATAACGTATTTTAAAATATTAGGATGTGTATCTACCTTTTCAATTTGCTTGAATAGAATATTCTTTGTGTTCTGTAAAAGGTCTGGTTCTTTGTAAGGCTCAAATTTTGTCCATGCTCTTTCCGCTCATTTATTTTCTCTGAAGTGACACACGGTGTAGACGTGCGAGCGACATGTACGGTTCACAGAACAAGGTGAGCATCAAAGGCGTTGAGCAGCGGAGATGAAATTTTCTATCTTTGGTATTACAGTGACTAATTGGTTTTCATTTATGCCTATGTCACAGAGAGCGTGGTTTCTGAGATGAGATTAAATGAACACTATTATATAATATTTCGTATAACCTGCAATCGTCAAAAGTTAATTTTGTTGCTTTGTGTCCATCAAATAAAATGATTTCAGCTTAAATTATTAAGTTCTGGAGCTAATATCTCATCTCTACGCTCTATGAGGCATTTTCTGGAGGAAATATAAATTGCTCAATCACCATAGTGCACCATAATCACCAAGGTATGACTTCAAGCCAGACTTTAGTAGAAATAAGTAAACACTACGATAAAATGTTAAACGCTTTTCAACTAAAACTGTACCTTTCTCCATTTTCACAATTATTTTTTTTACAAAACAAGTTTGCTATTGGAAAAATTCAAAGGTCAATGGACCCTCAAAAGAATAATTTCAGGATAGCACCAATTCGAGGCCAGATGGGAGAGGAAAAAAGGACTTCTATTACAAAAAATAACAACATGTTTCAAGCTTCTTTAGAAAGTTGAAAGGTGTCAACCTCAGAAATAATTTCTTTTTCGCATTAAAATAGCACATTCGTTTTCGTGGGAGTAAAAATGAGTATAAACTGAAATTTTGTTATCCTTTAACTCATCTGAAGATAAGGCTTATATAACACAAAAATTTGGCGGTATTCAACCTGATGGAAATAAAAACGTAATACAGTCCACCAGCCTCAAAGAATAATAAATATGTCGAAATATACATAATTTTAAATAACCAGAAACACAGCAATCAACCCAAAGGTCGGTTTAATAGGTAATGGTCCAGTTCACCGCCCGACGGCGTGTGAACTTCACACATCAGGGTAGGGGGTCAGTTCCGTTCCCTATGCTGGCTATGGTCCCCCAAGAAATATGGTACCCGAAAAATCACAGTTTGATATGTAATATAACAGCGCTGGAGACGGTTCTTCCACTCCTCACAGCAGTGCTGGAACTCCGATAGCGGAATAGCCTTCAGCTGGTCGATTACAGGCGTTTGAATGTTTTCGACTGTCCGAAAATGAGTTTCGTTGAGGTGATTTTTCAACTTCAGGAAGAGAAAAAAGTCACAAGGACTCAATTCAGGCGAATAATGAGGCTGAGGAACCACGGGAATATTATCCTTGCCAAAAACTCGTTTAATGAAATTGATGTGTGACAGGGAGCATTATGGTGTGTCAGCACCCAGTTTCTTAAAGTTTCAGTGTTCTTAAAGTTTGGTCTCACACGAATAACCCTTTTTCGAAGTTTTTCAAGAACCTCCCGGTAGAAGTTTTGATTGACTCTTTGGTCTTGAGGTAGAAACTCTTTGTGGAAGATTCCGTGGACATCGAAAAAACAAATCAGGATTCAATTGATCTTAGACTTCCTCATCAATCCTTATTTGGGCCTTGGTGATGTTGAAGTGTGCAACTCCATACTCTGGCACTTGGTTTCTGGGTCGTACTCAAACACCCAAGACTCGTCACCAGCAATGACACGTTCCAGAAAATGGGCGTCATTTTCCATCGAATCCAAATATTCAAGGCACCATTCCCTCCTGAAGTCCTTTTGATCTAGCAAAAGGTTTCTTGGAGCAAATTTTGGACACAATCCATTGGACAAAATCTAATGAATGGTGGTGTGAGTCAAATTCAACTCTTCCCCGATCATTCCGATTGTAAACCGAACGCACTAGATCCCGGATTCTGCCGACATTTTCATCGGTCCATAAAGGCCTTTCGCTTCGTGGTTCATCTTCAATCGACTCTCTTCCTTCTAAAAATACCTTAAACCACCGAAAAACCTGGACTCTTGACAAAACACTATCTCCTTAGGCCTGCTGAAGTTTAGCAAAAGTTCCCGTTGCACTGTGCCCTAGTCTGAAGCAAAACCTGATAGCACATCGTTGCTCTAAGTTCATGTCACTCATTTTTAGAACACAATAGAAAAAACCGCTTCACAAAAATTCGCTACGGACAACCAAATGACTTGAGCGAGTTCAAACCCGTACTGAAGGCGGATCACATGTTCCCCTGCCGCCCTTCCAAGCCCAGCACCTGCTGTGTTGCCAGGTCGAACGTTACGGTGCCAGTCCCATAACTTAACTTAAAGACCTCGTATTTATAAAAACCTCGATACAAAAAGATAAAGAAAGTGACACAACAACCCAATTGGAACACAAAGGTACTGGAAGAAAAGAGCGCAAGAGAGAAATTCACAGCGGATAACGAAAGGGAAGTAGAAGGAAATAATGATAATACCAGCACTGACGGTCGGTGGAAAGAAATTACATACATAATTACCAAAGCCGCAGATGAGTTTCTTGTGAGTAACCCGGAAATATCTAAGAAGCCTAAGAATTTAGAAGAAGCAAAAAGGATAACAGCTCAAATAAGAGGTATCATGGATGAAAGAAGAAGATACAAGAATCCAAGAAAAAAGACTGAAAAAGACCTCTATAAACAGTTGCGGAAGCAGATCATACGAGAGTGCAAGAAGGCAAAGGAATAATGGATAGAAAGCTGCTGCGAGGTAAGTAATGACAACATGAAAAAGGGAAATAGTGATATGAATTACAAACTAGTGATGGGGCAATTCGAGGAAAGAAAGAAAAAAATCACAAAACATCTGAGCCGCTAATGAAAAAAATACTAATAGCCGATGACGACATCGGGAATAAATGGAAAAAATACATTGTACTCTATCAAGCTCCCAAACCACTAGAAGATGACTTAATTGAAGATGAAAGCATGATAGGTAATGACGATCGGAGTCCACAGATATTAAGAAGCGGATTTGAGGGAGCCGTGGCAGACCAGAGAAAGAACAAGACACCAGGAGTTGACAAAATAAACGGAGAAATAATCAAGGCACTCGGGGTTAATGCGGAGGATGCCTTCTATGGAATAACCAAAGATAGTTACGAAAGCGGAAAGATACCAGAAGACTCCGAGAATAGTATAATGATTGCAATACCAAAGAAACCGAAAACAGATAAATGCGAAGAACACAGAACATTGAGCTTGGTGACGCAAGCATCAAAAATACTTACTCGAATAATTAGCCGAAGAATGGAAGGATAGAAGGAAACCTCTCAGAAAACCAATTCGGTTTCAGGAAAAACCGAGGTGCAAGAAAGGCAATTTTCAGCTTGAGAGTTCTGGCGGCAAAAATGATACAAGTAAATAATCCATTATACGTGGCATTCGTGGACTTGGAGAAGGCCATCGACAACGTCGAATGAAACAAGATGTTCAAGATACTAGAAGCGCTTGGACTGGATTACAACGACAGAAGAATTATCCATAACCTATACAAGAATCAGGTTACAAGAATGCAAACGGAAAATGGGAGAAAAATAGAAGCCAAAATAAACAAAGGAGTAAGACAAGGATGCAATATCTCGCCAGCAATATTCAACATATACCTGGAAGAGGCAATAAAAGAAAAACAAGAATTGGGTATCAAAGGAGTCGAGGTAAATGGAGAAGAAATCAACATGCTCTGGTTTGCAGATGACATCGCAGTAGTGGCGGAAACGCAAGAGGATCTGCAAGCTACTCTTAGATGCTATGGATCAAGTACCTGGGGAATATTGTATGAGCATCAACAAGAAGAAAACTAAAATCCTTGTGCCCGGAAGAGAGAAGCCGAATGCAAATATCACAATCCGAGAAGTGAAACTAGAACAAGTGGAATCCTTCATTTACCTGGGCAGTAGCACAACATGGGATGGAAGAAGTTCGACCGACATCAAGCGAAGAATACCCCAAGCTAAGAACGCATTCATGAAGAAGGAACAAAATAAGAAGGACGAAAAACAGGGAAGCTATCCAGAATTGAGGAAATTGATATTAAATAGAGTAGAATGGAGGGCAGCAGTAAACCAATCCTAGGATTGAAATACTGATGATGATGATATTCATTCACATGGAAATAGATATAAGAAAAAGGGATAGGAACACATATAAAAGACGAAAACAGGAGAGGTGGGGAAGATGAAATCAAGTAGATCACAAGCGTCAAAATATTTCCTTGACCGGGACTTGAACACCGGATCTTTCGACTTGCCGGGAAGATGTTCTAACCACTTCGGTTATCGAGGAAACGTAATTTACCCTTAGATCTGTGAGGGCTTTCAGGAAATATTTTTGCGCATGTGATCTGTTCGATTCCGCATTCCCCACCTCTCCTGTGTTCGTCTTTTATATGTGTTCCTATCCCTATATTCGTATATACACTCCCCTTCTGGGAGTTTTCCACGTTTACCTACGTAGTTTGTGGTATTTATGCTATGTTCATTATGTTTGACCCATTCCTCCCAAAAAGATCTGTTTTTTTCTCCCCACGGTTATTCCTTGTTCCTAAATCCTAGTCCCCCACCTCACTACCATCTCTTCCTTCGCCAGCCGTCACGTTTCAATCTCCCATCAATAATAAATGTTTCCGTCTGGGAACAACCGCCATCATTCCCTCCAATTGATCGTAGACCCTGACGACTTCTTCCTCCGTCTGATTGCTTAGTGGCATGCGTACACCATAGCGATGACCACATTCATTTCCCCTGCTTTTATCTCTGCTAATAATATTTATCAGCCGTGTGCACTATGTTTACTACACTTCTTCCTACTTGGAATATTATTGCCACCTCTCGCCAGCACGCTGCCCCTGCCCTGTATATTACTCCATAACTGTCACCTGAGTTTTCTCCGTTATGCTTCAATCTCACCTGTCACAGCCCTGGAATATGTATATTTCCTCTCTTCTTCTTCCGTTTTGTTTTTACCAATTTCCCAGTTTTCATGTGGTCCTAACATTCCACGTCTCTATATTAAATATTTTGGTTCTCTTGTCCATCTGCTTCAGTTGATTACGGTTTGTTATGAAGAATACTATAGGTCTCTCGTAATACTCAGTACACAATTCAGAGGTTACCAGCATGCACTGTCCGGCTTTGTACTCGTATTAAGATCTTTTATTAACTTTGGATTTCTTCATAAATAGTCTATAATAAAAAATAAGAACAAGCCAATATCTCTATTGGTCACTTGATGGATGAAAATACTTCATGAAATAAAATGATCAGTGGAAACGAATAAAATGTCGCTTGTCAGCCTAAATTCAGAATATTCAACAGATGACACCAATTATTAATTAAAAATTGGCAATTTTCCTCAAAATCAAATGTAATACGACCGGTTTCAATATAACTACTTCATCATCAGGTCCTAATGATGATGTAGTTACATTGAAATCGGTTGTATTACATTTTATTTTGTGGAAAATTGCCAGTTTTTAATTTATCATGATAGTCCACCATAACGCATCTGAAACGGCTCTTTTTCGATGACACCAAACTCTTCCCTTATTTACTAGAGTAAATAAATGATTTATTTTATGGGCATATAAGGGAAAATCGCAGTTTATTCTTCCAATAATTAACCGGATACTTCTTTTACCTTTAGATGCAAATATGAAACTTTGAATGGAACGTTTTTCCTTTGCGTGATAATTTTCTATGTAGGCGATGTAGATATCCACTGAATACTGAGACCACTGGCCTTCCAAATAAAACTCAAGGATTCCAGCTCTATAGATGTTACGATTACATTAAATTAGTGTATGCGCCGAAACTTCGACTAAAGTTACAGATTTGTAAATTTCCAAAAGTGACCACCAGTAAATATTACTGAATATATCAAATGAAAAAGACAGAATTACAGCCTGGAAACTGAAATTTTAAATGATAATAAATAATAAACATAAAATAGTAGGAGTTACCGTTAAACCTGAAGATATTAGTTAAATTTCCCATTTATAAATTAATCAATAAGTATTAATCTAACAACTTCCCAGTAATTTCAAAATAATTTTCTTCCTGATTTATTGAAGATTTCGCACATAATCTCAAAATATTCAATTTAGAAATGGTATTTTTAGCCCCTCGATGTAAGCCAATTGTATTCAATAAAAATCTACTACCATTTACCTCGACTAAACATGAACAACTGTTGCAGCACAAGTTTATTTTTTGTAAGCATTATTCCGTCACGGTAAATACCATTCAGCCCTCTTTGTATGATATAGTTTCCACATCAAACACGGCGCTGATTTCACATCTCCCACCAATAGCGCAGGTATAACTCGCTCGGAAGTTGCCGGGTCCATATGCTACGTTGCAAATCTCACAGCAGCCATTGCGGTTTCTGCATGTAAGCACAAACACTATTCAAGAGTCCAACTCGGTCTATACCTTTGAAAAGGAAATTTGATGATTTCAATGCAGCGTTGGGTAATAAAATAAGCCCATCACCTACTCCTTTGTGGACCACTCTTATCCCAAACATCCTACTGAATTAAATCACAGGATGAATGTAATCTTCCTACTATACGAGTAAAATTAGAGTAAATAATTCCACTTCAAGGTCCGCCGATCACTTACCTACTTAATGATTATGAGAAAATTATTATTTATTTTATGATGACTATGTACATGATAACCTTATTTCTGAATTAAACAGGTCATGAATAACAAAGGCTCTTAGGGAAGGAAGCTGGAAAGTTGCCCATTTCATCGTCTTTTCACTTATATTGATGTCATCCTCATATCTCCTTCGACCTTTAGGGTACATTTTAACAATGGAATAAGGCAAATAAAACTCCTTAAGGACATTTTGGAAGAATTACTTGATTCGTTGTGGAATTCATTGATGCTGTGAATAAAAACGCGAATTATCTAGCAAACGAGAATGTATAATTGCCGATTATAAAGGCACCTAACGAAAGATATAAAATATTTCGTGAGGTGCCAGTCTGCAAATCTGCTCCTTAGGCATAATTTCCCTCCAGTGTAATTATAACTAATCATTAACTTCTTTATAAAATTTCTCGATTAAAGATACGATATTACGACTTTTAAATTAAATAGTTTTAGGTACGTTCCTTTGAGGAATGGATTCTGGTTGAAGTGCCACTTCATCACAAAAACTGCATGGTTTGAGGAAAAACAACTGTCGACAATGCGTTACCACGTCTAATCAGTTTCAAAAGCATACAATTTTCCGCTTATTTTGAAAATAACTATCTAACTTTAATTTGATTTAAGACAAAATTGATTAATCCAAACAAACTGCTGCGTCCATCAAATTTAGATAACTGCAACGAATTAGTTTGTTCGGAGAGTCATTCCAGGGCCTGGAAAAAATATCGAAGTAAAGGAGCGTCTAGGATGAGTTTTCATTTACTGCAGCCTCTTTCTAAACAATATCATCCCTGAGACGGTTCTTTCGTCGCGGAATTGAATCCACCGTTTAAAGAGATAACTGTATTATCCCAGAGATGCATCATTCTTTCTTAAGCCATCCACATTCTTCCAAATGCTACTGGGGAGACCCTTATAAGAGACAATAGATTACTTTAAAAAAATCGGATTTCTTGTTTGTCAAGTATCTAAGAGAACACCTCACCAAAATGCAAACCACGATTCTTTGAAATATTGAATTTCTAAGGATTTACTAATAGATGTACATCAAAGAAGAAATGATCAATTTTCATCCATATGAATTCAAATAACATACTTATATTTCCATGCCACTATTTCTTTGAATGGTAATAACACGGATGATTAGTGTCACATTACAGGATGATAAAGGGAACGGAAACAATTACAAGAAATTAGGTATATATTAACGGAATTAACATTTATTTTACTTTAAAATGAGATGTTTATTAGAAATAAATAATAGGCGAAACATAATATATGTATATAAGCGAAGGTTTGGGAAAATATGGAGAAAGTGTACATTAAAGATTTTAAGGTGGCATCTAAGTAAAGGAAGCTGCAAAAGTGACGACCGAGACTGTAAAATTATAGGGTTCATTGAAAGGACTTAAGAACGAAGAAATGGATAATTATAAAACATTGTTGTTAAGATAATGGGCAAAAACAGATGTGAGTATTGATAATTTCCTCTGGTGATGTTAAATACACAGAAAATCTGCAAAGACTGGAAGAGCCAAGTGTTAGATAACTGGGTACATTATTATGCATATGTATCAAATTAACATCAAACGGATACTTGTTAAAGAGGTACACCCGAATTCATAATTCATATAAACGAGCAAAGTTTCCCGAGAAGTTTAACCTCAAATAAACAGTCGAATTTTACTGTGTTCTGAAACACAAGAGATATGTATGTGAAAACCACTTTTAAAAACTCGCTAATTTTTTCTCACTATACAGTAACGTCATTTAATAAAAAAAACAGTACTAAGTCCGACGGGGTGTGAAATTCACACAACTTGGGTAGGGGGCTAATTCCCCTGTGCCGCTTATGGTTCCCCAGGAATATTTAGTACCCGAAAAATCACATAGCTTGGGTGGAGCTGAGGGTACACAGAGACATTTATGAGAGAGAACATTGGATAGAAAATGTTCACCAAAATATGCAAAACCCATATTTTTCTCAATGCTACCGTATCGAGATCACAATTTACTCCACAGTTTCAATTTTTTCTAAACGAAAAAGCCTACAATTATTTCTAGAGGAATGTAAAAGATATTGCCATCCGAGAATTATGCTTAAGAGAAATACGGGATCAACAGCAACCCAATCTCTCATCGAAATCACTTAAAAAATCAATTATTCTATATCGTCTCAAAATTGGAAAGTAATATTAATTGACCAAAATCCATATTAAAAACCTAGCATTCGCTAAATGCGGCTGAAAATGTAGAGAATAAATGTGTTTATCTTTTAATCAAACAAATGTGGACGACTCATAATAAGAAGTTAAAGCAAAACTTTTTTATTCGAAGAGAGTCGTCTGCTAAGACCTAACATTTTTCACCAAAGATTTCCCTGGGATTTAGTAATATTCTGATTAATTTATTTCGCAGAGCAAACTACCTTAAAATAAGATTTCTAGAAATTACCGGAAACCATCGCTACATGTATATAATTATCAAAACAGCGAAATTACAACAATAAACATAATAGTTTAAAATACTCTAGCGCATCTAATTCGGTTATCATTTTTAGGTGACACAAACAATCAATAAAATGTTACAAATGTTGCAATAGAATAATGGCGGAATCCTCAGATTTTTTGGATTAATTATAGGTCGAGAAAGAAAGCAAACTCACTAGAATCCGAAGTATTGTCCTCTCAGGAAGACGGTATCCTCAAAATGGACTGATTCCAGTACTCTTTTCAAGAGCAAGGCTCTAAACCCTCAGAAACTGACCCCTTGTCTCCATCTTGTACTTACTATATTCAAATTTATTAAATATTCAGAACTGATGTCCTTGCAAAACATTTCCCGCGGTCAGGAAGGCGTCGCCCTACACCACTAGGAAGATCCTCCTTTCACATAATTGACTGAGCATATGGAATAAAAATCGAGTAATCTTACACGAATAATCTTTTCATTCGATGTTAGTATTTTCTTGAAAATGAGTACTGGAAAAGAGAGACCACAGAAATAAAATATTCGTCTACGCGCTTGGAAGACGAAACAATTTTCTCAAATGCTAAGAACGGATTTTTTTCATGGGATGGGCAGAGCTATTTGTGCTCGAGCCATTATAAGCTGTCATTTTTGCATTAGGCTAATGCATCATTCAAAAGAGAACACTCCCAATAAAAGGATATGTAATACTGCTTATAAGTATGAGAAAAAGTTTGAAATTTCGACCATAAATCCGTTTTAAATAAAAGCTCCGGAATTAGGTCATTTTCATATTCAGGAATTCAATATATGAAAGACATTCATTATGGTACATTGCAGAAAAAATATAGCCATCATTTCTGATATTTTGCAAAATTAATACCTTAAAGTTGAGTGCATAGAATCAGTGTGAGAATAATGGGATGCAAATAAGTCATAAGCAAATATATATATTGAATACTTAATACTCTCGAAAAAGTAAGCTAGCCATCTAAGTAGGAGGCTACGAATTAGATAAGGTAGAATATAAAGTCACAAGTACTTAAGATGCAAACGGTGTTGATAATAATAATATTGTTGGCAGAAGGAGTTCCGAATCGGAGGGATAACTACTTATTTGAATGAAAGGAAACTCAAGAGAGAAGAAAATAAATGATTCGCGAAAACTTTGGCGTGGCGTATAGTAATGGTGGCACGGTTCCAAGACTTGGTTATTGAGAGGAAAAGATAAGCTAACACCTGAGATAGTTAAATAGGAATAAGGAGAAGTACGAAGGAAAAAAGCATTGGCAAGGACTATTAACGAATATGTTAGGCAAGCTAGGAGTACGGAGAAGGTTTTGGGAGAAATAAAAAATGCCTGGAATATTAAATGAAAGAGAATAAGCGGTGATGGTGTTCTAGACATTGATATAAAGTGGAATTTTGGCTTCTCTCGGTAGAAGTACACAACTAAAAGTATTATAAAATACATAAAAAGGCATTAATTGCAGATACGTAGACTTAATTTGAAGAATGACCTAGTGATATTGTTACAGTTATTGATCAGAAGAGCTTTTATGATGTAGCTATTTTGTGGCACTCAGTTTCAGAGTTAAAATAAAGCCTAACTGAAACATATAGACTATCGATGTCATCATACACCTTTACCATTATCATTAACATACGTATATATATATATATATATATATATATATATATACACGCGCGAGTTACTTCACCCCTTCAATTCACTTCATGGCTGACGATCTAACGCCGCCTGCCAAATTTCCTTGGCCAGGGTGGCGGGCTGCCGTATAAATAAAGTTTTTGAGCTAATGTATTTTAAACTATCCATCCTGCATAAGTAGAATGGTACCTGGTAATTAGTGACTAGGTTACTCATGAGTCCATCCTCTTTAATGAGTTTCCATATTTGTACCCTTAATGTCGTCAGTGGAGTATGTACTATTAGCATAACATTCGTAATATGAATAGCGGTTGAATGGTGCCTGGTCGCCCCCCTTCCACGTGCCCTTTCGGTGGATCGAGGGGTGCCATTTGTACGTGGAATTACTGGAGTAGAGGTAGAATGGATGGTGATCTTACACTCCCTGGAATATATCCTTGTGATGCCTTTTGGGGCATTATGTAGATGTGATAATGGCATAACCTTATTAGAATAACCAATGAGGAAATACTTCGAGTGGGAGAAGATAAAGGTTCTCAGGGAACTAAAGGGGAGGAGAAACACTTATTCTACACATCACAAGGCAAGATAGC
Organism: Hetaerina titia; assembly: GCA_037158775.1. Lineage (NCBI taxonomy): Eukaryota > Metazoa > Arthropoda > Insecta > Odonata > Calopterygidae > Hetaerina > Hetaerina titia. The sequence continues at coordinate 62,623,450 of CM073777.1, read as the reverse complement.
TATCGTGCCTTGCGGATGTAACTTAACGTCATACATTATCTTGTAGTACAAATTATAAACTTTCAACTTCAAGTTATATACACTTCAAACACAAGTTATAAAACTTGTATTTGAAGGAAATATGGTGAAGAATGTAGAGCAAAGCCAAGGATGACCTCAAAGATTGGCGGATATTACCCCAGGTGTCTGTAAGTAGGAGTAACGAACATATACTAAACACCATGCGATCGATTGAACCTATTTTGTTTATTTTTAAGAAACTTGAATATTTTTAGATTTTAACCATCTTAAAAGTTTGTTTTCTTCTTGTCGTTGTCCTTGTTTCGTGCTGATAATCAAGACTGAATTATTTTTTAAATGGCTTCTTCCACGAAATTACTTATTTTTTCAGTTCTATTCTAATTTAAAGTGACGGAAAATAATGTGAAATGTCCCAGGCACATGCCGTCGGGCTTGGTACATGGGTGAGCTCTACCATCACCTACTAAACCGACCTTCGGGTTGATTACTGTGTTTATGGTTTTATGATCCCAGGCACTTGCTACGAAGAGTATATATTACTTAGAATAAAGCTTCAGAAACAAAAATACAAGTCAGCAATACATACGACAACAAAATACTTGAAGTCGTATGAAACGATTAACTGTTTTTCTGTTGATAACACAGGCCTACAAAAAAATTTTTTTTTGGTGCCGGGAATCTTTGTGATGATTTTAACTATATTTGTAGAGCTGAATCCAAATATGAAATCCGTTTTTATTTAACAGCTCTACTTTTTTAGATATGGCACATCTTACGATTAGTTGTTTTAATATTTGATATATTCCGGAAAATAATTTTCAAAGTTAATTAAATCTATAAGTAAGTAACAACATATCTATATCTTGAAAACTATAGCTGATCGAAAAAACTAGTGTCATAATTGGTTTCAGCACCCCAATTGTTCTTTAAATCAACATTAAAAGCTCCGGCACCAAAAACACTGTTGGCCTGTGTAATATTTCTCCACGCCACAATCACCTGAGTTCCCTTGACCCTATTACCATGCGGAGTACAACATTTTCGAGTGACAGGAAAGCGTATAATATTTTTTATTATAAATAAATAAAATTCGTGTTACTCCTCGTATGATAAACTTATGACCTAAGCATTTAATAAATGTTTACACTTTTAGCAACATTTATGTGTTTCCCACAGCATCAGCCAGATCAAAAAACAGTAAAATGGTGTAATTTTGGATAGTGGGACTTACATTTTCCAAAAAGTGACAATCCATTTTTCGATTATAGTTTGGAAAAATTTTTTAAGAAAGTTACATTTCCAATTAAGTCACTCAGACCTTTGAAGAATGGTTTCAGTCAAGAAACCCGAAAAAGGGTACTTTTCCTTTTAAGAGGTTTTCCTCTTATCCATTTGTTTCGATGGCATTTTTAAATTTCGATTTTAAAATACCTGAATTATACGATAAATTAAAAATTCTCGTAAGCGGCCAATAGGACAGCGAAACAGGGACTTTTAAAAACAAAAAGCAATACTAAAATGTGAAATTAGAGTTTAGCACAATGACTTTGTGGCTTCAAAACATTGCAGGTGAAAATGAAATTCATTTATTAGAATAGCTAATCACTAAACTGACAACCCAGCATTATTACAAATTTTCTTCTGAAATAACCCTGATAAATCAAATATTTTAATTTTTTAGATGTGAGTTAGGATCGTCTTTTTCTATACTGAGTCGCATTATGCTGTTGTTGTAATAAAACCAAAGTCATTGAGCATCACTACCAACTACATTGACTGAGATTTTCCTAGTGCGGAGTTTACATCGAAACATAAAATGAGTCCAGTTAAACCCATTTTATGACAACAAAACCTCCACTTCAGGAAGCATATGACCGTGCAGCTTTCAAATGAATTAATAGGACGTTATTTCCACTTGCTAAGCTTCTTTCATGCGATGCAATGAATCATTGGCAAAAAATACTATAGCATTTCTTCTACCTTGCCTATAAATAGTACTTCTTGGGGAGTACACGTTTTGTGATAAAATGTGATTTGAAACATTTAAAATTGAAATAAAATCGGGTCACAATAAATACAAATGTTTGTAGACCATTTCGTACATCAAATCACGACGAATCTAATTCAAAAACCTATAATGACAGCAATAATTACCATCATGTTTTAACAAGTAATATCTTATATTTAAGCATTGACTTAACAATCTTATTAACACTAACAATGACTTACGCACGAATAAAAATCAAACCACAATTAAAATTAAAGTTATTATGCGCAATTGAGCATAGGTCTCTATGTCTTATTGCCATTCATGACACGGTAAATAAACGAGGCAAAAACTAGGAAATAGAGAGGAACAAGCACATTACACAAAGCAAGTATTCGTCGATAACTAGCGTACGCTGTGTTTGCTTCGTATCAGTTCAGCTTCAATTCCAATATGCCGCCAAAGGTCATGGGTATAAAATTTTACACAATTATTCAATATTAAACGCAGGAGACGAGAACACACAAAACCTAGTAAACAGTGAGGTCAATTATGACAGATGTACATGGAGAAACTGCTTTGTTGGCATTTGGTAAAATTCTAAACAAAACGTGACAGTGACAAATTTCCCAAAGGGATAGACGACCCCTGCCATTAGCCAGATTCTTTTCCGATATCGTCATATATCTTGCAAAATACCCAATTTTACAATGATTCCCACTGGTTTTAAACAACGCATGGCTATTTAAGCTATACATAGGACTCGTGATTAGAGGTGCCGCCAAGGCTGCTAACTTAAGAGTGGCAAGGAGAGTGATGGTCATTGCCCCGCGAAAATGAGGATACCAAAACAAAGGCGGATTGGGTCGCCATAATATAACAAGCAATGAACAATGAACAGAATTGTCGAGCAGACCACTTAAAAGGGCCGTCTCAGACTTTCGATTTTCGCAAACCAGGTCGCAAAAATGTCTCGAGGTAGACCATCCAGGGATTACCGAGTTATTTTCATACAGTGAATACTCAACATTTGATTAGAATAGAAGTTTGAGACCTGGATCTTATTATATAGGACCTTTATATTCACATCCGTGTGATTTTGGCATAAGGTATTTTGGCTATTTTGAAATAAGCTATAAGCTATTTTATATATACGTGTATACACGTATATATAAAATATATACTTGTAAATACACTTGTACTACATATATATCATATAAACACGATATACAGGGTACATATTTACACGATATAAACACTGTATGTATATCTCGTGTAAACACGAAATCTCACAATACGGCGAACAAATATTCATTCTAATGGAAATAGATATAAGGAAAAGGGATACGAACAGATAAAGGAAGAACACAAGAGAGATGGGGAAGGCGAAATCGAGCAGATCACAAGCCCAAAAATATTTCCTTGACCGGAACTTCAACATCGGATCTTTCGACTTGCCGGTCCGATGCTCTAACCACTTCAGCTATCGAGGAAACGTAATTTACACTCAGAACTGCGGGTCTTTTAAACAACCAAGTGCCCCGATTCTTTAGCATTTCTATGTATGTGTGGGTCTATGCATGTGTGTGTGTTGTATATATGAAGTAAGATCTGGTGCTTTCCCGGCGTATGAGCTTGGTGAAGTTTTCTCGGGTCTTCAACCGGGTCAGGGGTTCCATGATGACCCGGTTGAAGACCCGAGAAAACTTCACCAAGCTTAAAAAAATGAAGTTAGAATTAGCGAACAAAGAAAAAAACACAGAAACACAAAAAAAAAAGAAACACTCAAGCATTTGAATTTTCGGTGGTACAAGCCACCTTTCTCAAGGGAGAGAAGGAAGGAACTGAGGAAATGGATATAACAGGAGGGACTGGTAACGCTGGATGGAAGGGAAAGATGGCGAAAGGTTTGCAAGGGAAGAGTTGGGAGGGGGATTCTTAAAAGTATGGGAATAATATGGAAGGTGTTGGGAGGGGAGGGGGGATGATAATATGTGAAGATCTTTGTAATTAATGTATAATATTAATACCTTGGTAATTCCAAGAATCCAGGAGCCAGATAAACGCCTGCTCTATTGTTTTGAGTTTGAGTGGAGGGTCAGAGGGTGGGAGGGAGGCTAAAATTGCGCTATAGCATTTACCAAAGGGAATGTTGGGTTCGGAGGCGTGTTTTGGGATTGGGAGCATCCCAATCAGAGATGAATTCTTGCATGAAGCCCGGTAATTATTCATTCTAATATCGAGAGGTGTGATATACTGTCCAATATAAAAGGCAGGGCATATTTCGCACTTCAGAAGGTAAACTACATTGCTGGAAGTGTACTTAAGGAGTAGGGAATTGGTGGGAGACAGTTGAAAAGCGGGTGGGAAAGGGATGAGATTCGGGTCCTATTTTCAAAACGTTTGCCTAACTTTTTGTACCTTTACGTAAAATTTATATTTATTTATTTGGTAATATATTTAATGGTAATTTGTGTCTTTCACAAGAAATATATGGATTCTACCCGTTAAGGGGCAAATTTAACTTACTCGATGGCGCTTGGTAATTGCTTTGTATCACTCATAACAACTCATTTGGTATCATAGGTTCTTCTACCCATATGGCAGCAAATGACATTCTTCAGCAAACATGTGGTTTTACACTTGAATACGCTCCATGAGCAACGCTTACAAATGACGCTTAGCTACCCAATTCTCTCCCATGAACTTTATTTTCTCAGCTCACTACCAGTCATTATAACAGCTCACAAACCATTGCAAACAAAAAACATTCGTGGGTTCTGCGGTACCGACACCATTTTGATAATTAATATGTAGTCCAAACTTTATGAGCTTTGGAATCCACTGCATGTGGAATGATGCAGATAAGACGTAGACAACAATGAGAAAAAAGTAATAATTCATAAATCAACGAACGTAATTTTATCCAGCAGAAGAAGTCTAAATTGAAGGAAACCTAGGTCTAATATTAAACTTTGGGGGGGCTTGATAGACCAGGAGAAGCAGTAAAATGTTATGTGCTGTGGGAATTGTTACAGAAAAGTTCATATTACTGAAGTACTATAAGAATGACTACAAAATAATAAACTGCTAACTAGCAAATGAGACCTTTGAATAATGTTAACTATAACATTACGAAATTATTAACATAAGGAAAAACTTAGTAAAGTTTAATGTACGGAGTGGAAAATTAGTCGATTCTGAGACTTACAGAGATTGTAAAAAAAGAAATAATGAGAAGGAAAATTTTGACGGGTGTTTATGGTGATGGACGGAAAAAATAATCTAATCTAGGACAGAGAAAAACAAACGATGAAAGAGGGTGGCGGAAGGAAGAAAGTGGTGGATGATATTTTAAGTAGACAGAATAAGGAGGATGCGGATGCGATGTTGAGAGAAAGGGAGACTGTGTTAACGAGCTAAAGGACCAAGTAAATTGTATATTTTGGCGAATTCTGGGAGTTTAGCAAATTTTATCGTCAGAAAGCAAGAGTAATCAGCTGAAAGTGAATATATTTCCAGAATCAATTGAAAACTCTACAACGATATTTAGAAGCATGAATAATATTTTATAAGATCACCAAAATCAAAACTTGACAGGGCAGTCTGATCATAATATTAATGCATCTTATATTTGGTAATTAGGAGAAAATTCACGGAAGCAGACTGAAACCGTAAAGCACGACGATAGTACCGGAAAAATTAAAGAAAGAGCGACAAACAGTTTCCAATTGATCTTAAAAATCTAGATTTAAGTATCATTTATTATATGCAATGTTTATAAGTAAACCTTTTTTTTCTTGCCTGGATATTTATCAGAAATTGACTGATACCCATAACTTACAATCCTGCAAAAGTTAACTGAACACATAAAGTGAAAGTTGAAATAAAATTTTTTTAAAATTCAAAGACCTACTACTCCCAGGCTTATAATTCCCTATGATGTGCCGATTAATGTATTTGCATTTTTGTAATTATCAGTTTTCCAACTTGTTAGCTATTTGCTTGGGACACAGTAGTGAAAACTGATATGTCGGCCTGACGGATTCCAGGAACCACTCTATCCAAACCATGTTATTAAAATTATACGGAGGGTGAATAGCGTATTGATTTCAGGATTTATAAGTGAGCAAAGAAGAAATATTTTTCAAAGAAAGTCAAATATGACAATGCGAAGCGCAAGGTACTCACGGGAATTTTTCGCTAGAATGGAGTGAAAATAATGAGCTTGATGGAAAAAGCGGAATGGCGAAACAGGGAAAGTGGAAGAAATTCATAACCCTGCACGCAGCAAAATGTAAAGATCCACCAGGAAGAATCGATTTTAAAAATTTTTAACTTTCCTCCTGCGTTGAAGAAAGTTAGCCAGGTTCGAGTTTTTACATCATGAAACTTGGGAAAAGGAAAGAGCCTTAATTCTTTCAAAGATAGGCCATTATCCGCAATTATACTAACTTTTTGTTTTAAATTGGGTTCATAAGCGGTATAAGCACGTTCTAATGAGAAAAATTTCTGAAATCCGAATTTCTTTCACGCATGCTGACATTCCCATAAAACTTTAAAATAGTCCAAACTCGATTGATAATTTTTTGGGAATGAAAAATAATTTCAAAAGGCTACACCTTAATAATGGCATTAATAACATAGCCATGAATTACGGTCATCTGCTACTCAAGGATTATGATTAAATAAAATGTGTTCATTAAATAGATAAATGAAATTATTACAAAAAGTGGGTAAATAGAGGCCATAGAGGATCAAGGAGGGCAGGATATTTCTGCAGACATTCAATGCTAATTTTTTGAAAATCAAAGAGAAGAAATAGAAAGTATATCTGAATAATATTCACGGATGGAAGACAATATTGCTAAGACACTATGGAAGAATGAAGAGTTTGAAAGAGAATACCTAGCTAGTAGACCTGGTAAAACTCGATTTTAAGATTAATAAACTGAGACGATGATTTATTACTGATTCGTAATATTGATTTCTCAAAATACATTGACTTCGTTGAAACATTATGATGGACATTCTTCCTTCAAATACAGTAATTTTATGCACAAGGGGTCAAGTTATCCTAGGCACCTTACAGTAATGCCCCGATGAAATTCCTAAGACACCAACAACGTAACTAACTCTCGCAATTTTCCCGACTCAGTTATCCGTCGTCCACGTGTATGCATTTATATACGTGTTCTTGTGTTTATAGAGTAATATTAAGTAAATGAATCGAGATGCATGTATTCTCTTTTCACTCTTTTTTTCCTTCAACATTTTATGCATCGTATAGGTAATATTATTTAATACTTTTGATTCGATATTTCAATCTGTTAATTAAGGCTAATGAAACCCACAGCGTGCACCATCAGCACACCTTTCCACATGAAATCAAAAATCCATTAGGCCCAGTGAGGCATCTTCAGCAAAATGGAAAGTGTAATGGAAAGAGCGCAGCGATGAGACTTTGAGAAGCGTGCACTTGAAAAATGGAAAAGTGAAAAAGAAGTGCCGGTCCGCTCATTATCCCTTAATCCCTTCACCAATTACCTCTAACCCAATTACCGAGACTCCACGAGGGGTGGGTAGAAAGCCTCCACGTGGAGGATAAGCGAAGAACCCTCTATTTTTTATTCTGCCTCTCACCCAATAAACCCATGTTGACCGGTATTCCGCTAGAAATATCAAAAAAGACTTCATAATAAATACTATAAAAAGCTCACTAACGAAAGACCAGCGAAATCGTTTTCATACACTATAATGTGAGTTAATTAACGAGATGAGTGAATTATATATCAATAAGGTGAGTAATTTTACTTCTGCCTCCATCAATGCCATCTCGCCTCGAAAATGGTTAAACATTAAATCGTCTCCTGATTTTCCTTATTTTGATTTAAATAGTAATTTGGACTACAATTTTCATTCTTTATTACACTTAATAAATTTCGTAGTATCCCTACTTCCCTCGGGTATATCGAATTTTAAGATCTTTTTCGACAAACTCTCGTTAAAACTGTCGTTTATCGATAATTTTGTAAGAATACATTTAATTTCACTCGCGTGGGATCAACTAATTTAGATTATAATATTAGAATTTGAGATATAAGTGGGTCGCGGTAGTCCAGGGGGTAGAGCGTTGGACTACTGACCGGAGGGTCAGTAGTCAAACGCTCTATCCCCTGGACTGACATGGGTTCGATTCCCGGGCAAGGCACTCTGGGCACCTGCAACTCCACCCAAGCTAGTTGATTTTTCGGGTACCAGATCTTCCTGGGAAACCATAACCGGCACAGGGAAAGGAACTGGCCCCCCTACCCAGATGTGTGAATATTCACACGCCGTTGGGCTTAGTACATGGGTGGGCTCTACCATCACCTACTTAACCAACTTTCGGGTTGATTACTTGATGGTTTTTATTAGAATTTATAATTAGCTTATTAATTTCCCAGTGACACCACATAAGGATCAGATTATATTAAATTAATCGTACCAATACTATTTAACCCTTTCCAATAAAATCACTAAGGTGTAATGTACACTTCAATCCTTCACGGAATTATTGGCCACAGTCGGGAGTTTTCAGGCATATTTAGTGTTTTTGTTGACCTATTTTAAGGGTAAGGGAGCATTTTCACAGATTCTAAAATTTTATTCAGCGTAATTATCCCGGAGATATTCATAATATGTAAAATGATTCTTACACAATAAGAAATACGCAAAAAGTTCTCTTAAATGGCACTAAACCCCAGAGTAAAGATATGCATAGCATTATACACATGTGTACATCTTTAGAAATAATTCATGGGAGCGATGGAAATGTTTACTGCCAGCAAGGTGAAAAAATGGCTCAAATGAAAGACTGCCTGAAAGTGAGAGTGAGAAATGAATCTGGGGTTGGAAAGGCAAACGGAGATGGTGACATAAAGAGGAAATGGCGCCCTCGGGAGCGAGAGAAATGGAAACAGAAAATCATCTGCAGAAGAGGATGAAGATTCTTACACTCTCCTCCCATTTCACAATTCAACGCATACAAAAACACCTCCCAGTGATATCCTCGAATTAATATGAAATCCGTTTCAGTCTCTTACCACAATATTCCAACAAAATTTTACAAATGTTCCTCATTTTTTATTACGTAAAGGTGAACATTTTAAGTACATGATGAGGGAATTGAGATCATTCCATTATCTTTGGACGTTTCCTGTGATTATCAAGTTTGCTTATTTGCCAGGAATTTGTCTCCATCTGCTATGATAATAAATTATTATTAAACAAAGATAATGAAATATTTTCTCTACTAGATACCTTATTTTACCAAGAGCTGGTTGCATAATGCGACCGAATATGATCAAATCAGGGAACAGATTCCATGCTTTAGGTAAAATTAACTAGTCGTAAGTACGATATAAAATGTTTTAATTCACGCGCCGAATTCTGTGGACTCGTAACTTTGACAGTCGCTCAAATTATATGATTAAATTAAAATTAATTTAGCGTAGCAATAAGGGCGAGTTCTCGTAAACTGGCAATTAAATATCGATTAAATCTTGAATGAGTAGAGATAAGGACGGCCCAAGGGAAAACTGAGATTGATGATTTGCATTATTATAAATATTTTACGCAAATTTGATTAATACTACACTTTCACTAAATTTCGCTGCAACTAAAAGATAATGCGGTTTTATTTATTCTTTTCTCTAAATAATGATGAGCTAAACCCACATAATTATGCTTTGTGCCCTCTAACGGAGTTTCTGTTCCTTCTCATAAGCAGGTGAATGAATTCACATAGAATGCTACATGCTCGACCAAGGAAACATTTTACAATTTTATAAGATTAGTATGCACGTGTGCGTTTCTGGAACTGCTGGAACATGATTCGTAACATATGGTCAGTACGTTCTAAATTCGCAAACTAAGCCTATTAAGCAAGCGTTGTGGAAGGGCCTTAAAGCTCTAAACACATATTGAGAATTAATCACCACCTTCCTTCTAATGTCTACTGGGTGAATCATCTGAATTGAAAAAATGTGCGTGGAAGCAGGTCTATACCGTTTTTGTGTTTTTTCGATCGAAAAAACTAATCATTTTTCTTATAAATATGATTCAACGTTGATCTGAAAGATCAAGTTCTAAACAAGAAAATAACTCTGAAAACGAATTTTTGGCTGATAGCTGGGTCATTCATTTTTAACTCGCTAGACTAATTATTTTCATGTATTATTTTGTTCATAGACACACTTATCCACTCAAAAACCCTTACGATAGGCTCTATTATATTCTCTCAAAGGCCCCCATGAATCCATACATAATACAAAATGCACAAGCAATGCTTGTCATTAGCAAACTAAAAAGAATAAACTCAGTTTAAGGGACCACACATTTCTCCTGAAGTGAAAATATCGCTGGCAGATTAAGATCATGAAGTATAATATCTTATAAAACATTTTAGCCCGCTACCCATCATGGTGCTTGCTTACAAGCAAGATACCGAGCAACCCCGTCATAATCCAACAGATTGTCGACTGACTACGGAAGAAGCACAGGTAGCAGACGCGGAATTATCCTAAAGAAATGTGCACTTATTCTGTTCGCGTGACAACTGAGATATTCGAAGAGTCTAATGGAGGTTTACATGATATGTTAAAACGTGCTCGGCGACAAGCGAAGTGGTGCATGACAAGCATGTCAGTCATCTAGCACGGAATAAACATTTTCATAGACAAGCATGAATCGCTTAAACTGGATGACTACAGGAACTATTAAAATATCTTCAGTTAATCTTCCATTGTGCATGAGAAATCACCCCTTATGGTGGACAAACAAGCCTTTACTGAGTGCGTGAATATAGGTCTATCAAAGCAGTAATAGATGCTGATGTGTTACAATTATTGAGGGGAGAAAAAAATGAGATTATTAATGGAGTTATAAAAATGAAAAAATTATTAAGATTCAAGAAGAGAGTAATTGAAAAACGTGAAGTGTTTTCAAAAAGCCGAAAACTACGTCTATACAGTATTTTGCAAAATAAAACAGATTTCACGAGCATGGTGTGATTGATTTCCTATTAGAATGATGTCCATGATTTTTTAATGCAATAAAATGACAGCACTATTTTCCCCCAATGACAAAGATCAAAAAATATTTATTCCTAAATTTCTTTCACGTATTCGTATTAGATTTCAAACATCAGAGTCATTTAGAAGAAAAATTGATCATAATAGAAAAACGAGAGAGATGAAATTTTACAAAACTAGTAAAAACTGTATCACAGCTTTAAACTAATTCATGGTAAAGAACTATTGACGTGGTGAAATGAGTGTGTAGATTCCCATAGCGCAATACTCAAAGCCACAATCGTATATAATATTTCTCCGAACTAGTTGTGATTTTAAAATAAATTTTCTAAATTTCACACTAGCATAAAATGCACACAGGCTGTATTTTGAATACCAACTTGTCTCTTAAAAGATTTGTATGTTGTTTCTCGGGTATTCTATATGACCACCACATGAGGACTTTTAATCACGAAAAACGTCTACAAATTGCTATTTGAAAACGGATCCATATATTCCAATGGAATTAATGCTCCAAATTTGCCACAAGGGTGAATATGTAATTGTGTGCATGATTTTCGCATATAAAGGCCAAAAAGTGCTGTTTTTGGACCATTGTTTTGATAGGACTTGTAAATTGAAATATGGCTTTGAGATTCTAGTCCCTGGTCTTACTTTCCCTCACTCCCGTTTTCAGCAATTCCAAACTAATGTAGTGCATGCTCTGAATTACAACAAATTTCATGAAATAGAAAGCAAATTAGGTTTTGATAAATATCTTTATAAGAAGTTTTTGTCAGACAGTAAAAAGCACGGGGAGTCATTAGACATAGCTATATGAGGCACACACCTCATAGAGCACGTTTGCACATTCTATTCCGGCATAAAAAATTCATTTCTTCAGCTATCCATTCAAGGCTTAAATTATGACTCACATGGGCGCAATTTAGGGAAATTTTAATGCACAATAACGTTACATTTATGAATATTTACGCAGACTTTCGGGGGAAAATCATTGCGCAGAATAGCAGCAGAAATTGGTCCGAGGTGCTTCAACGATTAGGTTATTTTTCACCATTTAGAATAATAATCAATTCCAAGAAAATTTCAAAATACCCGTCAGGAAAAATGATTCGAACTTACAGAATATGGATTTTCATGGCGTTAAATTAATAAGTTACTACCTCGGTCGAAAGATCAAGTGAGCGCATTCATTTTAAAACGCAAGTCGGCTATAATGTGCTGAAGTGTGTATTTGAAGGGGCTGAAAATATTTTTTGTCCCGTGGACTGATTAACAAAAACTTCAGCGACCGGAGAACAGGTCTCGCTAGGCCGCAGTACCCCCAGAAGTTTTCTTGCCCATACATTTTTAGCTAAATATTTTTTCATCCGTAATTTTTGCATACGTGCCTTTTTTATGGTGATTTACGAACGCCTAATTGTAATACCTAATTAACACGTAATCATATTACTTTTTGTATCCTCGCAATAAGGAGGAGTAGCCTGATTTACGACTTTCCGCTTAAGTTTATAACTCATACATTTACCCCTACCTCACGCTCCACCACCTCCATCCACTTAGACCTGGCTTTTCTCTCTCTGGCCATTTTGTTTGGTTTTCGTGTTAGGGAGATGGCTTTTCGTAGAGGGGAAGAATGCCCCGATTCGTTCCACGTTGACAAATTTTCCGGAGTGCAAAGAAATTCACCGAAAATTCGAAGCGTCGGGACGGTGAAGTCCCCAGGATCCTCACAGGAATACAAAAACAATTCCGCGTGGGAAGCCATCATTTTTTTCATTGACATATTTTTTCAATGAAATGCCTTATATACTCCGTGCCTTCCATCGTTCTGACAAGGCCAGCGAAAACTCTTTCACAGGAAGAAATGCCTCGAGATGCACAATCTTCACGCGAAAAATATAAGCTAAAACCTGGCTAGACTTAGTAAACGTTGCAACTGTCTCTTAGAATATTCGAGATCCAAAGAATGCAAGTTGAATTGTAACAAAAAATTGTATTACTCTTAATCAGGTGAGACAAAAGAACAGTATTAAGTCCAATTTCCTTCAAATTTACAACAACTCCATATTTTCTTCAAGGTGCAGCAGCTCAGTGAGTAAATAGCTCGGCTAATTAACGGGGGGTCTCGATTGAAAATCATGGATAAAGCATTTCGCCAACTGAATCCAAAATCCTAGTGATTTTTGTGCACAAAAACTTAGAGACAAACTGAATACAAGGAAAGGAAAAGTCTCTCTAATTTTAAATCATTGAATTTCGTACTTCATATGTCTTAGTGAGCGTAAGAAATTGGGGCTAAGAGATGATCATCAGCGCTTCTGAACTCCTGTCATGAAAATTGGTTAAAACTATTTCTAGTTCAGAAAAATGCACGGCAAACTTAATTTATTTAATCATTTATGACATTTATAACATATTATGTTAACTGATGTGATAGATGCCCTCCAAAGGGCGGATTTTTACCCACTACACCTCATTTCACCTCTTGGTGCGGGCGTAACAAGAAAGTACGTCATCAATGTTTACTAAATAGCAAGATAACTAGAGAATCGGTCAGTAATGGGGAACGCCCAATTAAATAGCCTTGTACATCGCCCTACTGAACATATTTAAGCCACTTAACTACACCTGCATTGGAATAAATATTTTATGAACATGTATTGCAGATTATTGTTCAGTGACAGATTTTACAATTACTTGGAAAATGTGATGAGAGGGTTTAAGAGCTCTGTTATTTTACGTTGGCTAGACTCAACCTCGAGTATGCTGCGAGTGTAGGGGATTCTCACGAGGTAGGCTTAGATTTAGAACGAGATCGAGTGCAAATAATAGCAGCTAGGGTTGTGGAAAGTTGCAATGAACAACGTAGTGTCTCACGACATTATTGGAAGAATTTGGATGGATTCCACTAGTTGACCTTAGGCTGAAATACGGGTTAACTTTGCTGTGGCAGATAGACAGATCACTTGCGCTTGTGTGGCAGATAGGCAGGTTAACGTCATTACAGGCTCTGACTTACTATGTTAGATAGGATTACGTACGTAAAATCATGTAAGTTGATAGTAGAATTGACAGATTTAAAATGCCGTTTTTTCCTCGTACGATTAGAGATGAAAATAGATATAATCACAGGTGCGAAGAGAATAATGGGCATTGGTAGGGTATATAGTATGTCTTCATGCATCTTGAATAAACCAATTTTCATAATACTGCTTATACTGTTACTGCATATGTTTGCATGTAACAAGCTTTTTTGTAGTGACTCACTTTTTTCGAGTACATGATCGAATATTTTTCTGAGTAGAGATCTAGTAATTGTTCATGAGCTGTAATAAGCTTAGGTGCAATGGGCTAGTGACCTAACACCTCCCGCCATACGTCCTTGCAGCGGCTTGAGGGGTATTATGTACATCTAGACGTTTTATTAATCCTACCAAAGATGTTCGTATCGACTAGATAATGTGAAAGTACTGCTGCTCCTCCTGCGTAGTCAAATCCTATTTCTTGGCAGTTACTTGCAAAATACGAAGGTACTTTGATAAGTTTTCTAAGTATTTCAGGGCCAAACATTTTAACCCATTTTACTTAAGCATGGCCTCTAAATTTTCAATCCCACCTTTTATTTTTCGAAATTGCTTTTTCATCAGGCACATTAAATTATTTCGCAGATAGCTTATATGTGTAGGTTGACCCATTATTCTGATGAAAGCAGTCTGCACCTTTACTCACAGCCAAGGGAAAATTCCTACGTCGGTCTCTAAATAATTTAGCAGAAGGAAATCTCGTGTGCTCTGCATGCCTAACTGGGCACAGTTTCTCACACTGATGGCTGTTAATTTATTAGACAGGTGAATTTCCAAAGAATAAAAAATGTCCATTGCATAAATAATAATCTCTTTCCACGATATGGAAGAATATTATATCAAAATAAAAAAACATTGAAGATTAAAGCCCTGGTGTAAAAATGAAATGAATATCAATTTTTAAGTCACAATTAGGTGTGGGACCATTTTTAAAAGTGTAATCCCGTTAAGTGTCTGCATTTTCTCCGCTTTTTTATGGTGCTTAGTTGTTTCTATCGTGGATTCCATACGTTTTCACGTTTTTGAAGATTTACAATAAGTTTAACCTTAATGTCCAAATATATTCTTTTAGCGACAGTGTATAAGTTTCAAGCCTGTGAATAAATGTTAATCAAATTTAATGATATACTATATATTATGAATGAAATGTTTCCCTTATAAGTGGTATATATGACCGCTTTGAAATGATGCAAGATTATGGTGTCTTCTCTTTCAGAGAAAAATCAAATTTAAAATTATACTGGACTCAAGTGGGCAGGTTTACTTTCGACTGTGTAGCGTTATTCTGACGTCAACTATAATGCATGTATCTGTCAATTTCATTCAGAGATGTTATTTAACAAGATACAAAATGAATGACAAATTCAAGCAAGGAGGATCGACGATTAAGACCAGCGTTTCATAATCAATTTCTTCAGGTGACAGTAACACAAAACAATGGCCAGAGTCTCACAACTTACGATGTTAGAGTCAAGTAGGGGAGAAATTAATCGTTGCACATTATGTCCCTTAAACAACTGCCACTTCTGTTTGAATTTCTTCAGACTCTACCTATGATGCACGAGGACACTTCCACGTAGTGCTAATTAACAGCATTCGATGTGCAAATGGCATCGTCCAGTTGATCGAACATGAAGAATGATTACAGTGGTCCCAGACTCCATTGTAACCCCTTGTGACACAAGCAGATTATTAGCAAATGCCAGGAAGGCCAAGTATGCAATCGTTCTCAAGGATATAAGGAGCAATTCTAAGATTCATATTGACAATGACCAAGCAGAAATTGGAGTGATTCCACGAGTTACGTCGATTGTTTCCAGATGTCTTATGCCAATTATCATCATTTAGTGTCGGCTGTTATCTCACTTGCTCAGGTATATCTCAAATACTTTTTCGACCTAACTTTCCCGTCAAAAACTCGTCTGTTTACATGGTAAAATGTATTTTTGTTTAATAATCTTGCTCAGTCAATTACTTCGAGTAGTTAATGAATATTTTTCCATCGCGATTCCAAAACGTCTATTTATTCAGATATTTTTGTGTTTTTTTACATAACAACCACAGCAAGAGTAATACGAGTACATAGCATAGGCACACCTAGGGCTCGCTTTTTTCTCGTACTGCCACTCCTACATCCACACGTAGATGAATATTACATTGAATGTATGGTATCAGGACAAATTTTACCCAGTCGGATATTGATGCAACGCAACTCCCTTATCTATCCATCGTTCGACAAATATATCACAACCCTACAAATTAAATTAAGTTTACGCGTAAAATTCTTATTATCCCATAAATAGAAAATCATCGTCACAGCCTTACCTTAATTATTGAACCAAATCGTGCAAAAAATAATTACTACTCACCCAAATATTCTTAATATTAATTTTCAAAATACAATTAATAACCAAACTAACATTTAAAAATAGTATGTACGTGCGGTCTTATTCACGAACGTATCTATTGTATTTAAATATCTATATTACTTGCGCGTCTTTTATCGTTTTGTAAATATTTTGATCTGATGAATTCTATTAGGTTCAGCGATTACTGACGTAATTTTACAAATATATATCAGACAACGTTGAACAAATTAAACATATTTTCTGACCTTCAATCTTAGAAATACTGAATTGAAAACTATTTTTATAAGCCAATAGAAGAAGGTTCAAGACGAATGGGAGCCAGCTCACATAACCCCCATTACAAAGGCGGAAATGAGAAGAGCTCCAGTATTCAGAGATCAATTGCGTCATATTCGATCGCCTGAAAAATCTTCGACCATATCACAATTAGCAATACAATGACCTTTTCCCGCAGTTGAAATAATCTAATGAACCGTAGATTTTCGCGGCGTTCAGATGAATGATTCTCCATTCTCGGGATGCCACCGTGTAGGTGACATCCCGACACCGCGTAAGCACCTACGCGGTGACATCCCGAGAATGGAGAGTCAATAATCTACCGAAATAAGTAGTTAAAGAAATTAATTCATTGAATTGAATTAATTAATTAAATTCATGAGGAAAAAAACAATTTTAATCAAGATATACTAAAATCGAGGAAAGTAATGCTGTATTTTTAGAGTTCAAGAAAGCCTTCGACATAGTCTCTCATGGGAATTCAATACACAAATTAAAATATTATGGCATAAACGAGAAAGTAACCTACTGGATTAGGGCCTTCTCTTATAACCGTAAGTAAAAAGTAGTCGTCTATCGATTGAACTCATTAGAAGAGGCGAACATAAATCCACGAGTACCACGGGGAAGTGCTATAAGCTTTAATGTTACTTTACTTGATACACATCAACGACGTATGTACCCAAGTTATAAATAACCTTAGATTATTTTCAGGCAAGTCAGCGATTTAAAGAGAAAGATTAGTACCGATTATAAATAAATCTCAGTAAATGTACTCCACTGAAGTATTGAAAAAATATCAAATATTAAAAAGACAAATTATAAAATACATGGGATCCAGTTAAGAATCTAAGACCAGGTAAAATACTTAGACAGTGCACAAAAAATGTAACGAAAAATCACGAGGAGTGTTAATTTACTTTATGAGGCTACATTGGAGAACCATGGGAGATTATATTAATTATGAAATTGGAAAAGTTTGTGAGAAAATCCCTTAGGTTTTTAGAAATTAGAACAAGAAGAGAGAAATTGTGGCGGGTACGTTTGAGGCTTCCAACATGAATACAAATTAGGAGCCTCTTGGATGCATGTTTAATGGTTCACGAAGAGTACAGACGAGACATACTTTTAGAAAGGTAAAGTACGCACCTATAATTCCATTGTACACCGTATATAGAAATGTATGTGCGGGTGTTTTTGTATTAGCAAGTAAATATTCAAATGCATACGTGAACTAACACATCTCTGAGTGTACGGCTGGTGCCCTAACGATCTCCGCCACACACCCTTGAGGTGACTCGCCGCAACTGCTATTTTGAAGATGAAGAACACTTAAAACATGCGCTCAAATTTGGAAATAACTAATGCATCGTTGGTATACCGGTCAAGTCTTAGAAATGGCTTCAAGTTCTACATCCATGTATGTAAACAGTGCCAATGGTTGAGAATAACTTCAGAAAGTCTCCAAGATACGGATTAATACTTGTATAAAACTGGAACAGCGCATTGGAATTCCGGTAGGTACTACATCGAACAAGCATAAATTGCTTTCACCAAGCTTCAAACAGCTCTTAAGAAGCGCAAACTCAACCAAGGCCTAAATACTGCACTCGTTTATGTCCTAAGCACTTCTGCTCACTGTTACATCTTTCTGGTCCTCTCGAGCATCATGGATACATGGCCCCTCAAAGAATATGTAAATAAGACGAGGTTTTCGAGATAAAGTCCTATTACCAAGCAGTGAGTTAAAATCATGGAAAGCAAAAACCTAAATTTGACTATTTTTTGCGATTCGAAGACAGAGAATCATTGCTCCAGGCTGCTAGGATTTCAATAAGGAATATTATTTAAGTTACACCAACGGAATCCATCATGTAGCGAAAGTAATAGAAAATATATAATATTTTTATTGTGAAACTCACGGGAGGTATTTTTCGGTCAATTTTTTAAAGACAAAATTGAACGACCTCTAAAATAACTCATTTTATAACATGTACAAGATGAGATTGTAGCAATGGCTATCGGTATTTACACTTTATTAATGATCACCTAAAGTTGGACATACATTTTACACGGACGCTAAGATTAACCACCGATATTTTCCAAGCCTTACCAAGCATGGCACAACGTGACATCCTCCACAAAAATAAACTCATGAATTTAGCCTCCAATGAAACCAAATAGCCTCGGATCTATGATTTTGTCCTTTTTTTGTTTCTATAGCATAAAATCAAAACCTCCACATGCTGTAAAGTATATTAAATCAATACGATGACATTTAAAGTCATATTAAAATATTCATTCAATGATTTGCGTCAATTAACTCCATTAATTTTTATTGTGATGACTTTAATGACGTCATGTTTTATGTTTTCAAAAAATGGCTACTTTAATGATTACCATAAGTACAGCAGATGTTTTTATGCCACCAGGTTAAAATAACATGATAAAAATCTACAAATCTCCTCCATGCTCTCTTCCCCTTTCATTGAAATATTTCATCGTTAGGATCGCCGTGGCCAGCTCTCCGCAGTGGCAGTTTTCAACTACACTACAAAACATTTTCGTCCTGCTGAGAAGCCTGAATTTCCAATTATTCTATCATCTATACATGGGTTTCTCACACATTCCAATGCCTTCTCTTGCTCGCCTGCCTACTGCCGCAGCCCGTTCATTCTTCAAAAGGTACGAAAGCAAACACAATTCAATCCAACCGACCGCAAAACATCCTCAATGACCACCAACCATTTCCCCCATACCGTGTCCAGTATTCCTCAGGCTTGAATATTAATAAGTTCTCTCTCTCTTACGAGCGAAGTCTTTATTTAAAATAAAACAGACTCTCTGTGGAGGGAATAGGGGAAATATCAGGAGCGTTTTGAAGAGTTATAGTTTGCGTAGAATTGTAGATTCGTAGGTGCATATATACAATATGTGTCTATTAGTTACTAATATTCTCGCATGTATTTAGATAAGTCTACTTAATTAAAGACTTTTTGAATGATCAGATACAGACAGTAGTCATAGATGGAGTTAGCTCAAATGCAGAAGTTACTTTAAGGTGTTCCCCAGTGCAATGTTAATGGACCTCTCTTATTCTTAATTTACGTTAACGACATTAACTCTGTAGTCAATATTAAAATACGTTTGTTTGATGCAGTGATTTACCGTGATATACGTAATACTGAGGACACAGCTGCTTCATCAGATAAACTTAATGCTATACAACGCTGTTTTGACACTTGGCAATTAGAATTAAACTCAAAAGAGTGCGTAGTGATGAATTTTTGGAAAAATATTAACTCCCTCCCGAACGCCTAGTACATCGGCAACGTCGAAATGGAATGTGTAGACTCAATTCAATTCCTAGGCGTTACCCTCACTCACGATCTTTCCTGGGTGAAACACGTACGGGGAAAATCTAGCAAAAAAACTAGGATTTATTAGAAGAGTACGGGGTAAATTTGATCAAAAAGTCATCTATCAAAGGTCAATGTTATTATGATCCCCTGTTGTTCGTGGAAAAAATTACATCTTACATCTGTTCTACACAATCTCTCTAATTTTATTGACATGATCTACCGTAGTACGATGGGGTAATAATACATTTTCAACACCACTGTTAACGAGTCGCCCTTCCAACTTATGCAAGAGCTTTAATGTGTAATTTAACCTTCGCTCCGTGAGTGATTCCCAGCCTAGCTGCTCTAATAATTTAGATATGCTACTAAATCTATCATAACGTTTCAAAAATCTAGCTACTCTACGCTGCACGCGAGCCAATTCGGTAATTAATCAAACTTCCTGAGGATCTTGACAGATACAATTGACCTATACTTGCAGTATTATTCTAAATGAGGCCTAACTAACGACAGATAACATTTCATCATTCTCTACACCCATATCTCATGAGTCCCAATACTGTATATGCCTGTATAACGTATGTAATATATATTTTGCATCATCGACTATTTTTCCGTTTCATAAAAAATAACGCTTCAAATCAAAGTTTCTGCTAACCTTTTCTTCCTAAACCTTCCTCTAAGTCTCTATTATAATTCCCTTTCGATTGTCAGTTTCTTTGCCTAAAGCAATTCTTATAATGCCATCGCTGCGTACATTGACCGTTTTGGTCTCATTTAATACCGAAATAGGTTAATTGATCCACCCGATCTACTTTATTCTATCTAAATTTATGATGGGGTAAGAGGAAGAAGGACAAAAACCAGATTGTGTAAAGGTATAAAGCGTGAAGCGTGATTGTGATTGTGTACTGATCAGTAGGTTTGGTCAATTAAGTCTTGCGGTAGCAGATACCCCACTGGTGTTTCTTGATATTGCGTATTTTCACCTGAACTTCCTCTTGGGTCTACCCTTCTTGTACCCGCCCTTCTTTTGCCTACCCTTTACCGGGCATTGTCTCTGACAGCTCACTTTGAAACTATTATGGGTTTTCCTGGAATGAGGGCAGAGTGAAAACCAGGCCATCTAAATATTTCAGCGTGGCAATTTCCCCGGACGCATATGTAGCGGAAGAGAGTGTGTTTGCAGCATATAGTATGACCGAAGTATGTGAGCTTCCCTGTGTTGATTGTTTGATGACCGTAACCTCCTTCTCAGTCCTCGCCATGATATGGTCTCTGCCGATCCTATGCTTTGACTGACTGATAGGCGTCATGCGACGAACAGTGGCCCAAAAACTAAAGAAATTACAATGTTGTTGTCCTCCATCTTTGAATTGTTTCAACAACAATTTATTATATATACTTATGTTTTAGCGGCAGGGCCAATTCTACTCCTTTTAATTGATTAAGGCAAAGAAAGGTTGGAAAGCAGAACATTATGCGTGTTGTGGTGTATCACTCCAAATGTCACAGAAGTCCTGGTATTGAGGTAGGCAGGCAGCTGGATGTCTAAGTGCAGCTTTTGCTGAACCATTCATATTACCCAAACGAGTTTCGACCATTATTTGTATTTAGGCTTATATATACATAAAATATTTTTTTCTATATTCTCTGTAAACCACCGCCAGGGTGTGTGGCAGGGGACACACCAAAATAATTTTATCCGAACATGACCCTACCGCGGTCGAACGATGTCATTATGATCCCCTATGTTCGTGTAAAAAATGACATCTTAAATTTATCTGTTCTACACTTAACCTCTTTTATTTTCCTAACATGATCTCTCCTACCGTAGTACGATGGGGTAATAATACATTTTCAACATTACTGCTAAAGAGGACTCTTTCCAATTTATGCAAAAGCTTCAATCTGTAATTTAACCTTCGCTCCGTGAGTTATTCCCATCCTAGCTGCTCTAATACTTTGAACACTTGAAGGCTGAGTGCTCGGAGGCTTGGAGGGTTGAGTGCTCTTGGGTTTTAGTAATCTTAACGATCACCTTGGTAATTATTTTATTTACTGATTTTGGGTGTTATTATTTAATGATATTCATTTTTTTAAGTTTTGATAACATTGGTGGCAATGGAGCATTAATATTGAATTGTACGAGTATTTTAATTTTTAAAGTATCAATTCTGGCATTTTTTATTGATATGTGGCGATTTTTATCACTTCCAAAAACAATACAGGTTTTAGATATGAATTTAATGATGCATGCATTGTACTAACCTGGAAATGAAAACTAATCAAATTTATCTATAATGAATACCTTTAATCCTGAGTTCGTTAGTAAACTATCTTAATGTAGTTGAGTTAACAGCTAATCTCGTTAATAGCGCACAGTTCTTCGCAGCTACATACGACATCTTGCCTCTAGTAATTCATATTCGTCATTTTTCTCATACTCAATTTCAATGGTTCCATTATGGTGCATAGGTGCCTCTGCTCCAATAGCATTTTGTCCTATTAGCTTTCCTCCTCTTACCAGAGACAGGCAGAATATTACAGAACTTCCATATCCACTAATTTATGAAAGAGATGTTAAAGAATATCTTAATTTCTGAAAATTCGAGAGTTATCATGGTACAACTTACAGCTACACAATTCCCCGCAAGCCGCCGCAAAGCCTTGTGGCGGAGGGATTTCATTTATTTGCGTATTTATTTATATCCCCTGAAAGCCACCGCAAGGGTTTGTGAAATACATACCAGAATCATTACCCGAAAATGACCTTAACGCGGACGAATGATGTTATTATGATCCCCTATCGTTCGTGGAAAAAATGACATCTTAAATATATCTGTTCTGCACTTAATCTTCCTAATTATATTAACATGATCTCTCCTACCCTATTACAATGGGGTAATAATACATTTTCAACATCACAGCCAACGAGACGCCCTTCCAACTTATGCAAGAGCTTCAATCTGTAATTTAACCTTCGCTCCGTGAGTGATTCCCAGGCTAGCTACTCTAATATTTTGGATATGCTACTAAATTTATCATAACAACGTTAAAACAATCTAGCTACTCTACGCTGCACGCGAGGCAATTCGGTAATTAACCCAACTTTGTGAGGATCCCATGTCCGTACAATATAACATTTTTCTTTGACCTTTTCATCACATTTACCCAGTACACTTTTAATAAATCCTAATTTTTTGTTAGCTTTTCCACATATTCCCCGTATTTTTTTCACTCAGAAGAGGTCGTGAGTGAGGCTAACGCGTAAGAAATCAGAACCTTTAATACATGAACCCTTCATAAAATAGCAAATATATTCAATGGAATGAAAATATTCAAGTAGCGATAATAAGCAGTTTCGGTAGAATAATGAACAAGAATGTTACTAAAGTGTTAGATAAAATTATGGAAATAATAATTAGGTTAACGCAGGAGTAAGGTTTGAAACATTTTGGATGTGTACGGCAGTCCTTAAAACTTTTGGAAATTTATCTTGGGCCACAAAATAATCATGAATTGCCTAACATTCGTTGTCCCAAAATTAAGATCGCCGATAGGCGTATACCAAACCCCTAATTCAATACGGAGTAATCCTCAAGGAGAATGCCTTTATTTTCTTTGTCGTTTTTAAGATGTTCGACAGAGTAGAATACAAAGTTTACGAAATTATTGAAGGAAATACGGCTATGTTAAATGCGGGATTCGTATTCTATAAACACGCGATAACAATTCATGATAGCTCACAAAAAATGGAACGCACAGAAGTGGACAGCTTATTGGTAATATTTGTACTAAAACACTAAGAAAATGGTTAGAGAGTTGTGGGAAGTAGAAATAAAAGTAGACGGTAGGCTGATCGAGTTGCTTACAGTTACAGATGATAGAAATGTAGTTAGCGGGTTAATCACGAAACTAAAGTATGCCTTTGTTTATTACGTAAATATTGTACGATTAATATGACTAGGAACTAGGTATGCCATGATGTAATAAATAAAATGAATCACATACCTCAATTTCCTACGCACTAATTATTCCCATAGACCAAGATAATCCGTTAAAAACAAATAATCTACATCTATATAAATGTACAGCGAGCCACCATAAAGATGTCTGACAGGGAGTTAATGCACCAGATGACATGGGATAAGGGTGAGAAGGACAGTTTAAATGGTTAGGAAAAGGGGAAAAACATTAATTTAAAAGCCCCGATAAAACGGGCAAATACATAAACCCGCTTCAAACAAATGTGAATTTAACCAGCTATAAATTTCTATGGTATATGAAAATGGAGGGAATAAAGAAAACTGTAAACATTTATACGACACCTTCGCCATAGTATAATAATAATATATACTACTTTAATACAGTAAATAACAATAATTTTAATGTAATACTTAGAATAGAGAGTGGAATTCTAGAGTCATGCCGTAAACTATGATCTCTGATGTACCTTAAGAGCCAATATAAAGTCACTGCTAAGACCGTGGAATATTGTGGTTTAATTTGGTTTCTAATTTCCAAAATTGGCATAGTTTTAGTGGGGGAATAAACCCCGTAAAAACGTCTCACGGACCCCCATACATTCGTGGTAACCGAAGGACATCAATCAATAACCTACCATACGTGAAAACTCGCTTGTCGAAAATAGTGCACCGAATGTGTTTTTTGCATCTCTCATGAGAAACGCATTTATTCTCATTCGTGCTCACCCGCCGATTTTATTATACGCTTCCCGAATTCCATTTTAACCTAAGGACTGCCCTCTAGAAGAGGAAAACGGAGGTCGTAATATTTTCGGACCGCATAAAAGCTTACCAATTGTTCTGTTTTTTTTAATTCTTTAAAATTCTCGCATAAGTTCATATTAAAACAAAACGACCAAAATAAAACGAGAGAACAACGATGCAACCCGCCTCCCAGCTGGAAACAAAAGGATAGGAACAAGGGCTGGGAATAAAAGAGATTAATGATCCCCTTTAACTGCAGAAGACCGAAGTGGGCTGAAAGGAGTCGAGAGCGCGGAAGGAAAACGCCCACGAAGGAGTAGGAGTGTGGACCAACAAGAAGGAAGGGGCATACGATATTTAACGTATACGAGTGGCTGGAGCTGCCATCTGATGTCAGATGCCTCGTTGGCTGTAATGCGGTTTATCATTCAAAACAATACTTATATCCTGTAATAAAATAATATATTCCACGAAATACACTATATACAAAGGGAACTGGTATATTCTGTGAACCGAATATCTTCCTAAACGATTCCATGGTTCGTAGAGTACTCATCAAAGACGACCGTACAAACCGAGATAACACTATTTTAAATACGCTTCGAGCGTTGGAGTTACTTCGTATTATGGTTTAATTTAATTAGTACCTATGCTTTAAATAAAACATGGAAGACTTTCCGAGTTGTTTGAAATTATTATTACCCAGTTGGTACCTTAGCACAAATGGAAGTAGCTAGAACCACTAACATTTCACGAATTACCGGATCTAGTGTATAAATAAAATAGAATGACTTTATACCGACAAGTAGAGAATAAATCAGAATTCTATTATGTAAGGCAGCAATAAGACTACAAATTAAAGTTATAACCGTAAGAACTGATAT
Organism: Hetaerina titia; assembly: GCA_037158775.1. Taxonomy (NCBI): domain Eukaryota; kingdom Metazoa; phylum Arthropoda; class Insecta; order Odonata; family Calopterygidae; genus Hetaerina; species Hetaerina titia. Next base: position 62,597,658 of record CM073777.1, on the reverse strand, counting down.
AATTATTACTTTCACACACACAAGAGGGTTATAAATTAAAAATGCTAGATATAACCTACTATTAAAACAATTCGAAAATAAATACCAACACAAATTTGTAGGAGAAAATTTCTGGTCCCCTGAATGGTTAGTCCCCTACAATATAATTTCTCGTTATCGGAAATATTAAAATGTGAATATAAATGATAAAGTACAAGTACTCATCGGTAAATAGTATAATAAAATGCGTAATGATATCAAAGAACGATAGCGCATTTAAATAATGCATGCGAAATTATTTATGAAATTTCGGATTACCATCATAATCGTGCTACGTTTTGGATAACGGTGAGTTTAAAATATATTTAATTATATACTCGTATATAAATTAATTTTCGGCCCACTGTACAATCCTATATAGTTAAAATACAATCTCCCGCAGAATTAATGCCCATTGAATTTAGATTATTCTCACTATCTTACAAGCATCAATAAAACGTTTTCATCTTGGATGATGCATTTTAGTAAAGGTTACGTGGTAATAAAAAACGTAAAATTTTGGAGCATCACTCAAATGGAAGACCAGGTATATGTAGACCAAAAAAAATGTGGACGAAAGTAGTGAAAGATATTATAGAGAGAGGGGGTATTACACGTAGGATTTCATCGTACAATCACGGTGAGGTTTCGGTAGGATATCATGGAGACAGAAGGCATTTCAGAACGTCGTAAATCGTCATTAATAAAAATTAATGGTAATAAATAGGTTTTCTTCATTAAAATACTCCGCAAATAATATGGAAAATATAGGAAAGAGTAAACAGTAAATGCTAACGCCACCAACTTACATACTAAGAGTGACTAACTTTAGTGAAATTTTAAACCAAGTAGTAATTACTTCTCTAAGGCCACATCTGATGTGACTGCAGAAGACTAACTAGGCATAAGAAGGAATATCCGTTAGGCTACGTTATTATTAAAACTGGCTTAAAATGCATCGCATAGGTTGATTTTCTAGTAATTCAAAAACTCTCACTATGATGTTTAACATTTGATTCTTTAAAGTATCATTCAACTATTACGGGAAAATAAATACAGAGAGTACGGGTTTTTCAGAAATCTCTTCATCTCACTTAAAATACTATCGGTTTCAGGAAATATGATTGATTTTCTAGCTAAATCATGTGGGAGGGATGGAAATACATCGTGTAATATTTTTGTCGCCTTAAACATGAAGGGAGATAAATGTCTGTCGAACCAGCTGAAAGAAACCCCAAGATGATTGTCAAATTCTATCACAGGAAATCCGAGAGATTTGAAAGGCCTAGCCTAGTTACTAACATCGCAGTACATGAAATACATAATAGCATTAAGTGACAGTTTTAAACTTGAGTAATTAAGAAAAACATACACTAACAAAGAGGATTTATAGAAATATTAACGACATTAAAATAAAAATGATTGCGTTATGGTTGCCTGAAAGAACATCATCAAGATGGTTAACTAGTGTGGTATTTAATTTTGTAATAAATATTATAATCAAACTTTAAAATTGTCGGACAACAAAAGAGCAGATAGAACAGGTTACTTTTCTTAGAGCGTTTTCTACTGCGATATTCAAGCAGTAGGGACATCGTAAAATTAATTTCTTTGGAAAACGAAGCTTTTACAAGGAATTGATGTTGATGACAGGGACGCTGAGTAAAGAATTTCAGACAATATTAGCGAAAACCTTCATGTGGAGATGCACGAAACTTGGACGTTGAAGAAAGATGATAGGCATAGAATTGAGAATTTGAAATTTGACCAAGGAGAAGAACAAGAAAAGAGAAGTAAAAAGATGGAAAAGAAAACAAACGAAGAAGTCCTAGAAATTAAGAGAGAAGAACGAGGGGATTTGTTTGGAGAAATCAATAGGAAGAATTTTACTACAATTATAAAATTAGAAAGGATACACTGATGCTTCCATAGTTTAGGAAAGTGTACGTACAAAGGCAACGCCTTACATTATGATAATACTTATATTGCTCAATTCCCACCTTAAACTTCTTCTTGCCATTTAAATAAGTCAATATATTGGCCTTCACATAACTGTTACAGTTCTCTCATTTATTCTTCATTTCTCTCATTTATTAATCCTTTAATTCTCTCTTTTAAGAAGAGCAGATGATTTTTAACTTAAGCATGGCGCATAATTTGGTGTGCCACGGAAACATGGTCGTTATGGCAAGAGGAAAAGCATAGATTGGAAGCTGTCGAGATGTTAGCGTGGATAAAACGGAACAAATGAAATGGTCAGAGCCAAAAACAAATGAGAAAGTCCTAGGTTTTGTCGGGGAAGAAAGACGACTTTTAGGAGAAACTCGAAAGAGGCAGGGCAAGAGAATGAAAAAGATGCATTGAGGTAGTAGGAGTTACTTGACTTACGGTTATAGATAGGAGAATACAGGAAAAACGAGGTGTAGAGAGGAAAAGAATGTCATTTGAATCGTATGAAGAAAGATAGATATGCATGGAGCATAGAAGAATGCAAAGAAAAGAATATTATATGCATATATGTATTTATTTGAGTGTATTGGTATATACTTATACGTGTGTGTACATATATATATATATATATATATATATATATATATATATATATAAATTATGTAACAGTCTGACGTATGTGAATAATAACGTATATGAAGTTAGAAATAACGAACAAAATCATAGAAACACGCAAAAGAGAAAAGAAACTCACATGCTTTCGAGTTTTCGGTGGTTGAGCTACCTTTCTCAACGAAGAGGAGGAAGGAACTGTTATTTATTGATTATATTTATAATTACATTATATATATTTATATATAATGAATTACTTGGATCTTTTCGGCAGGCCATGAAGAGTAAGCTCTGTCATGACCGCCAAAACGTTAAATATATTTTGGTATCCTTTGGTTTCTAAGCTGATTGGAGTCTTTTTCGTTGGAGCATTCTGCGTTATTGCTCAGCGGTTCTCAAAGGAGTGTTTAATTACCCTTACTTTGATAGAGGAATCATTTATATAAGATTTGGGTTTTTGATATGTAAATATTACAAGTAGTAATTTAGAAAAAATTGGAAAATGTAATTTACAGTCTCGCACTACCGAACTCTATAAAATTTCTTTTCATTTTTAATAAAATTAGGACAATTATTTTCTACAATACCAAGGTCTAAATTATTATTAGGTAATCTACCGGTTAAGGTAGGTTTTTGGATGGACACAACTATCAAATAAACATTTTGTAACCCCAAAAAAACCCAATCCAGCAACCTACTCTACATCAGGTCCCTCGTCATCTCTGTGTACTTCTTTCCTTCCTTCATCCCGTCCAACATCCCTATCCTGTTCCTGCCCTTTCCTCTTTTGTCCCTCCCCTCTCCCCCCTATTAAGTTCTTCAACATTCCACTACCGCTCAATACGACTTTCAACCATTTTTCCTGCCTCCATAGAATTTCTCTCAACAAACCCCTCTCCTCACCCACCATCTCCAGTACTTCCTCATTTGTTTTTCTTTCGGTCCATTTCACCTTCTCCATTCTTCTCCACACCCACATTTCAAAAGCCTCCAATCTACGTCTATCCTCCTGCTTCAGTGACCACGTTTCCGCGCCGTACATAGCTACGCTCCATATCAGAGTTTTTACGAGTCTTGTCTTAACATCCCTACTCAACGTTCCCGTCATCAACTTCCTCCTCCTTGAGAAAGCCTTCTTGCCTAGCGCAATTCTTCTCCTTACGTCCATACCACTTTGACCGTATTGGTCCAAAACACTTCCGAGATCTGAAAACTGTTCTACCTGCTCTATTTTTTCCCCGCCTATTTTAATATTTAGCTTAGCCTTTTTCTTTCTGAAAAATGGCATAACCTTTCTTTTATTAATATTGATTCTCATCCCATATTTATCGCACTGAACCTCCAATTCACTCAGCAATACTTGCAACCCCTTGGCTGACTGAGCAACTAATGCTTGGTCATCAGCAAACCTAACCGATTTTACGAATTCCCCTCCGACTTTCATTCCTACCTCCAGTTCTTTCCATGCCTCTTTAATCATTTCCTCCACATATATGTTGAACAGCACCGGTGACAATGGGCAACCCTGCCTTACCCCTCTTCCTAACACTGCCCATCCGGACTCTCCATTCCCCACTCGTACCTGAGCAGTCTGAGACATGTAGAGGTTGCGGATCAGTCTCCTGTCCCTCCAATCCATTCCTATTCTCGCACGCAATACACGCATTAATTTTTCCCAATTCACTCTATCAAACGCTTTTTCGAAATCTACAAAACAGGCAAAAACGTCCTGGTTGTATTCTATATTCCTCTCGATTAGTGATCTCATTACTGCAATGGCATCGCGCGTACCTCTCCCCTTTCTAAACCCAAACTGATTATCCCCTAAGTAATCATTTGCATTAATCTCTATCCTTTTGTTCATGATCCTGAGAATAACTTTAGCTTCGTGGGATATCAAACTTATCGTTATGTAATCCTCACATGATGTAGCCTTTGCCTTTTTTGGAATAGGAACTAACACCGATCTCACAAAATCTTCCGGCCAGATTCCTTCCTCATAGATAGTACGAATCAGTCAAGGTCTAAATAATTAATGGTAAAAGAGAATGTTCTTTGTAAATATTTTCTTAATTTAATGGAATATATTTTATTTAGCGATTAGAACAGAAATTAAAAATCAGAGATATTTCTCATTTCACTGAACTGTTTAAATGTTCCATTGGTTAAGCAATTGATGAATGTGGTAGAAGAGGTTTTCCAGACAAAGGACATCATAAGGTTCTCTAACAAAGAACACGTATAGCTAAAAAAAAGGCAGGTAATATGTAAAGATTATTATTGTCTTCGAATCTTATTACCAGCCTTTCATTACGGTACAATAAATCATTCCTACCCCGAAGTAGGTTGGCTGGAAGCCTATGAAATTATTTGAAAAGCCTGACACCCTGAATAGAGAACTTATGAGATCTATGTAACGTCAATCATTTCTTAAATTTATTCGTTTAGGGAATTACTTTAATTACTATTAATGGGCGTAAGGTTAAGTGAAATCAGTCAATGCGTTTCAGGGAAAACGCAATGCTTGATCAATGTGTCAACGTTTTTACTTCCGTATTTAACTGCAGAAATGGCATCGTACCAGCAGACGAAAAATTGCACTAACTGTTGGCAATGGGCGTACTCCAGAATGAGAAACGTCTCTCTAAATTAATTTGCACTGATAGAAAGGGCCAGCGGTCTATTAAGTCTCATTTAGGTACACATCTGCGTCACAACCACAAGAACTAATCCTTTGGCCCGCTATTTCTGTTTTCCACGAGCGGAAAGAGTCCCTTCTCTCTCCACCAATACGAATCCTTCCCACATCATTCCTCTTCATTTTTACATTGGAGCCTCATCTAATTTCAATTTTCCTTTAATTTTCAAATTTGAGCAAAGAGTAAAATATACTGAATGTATTTCCATGAGCTCTAGTAGAGGCAAATTGACCATGAACTTAATTTATTGCATTTTCAAAATTACCCAGGTTTTATAATGGCCACTTTTTTACGCATAAATAAGTTTGCAAAAAACTTCTTTTTTTCAGGATAAATTTGGAGTGATCAAAGCAATTTGAAAAACACCAACGATTTTAATTTATATCATACATATAAATTCAATCGAAAAATGATTATGCACCTGCAAAAGTGTAGTATTTCGTTTAATTTTCTTACAGTTCCTAAGCAGGCGTGTACCAATAAACTGAATTTATGGTATTTTTAAAGGGACAGTAGTAAAAATGCGGCCGCCTCCACTTGTGAAGTTGTGTTTATGCGGATATAGATACAAGTTAAGAAATAATTGAAGAAAGGAAATTGGACTGAAACCTGAGAGCAAAACGTTAATGAAAAAAATGATACCACTACCTAGAACTACCTGCACTTGATCGATGGTGAATGAGGAGGCAATATCTAACCACTGGTTTTCTTTTTCTTCTACTTCTTTCATTTAAATTTTCGCCTTGCCGTCATCACTTCTTCACTCCTCTTTTTTCACTTGTCACAGTCCTTTCTTCCTTAAATCAAGAACTTGAAAGTTGGGAGATGGCATCCGCAAACAATGTACCCCTGTTTCCAATGTCTCATTTACTGCTTAAACCGCAGGCAGGCAAATGGTAAATTAAATTACAATTCATGCGACACATTTTTGAACAAAGTAATTACTTAATTGTAAATAAATTAATCCGGGTGCCCCTTTATATATTACCTTAGCCGGTAGATTACCTAATAATAAATTATATATATATATATATATATATATATATATATATATATATATATATATATATATATATATATAGCGTTGAATGGTGACAATCTTTCGGAAAAATACACCATTTAAGGAATAAGAACCTCAATAATTCCTCCGATGAATCCGATTTAAAAAGATATGTAGGGATAAGGAAAATAAACCTCGAACCCAATAAGATAAAACCCTATCTAAACTTTAGTCTTGAACATTCCGTCTATTGATTAGTGGGAATTTAACCATTAAAGAAATACTATAAGTTATTCGTGAAGTTTTGACCACCACATTCGATATTCTCACCTGATTTCAAATTTTCATTAGAACGCACCCATTATTTCACTCCGTAGTCGTCTCATTCATCAATACCACCCCATTGTCTCTTTTGGAGAAAAATTAATTAAAGTATGAGATTTCTTCATCCTTCGCCTTCTCTAGACCCTATGGTAATATCTGTCATTAAAAAATCCAATATATTTTGCTCAACAACTTTCCCCTTGCTTTGCCAGATCCTAGTTCTGCCACCATGTTCGTTTTGCTTGACCCTTAGTATCGCATATGCTTTCAACAACAATAATTAATTAACAATCCCTAAGTATTTCTTTTCTTGTAAGGCAGCAGTTTATTGCACTATTGGTATTTAATTACGGTCCAAAATTATTACTTAAACAACACCAGGTTTTTTAAAAAAAAAGAATGAAAATTCTTTATGCATATGCCATTCTATTCAGAAAGATGTCGGAGTTTCAGGTACTGCCTAGGTTAGGAAAATGAAAACACTATATAGCTAAATAATTGCAAAATGCTTCTTGAGCAGTTATCGCCCAGTTTGACAACTGGGTGATACGGCGAACAGTCAAATTGTTTTGGAGGATCTATTTTTTCTACCTTTCGGATGTTTTCCTTTCATATATATTCGCTTTTCTAGCCAATTTTGTTATTTTAGAATCGCCATTTTTTCCTCTCTGAAACCACATATTCTCTTAATATCTCATCAGGCTTACGTTTTCCTTATTCGATCACGTCCTTTTGCAATTCTCAAACACTCGATACCAAACATCCGGAACACAATTTACGAGAAAGTTAGCAATGTTCCATCCGGCGCAAAGGAGGTAAAGAGAAAGGATTTCCGGAAATAAGAACAGTACACGTCCGATGCCCAGTCGTGCGAACTTACAATTTTAATTCCCTCAATTGATCACGGACATTCACAGCTGTTGTTTCCACTTAAAATTCAAAGGGTTGAAAGCATAAGGTCTTCACGCTTCCGTAGGAAAGAGAAGTGATGACTCCTCCGTCAGTCAATAAGGAAAGTTCGAAAAGTTTCATTTTTTGGTTAAGGTTGAATGAACTTAAATGACCTATGAACGGTAATGGTATAGATATTTAATTAATGTATAGTTTACCGCACCTTTATGTACGTGACTAAATAATTCAATTAAAAGCAACCTTCAAAGTTTTCAATGTAATGCAAAAATAACTTTTAAACGAAACTGATATGAGAATAGTTGAGAATAAAGAATACACTACGCGAGGAAATTTGAATGATGTTTTCAACGTCGTTGAGCAACACTATGAAAAAACATGGTTTAAGAAAGACTACCTCGATCAAGTCTGCTCTTAGGACATTGTGTGGAAATAAACGCTCATATTATTAGAGAACATGTGAATATTACAGTTATAATACCCATTAAAATTTAACAGCCATAAAAAAATAACTTAAACTGGTCCAACACTATGGATATATGGTTCTGGAAATCAATATAATTTTCCACATAATTTATTAATTAAACATCAACCGCGGATTCAACTCTTATGTGACGTCCAAAGCTTACATCTTAATACACAATATATCGTATAAATTATTAAACCGCTCCCTGTGGCAAGTAATTAAATTTTGGGGAAAAGTGAAAAGGTTTTTAATTTAAGCATGAACACAGGATATTAGGATCAAAGACTAATCGTATGAGTTATTTCCACCAATCGTTAAGAAGAGCTAAAAATAAATTAGGTTTTTCGATGACGAGTAGTGTGAAACATCTCTAGCAATTCTACACAAAAGTGACAATGAAGTGCACCAATGCATCTCGGCGCTGCAAAAGTCACATAGAAGCGAAAATGTGACCTTCACCAACAACGAGTGCAAATTAGAGAAACCGAGAGAACTGACGATGTAAAATGCGATTAGTTGTTCAGTGCCATCATATGATTTCAAGTAGCATGGGATTAACCTGATATTTCGCCTGCGGAACTAAAACTGGGTATACTATAAACGTTTGTAAGGCAACGGGAGACTCCTTGGCAACCATGAGAAAACTAGGACCAATCGTATATTCACGCTTCTTTCGTGAGCAAGAAAGATCTGGCGAAGATGAAAGATCAAAGAACCACTGAGATGGATAGATAAAAATGGGTCCCTTTGGGTTTAAGCTGTGAACGAATCCAAGGGTCCATTTCAAATAATCATTGGCGAGTTATTTTAATTTTGGAAACTTCGATTTAATTTTAATTTCGTTTAAAAGTAAATATTGTACCATTTTACACTTCTTATACTGGATTATGGTAAATGCGATTTTGAATGACTTATTTTTTCTCTGAACCTTCAGTAAATATTTCTTTAAGAGTCGTTAACAGGGTAAATATGACGACAGAATTATTCATCACAAATCATATCGTGGAGGTTTCCTTAAACGAATTCAACCATTTAAAACTCTTATAACTATTTACATTCCCGCGGTGTATACAATAGTGAACATTTTGTCTACAACAAAAGTTAACATCTTTCTTACGGGAAGGCCTTGCAAGTGTTGTATTTACAGTTTCAATAATAGTAAATCCTGACAAGAGATAGGAAACTTAACTTAATCGCCAAGTCGAATCGTCATATTAATAACTTTCAATCGCATGAGCTAATACAAGTGTACTCAAACGGTAGTACTTTTAATTTTGTTTCAGAATGATTAGCTAGGGAGGGAAAGTAAAATTTCTTGGGTTTGAATTCAGTACACGTTCCGTGAATAACATTTTATCATTCCTTATTCTATGCAGTTCACAGCGAAAGATGGATTTGTCCTTCCCTGTGCTGAGCATCTGTAAATATTCACCTATGATTCAGCATTAATTCCACTTTTTTCTCGCTCAAGAAAATCGAGGAATCAAGCCTACAATCACTCAATTTAGACACTAGACACATTGGTTAGACACGTCAGATGCAAGTAAGAAATTAATCTTCTCTATTTGTTTTAATGGGTGCTGCTCGATCAAGGTGCAGTGATATATATTCTCACATGCCCCACTCGCTCGGCGCGTTCTTTGCAGGTCGCATTCACCGCTTAGACAAGTTCACAGTATTGCATATCGAGTAAACACCCGCTTAAGATGCATACGGCCGTTAGGTAACACTACCAGAGTTTCTTTAAATACATAGTTCCATTATAACTTTGAATTTGCGTATACGGATTCGTCCAGAAGATATTTAGTCATGCAATACTTTGAGAAAAATAACCTACCCACAATCGTAGTAACCTTCGAAGTACTCCCCTTGGAAACTCATACACTTATGCCAGCGTATCTTTCACTTTTCAAAATATCCACGTAGTCCTTTCTCATAATGTTCAACAGCTGTATTCTGTTTTATATCGTCCAAGTCAAGAATGTCGTGCTACTGTTGCAGAGGACTTGCTCCAAACCGCAAACGATGATCCAGGTTTTTAAAAGAAAGGACATAACTGGAGATGAGTAATGGGTCTACGGCTATGACTCTTAAACAAAAGCAAAGTCTTCTCAACAGTCAGTTGACGAAATAAAGGATTAACTTCACCATCCCACCCTCAGGAACTTTCCCTGCTGCCTTTTTCCCTACCTACCTTGAATTTACCGCAACTTTCCAACCTTACCGCAACCTTATTACATATTTCTAGCAAAAAAATCCTCAATTAATTATTAAAATTTCAATCAGAAAAAGGGAGCGTGCACAGAAAATTTTAATGAATTTTAACCGATATCTCAGAAACCTTACCGTGACTTTTATTTTTCGGCCACTATTTCACCAGATGCCTGAGTAAAAAACTTACAACTCTTTAAAGTAACCTGCTGAGTTCACCAACTAGGTTCCTTCGACATCTCACGAGAATAAAGACATCGTTTCCTCGGCAGTTTATTGGGAACCGCCCAAGAAAAACAGGAATAGTTCCCACCTTCAAAAAACGTCCAAGCGAGACAAAAGAGAAACTCACCAGGAATGGGTGTTAAAAAAAAAAAAATTCCCTTCAATACTGACCTTCGAAACTAATGAAAAACTTACTTCTATTAGATGACACTCGTAATATATATTATATTTACGCAAACGAGGGGAAAGTGGCTTGCTTATGGCGGCCAAAGCCTCGGCCCAGCCCCCTGCCTGCTCTCCTTTCGCTTGCTCCCCTGCGACTCATGCTAAGAAAGAAAAACTACTAATAACTAACTAATACTTTTAAGAGTGTTTTCGGCTTCATTTTAAATTTAACTTTTACACGCAATCACAACTGACAGGGTGAGCGAGCGAAGTTATTGAAGTTGACTTAAATTCATAAATAAAGAAGTGTGTAAATGAATAAATCCTAACTGATTTCAACATTTTATTTCTTCTTGGCGTTTTCCCCATTCATTTATCGACAATGACAAGGGTTGCTGGGAAGATGACATCATTTAGCGTTGCATTTTAGAAATTTTGGAATATTTTGTAAAAGTTCTTGCAACTTTGAAACGGAAAAGGAATTTGATTATAAAAATAAGAAAATTCATACAATTTTCTTTCTTATTAAACTTCTACCGAGTTGGTGGAATCATTATTCCGACTTGAATCACAAAAGAAATAAAGCTATCAAGCGTTAAAAATTAATTTTAGAAGCATTAATTATGAAAGATAATTCTCATTGGTCTGGAATAAAATATGAGCCTTTAGGTGTACAAATTGTAGCATATTACGTAATTGAGGAATGATGATATGTGCAAAGTTTGAAAGTGTTTCCAGGCTGAAAGTTGTTCATGATTCTTAAAAATTAGCGCTATAGAAAAACTATGATGTTCTAAGCTACATGTATTTATAGAATACATGTCGGTAAAATAGAAAATACCAATACTAACAATCCTGCATTTGCTTTCTTTAGGGGCTAAAAACATCTTGTTTAGCACCTATTTTGACTGTGAAACTTTTTAGGTACCACAAAGTATTATTATTAGGTAATCTACCGGTTAAGGTAGGTTTTTGGATGGACACAACTATCAAATAAATATTTTGTAACTCCAAACAAAACCCAATTCAGCAACCTACTCTACATCAGTTCCCTCTTCATCTCTCTGTACTTCTTTCCACCCTTCATCCCGTCCAACATTCCTATCCTGCCCTTTCCTCGTTTGCCTAACATTCTCCCCTCTATTATCTTCTTTAACATCCCACTACCGCTCAATCCGCCTTTCATCCATTTTTCCTGCCTCCATAGAAATTCTCTCAACAAACCCCTCTCCTCATCCACCATCTCCAGTACTTCCTCATTTGTTTTCCTTTCGGTCCATTTCACCTTCTCCAGGGAAAGGAACTAGCCCCCTTACCCTGATGTGTTAATATTCACACGCCGTCGGGTTTGGTACATGGGTGAGCTCTACCATCACCTACTAAACCGACTTTCTGGTTGATTACTGTGTTTATGGTTTACCACAACGTATATACTTTTCAAAATTTATAGCTAATTGTAAGATATAAACAATTATTAATAATGATGATGGAAATAATAAAAATGTTATCGGGCCATGTTTTGTAAAAGGTACCGTAATCTAGTGGTTCGAATGTTCGACTACAAACCGATGGACCCCTGTTCAATGTCAGGTAACTCTGGGTAGCCATTGTTTTCCCAAAGACTTTCATTAGGCCAGCCGTTAGCTTACTACGACCATTTAATATAGTGGAACGAGAGTTTGTCCCATATAAAACAAATATATTGATTTTGCCTTGGAAAGGAATGGCGAGAGCCGAAAAGTATTTAACGTGATATACATAAGCAAGCATCAAGCGGATAATACAGCATTGCCTGTTAAGCAAGCACAGAATGGTATGCAGGCAAATATTAAAAGGATATGAATTGGTGTGAAATGTAACTCAGTACATTGTAGCTAAGTATATAAGTAGAAGACCTAAATCACTTACAAGCTTAAATTTATTATGGCCATCGTCATTTTGTGTTAACAGGATGTGATCTGACATTTTTTATTTACGCTTTGAGTTTAACACACAAAATAAAAAATTAATCTCAAGGTACAACTAGTTAGCTTGCGAGAGAACATTAAATATTTGTCTATGCACGCGACCGTGCCCTCATGGAAGAAACTACTCACATCTTGAGCCTTTTACAATCATACGCGAAAACATTACGGAGCACAAGTACTTTTACATTTCTGAATTTGTCAATTTTAAGTCATCTTAAATTTTACATTCTCCTGTGTGTCTACGTAACGTTGATCACAACTTGATCCGAATGAAATCTCTAATCACAAAGTAATCAGTGAAATTACTTTAAACTCTCTCTGACGATTCTCCATGACTTCCGTTCCACTTTCCACCTCACGCCGTCCAATTCTTCCATTGCAATCCCGGTTTTATGATTGTGCCACTCAACTTATCCGAATTGAACACGATGGACCATATACTCGACCCCGAGAAATTATAGTTCAATTTAAACAAGATGAAAATAACATAAGGATCATTTTAAATAACTGAAGTCATGAAATACGGAAGTTATGAACATGCCCCCGAGTCATTTCATTTGCGTGAATTTGTCTTTATACTAAAAAGATGCTCCAAGAAGAAACACATTTTTCATGAGAATTTTTTCTGAAGATATATACATGCTGTATTTTCAACGAGTAGGATAGTAGTGTCATTTGAGTCACGACCGTACGAAGGAGAGATTATTTTATGATTCCACTGTAAACCACGCACTTCTCATTTTTGGCTCTTTGGTGCATCGCAACATGGATTGAAAGGACAATCGAAGAGTACAAACGCGAGAAATATGTTTGGGTATGTGACATGAGAATATTAGAGTTTTCCCCTAATTCGTTATAGCAAAAATCTACTGTTCAATCACAAATATTTAGTCGCAGTACAATGTTCAACTGCTGAACTTTTGAAATGTCTGAAAAGTATTTCACTTCACTAGGGCATAGCAAAAATACTACAGATATTCTTTACTCTGAGTGAGTTGAAAGTAAATACTACCATCAACTCACAGCGTACACTTTTCCCTTCGCTTCATAAAGACCTTCAAGAGAGCCAACTCCTTCGAATACACTTCCTCCTCCTCATCCCCTCCCCTCTTTTTGTCTCCCAATCGTCTGAAATTACCGGAACAATATCAGTCTCCCCACCTCTAATATCGATTTCGTCAACCTTTCAGCTAAGAATAGACGCACTAGGCCCAAATATGTTTTTAAAAAAATGCACGACACAAGTCTGCCACAAGAGGAGAGAGAGAACAGTGGGAGGGACGAAAAGTTCCTTCTACCTCCCTTATACCGCCAAAACCCTTCACCCCCTTCCACCCGTTATCCCTCCCGAGCGTCCGTCCCTCCCTTTTTCCCCTTCCTCCACCCGACCAAAGATCCTGCATTCCCCTTCCGCATTTCCCATTGTTCCCCTCCAAACATCTCCCCTACTCCTTTCTCCAGCCACTTCCTTCCACCTTCCCCATATTCCACCTCTCATTTCTGGGTGGCATAAATATGTTCACTCGACCCTGATATCGATTATCCTGGTTTACGTAGGCTGGAAGAATATTTTTTATTTATAACGTAGTAGAGGTCGATTCATAAGCATGAAAAGGATTGGCGAATGAGTGATTCGTTTTCAATTCCAATACATTTTGCAGAAATTAATTAATTAATGTGCACCATAGGCAACACGACTGCGGTAGATGCTGAAAATATAAAGTAGGAGTGAGTGCCATCAAGTTTTCAATCATGAACATTCTTTTTTTTCCTTTTAGTGGTCCAGAATGCTTTTCATATTCCCCATTTTACTTGAAACTAGTAAGGTTTTATCATACACATTACTTGGTTTATCAAAGGAGTCTAAAAATCTAGCATACATCTCAGTCAACGACGGAATATGCATAACAAATATTCAGATTGCATGTTACCATTGTAGCATGTAACCACATGTAGCGCGCAACTCCATGGGTGCCTTTAGAATTATAGGATTACTGTCTCCGGATAAATAACAAGCCAAGATGAACTTCCTGCTACCCCATCTTCCCTTTCATGATTTATTGTCGCGGTAGATGAGACTTTGCCCGCAGTGGCTGTGGTTACATGATCCCAGTGCCCAAGTCACACAGTAAATCACCTCAAGAGCTGAGCTTTAGAGACTGAGAAGAAAAACATGGACGAATACAAGAATAAAGACTGATTGTATAGAGTACTCGTATGTATAGGTCTCTGAAAAAGAGAGAATCTTGCCAACCTACCCCGGCTCATTGTGAAGCCAATGAATGCTTGATGAGGATGGTCAGCTGTCCTGTACGGAATACCACTGCAGCATTGTCTGACTGCTGGTCAAGGCCCATAGTTACATTGTTGAAAGTAAAATTCGGTCTACCGGCTATCTAACAGTGGAGAACAACAATATTATTGCGGATTGATCATAATTCGCTTCATGCCATATACCCTGGGCACGTTCGTGAATGGTTAGATACCCCATTTTCAATTAATTAAGGGCCATTTCCGAAATCTGTTAATTTCTAATGGTACAGAATAACCAATTGGGGCGTGGGAAGGAACAGCACACTGTAGAGGGAGAATAAAATGCAGCGATAACGATTGTATCAAGCAAGCAAGTCAAAAGGATGCAAACAATATTTTTAATCGGATATTCCCTTTTATATCAATAAATGCTGTTTACAAATTCAAATACGGGAGAATATGAGATCCAGGAAAGGATTCTCCAAAAGAGTTTCAAGGAATTATTAATTAAAAAATAAGAGTGACGCTGCCCTAGAAAAAAATCTTCAGACATTGCATCCCTTATTCAAGTCCAATTCTACCAATGGTATCCTATCCGCTGTCCTTATATGGTGGTTATTCACGTTGTGGATATACTAATAGCAAAGGTGAAACTCCTTCCGGTTCGTCAAAGTTGGAAGCAAGATAAAAAGGCATACTACGCTTTCGAGAGTAGAATAAAATAAAAACTGCTACAAGAGGTTCAAATTAAAGGCCTTTCTGAAGACTGTTCTGCACTCAAAGCGCTTTAATTGCAATAAATATTGATACATCCATAATCCTTGCTGAAATGCTCATAGCATTCCTTTGTCTACCTTAAAAGAGTATGGATGAATATAAGGGTTGGAATGGCTTGACTGCAGAAAAATAATATTGCCTCCCGAGTATTTCCAACTAATCCATCAAATTTAAATCACTGTCCTTTATCATAAATGAATTCTAAAATATTAACTTAAGCGATGAGGAATCGACATGAAACTCGGATTTATTAAACCCAGCACTGAGGTAATAATATATTTGAACAAATTATTACTAAATTTGAATCATCATATATATTACTTTTGAAAGGCTTTTTTGTGTGTTTGCCATGTGCACCGGAGAAACACATTATTTTACACGAGTAGGGCATTGTCCGAAAGCATTACTCAAATTTTTATTGGTGATTCTATCTTTCTTTCATACATATAGGTATCGGATCGACACATTTTTTTGTACAAGGTTGATTATGAAATACGCCGTAGATCGTATTTTATCGTTTTATTAAACACAACCGAATGATATGTAATAATAGAGCTTAAAAATATTATTTCCCTATCAAATGCTTAGATGCGGGTGCGTAATTCCATGGAATTCAAGCGTAATAGCTAGTTAAATAATCACACGAATCCACCATGTAAGGTATTATGAATAACTGAGATTATTTAACATGTTATATTATTTCCGGTTATTAATAAAAGGAATACTACATACGTGATATTAATTGTAAATGTGCAAAACTACGTACAATACCCTACATTTTCGATGATCGAGCAATTTACTAGCTTATCCCGGGAAAGTTGGAGAAATTTGCGATTGCCATGAAAAAAACATCGACCAAGTGAAATAACGACGCAAGTGTAGCATCTAATTTCTCTTTAGCAAAATAATTCATTATCTAGTCAACCTTATTTTCTATGCTGAATATTATGCGCACAGTTCATATTTGCGGCATTAATAATTCTCTCTTTCAAAGAATTCCTGACAAATGTATTCTTTTTTCAAGATTATACATTCAGAAAAATTATTTACATATAATTTGAATGAAATACTGCACATAATGAAAAGAGAAACTTTATAATTCCACATAGATTTCTATCTATCTAATTAATCTATGTGGAATTATAAAGTTTCTCTTTTCATTATGTTAAGTCGATTCCATGAAGTCACGCCCGAGACAACGAAATACTGCACGATAATAATCAAAAGGTTCGGCTAGTATTTATTAATTTCGCAGCAAAAATATTTATCAAAATTTCGGTTTTTTCATCTTTCCGACCTTGTAATATCTGAAGAATCAATGAAATTTAATAAAATAATTGTAATAATCAATTTAATTAAGCAAATCCCTGATTGATCGAAAAACTAAACCACGACAGATTATAGAATATTCGTAGAGCTAAAAATGTTATTTAGAAAATGCAAAAGGTAACCGTTTTGCAGGAAAACGACATCCCATAAATTTAATAACGAATTCTTCAATAGCACTCATAATTTGTTACGGAGGCCACCAATTTTCAGTGTACGTGGGTTCCCCAGGCAATCGATCTTTAAGGGATTAATCTAAAGGTGTCGGGAGAAATGACCAAAGGTGGCCCTGAATCGATCATAATGGGAGAGGCATTCAATCCTACACCTCGGGTACAAAAATTGATGACGCAGCAAACCCGGCTTGAATCGCAATTTTAATCCATTTAAAAATCTTACCTCGAAAAGTTTTTTTCTTAATCGAGACCAAAATCAGAAATGGGATTACTTCACTAGGAATACTATGTTATGGGTGGTAGGATATTGGTCTTCCGCACACACTAAGATCAATTTAATACGCTGGGGGTGTAATGGAGTATTATAATGGTTGAAAAAACGTAGAAGATAATCCAACAAGTGGAATTCAAAAGGAAAATACGGAGAGAAATACAGGGGAAGTTTTAGGAGTTTTTAAATGGTAATGTGAAAATCTTAAACTTAACTTGCAATATTTTTAATATAGAGACAAACACTAGATAGATAAGTTTTAAACAGCACAATATTGTATCAACAAGAACTAAGTTTATCTTGTACAATGACACTTATTTAAGACTTAATTGGTGAGAAAATGTATTGATAAATCGTCACCTAGAGCAAAAATGATTCCACCAGATAAACATTTCATTAAATTCCTATTACCAAAAGCTAGATATGGGAATATTTTAATGAAATAAAAATGTTCAATATTTTTATTAAAAATTAAAATAATATTAAAATTTGTTAATGAAACTTTTTCAACTATCTTTTACATTTTAATTAAATATTAAACATATTTGAAATTATCGTCGGTGATTTTAGCTCCAACTAATTAAAGAATAAGAAAACTACTTACTTATTACACGTTGCTTTTTTATATCACATTAGGTAATAGCTGACATGTTTATATGAAATTAAATCCACATACGTGATAAAACATACGGGGTAAAACCAGCCGATTAAGTCGAATTGGGAAAAAATTAATTTAAATATGTCTCGTGTTTACTATATTACCTGGATTCATAAATAATATTACTTTATTTAAATGCTATAAACATTATATTGTATCATTTAATCAAACATTTATCATTAAAATAGTAATTTCTTAAGAACAGCGTAAACTACTGGTGTAACTGAACTGTCCACTCATTCCGAAATTTGCATTAATAAAGAAATTCAACAAATAAAGGATATTTCCAAAGCAAAAATATCTGTTTTCATATTGTAGTAATTATTATGAAAGGGTGTTAAAATGGTATTGTAAAACCGATTAACAAATCCGAATACAATACGTACATGAAAATGTATAATGATTGCACAATCAACCGAAGTACATTTCTGTAACCATGCAGAAGAATACATTCCGAAACTTGTACCGTATTCCTCATTCAAAATGATTCCTACTTGGTTTCGTCCATAGAAATGTCTACCTCCAAAATTTCCTGAGATGGTGAAGTTCCTTCAACACAAAGTAACAACAGTTCGTGACAAAATTTTCAATCGGATTTTCGGGTAAAGGTCTATTAAAATCTAGCACCAATTAAAATGGACATTTACCCAAACTCACATTGATTTCCGATAAGATATAATTTTAGTGGAAATGACGCAATCAGCTAAGGGTAGATGTAAACGGTGGAACCAATCATAAATGGAGTTAATATCGGATTATATACAAGCCTTGTAGTTTAAAGTTAATAGTATGAATTTTTATCATTTTACAAGCTCATGTTTTAGGATAACAATAAGAAATGAACTTGCATATGTAGATGGTGTTATCAATGTCTAAAAATTCGAGTGAACAAAATGTTAACCTTTTTCGAAGACGCCCGGTTTATGACTTAAGCAGAACAATCAAATGGAAATAAAACCTTTACCATGGAAAGTCGAAAAATTAGAAATAATGGACTATTCCATCATTGAAACGCTGGATTACCCATCCTCACGAAAATGGTTCTGTCTTAATAAAAAAATAAGGCCTAATACTTTCCGGAAGAAAACACGATTCCATGGTCACGGTGCTTATAAAAATATAAGAATCGATCGTAACACGTCAAATATTCTTTCTGCATTATCTCCGCGCTCAGCTCTGCTAAAAAATAAATGCTCAACTTCTGCCAGACTCAGTTGTTTTTCAAGAGAAAAATACTCTGCTTCAGGTATCCATCGTTGGGAGAGCTATCAACTTCATATTTACACTTCATGAAATCGAAATTTCTGGGTTAAGAAACACTATATTTTATGACGGAAATGCCAGAAGCTGATATCCCCGGTCTTCGTTCCCATTAAAAAACCTTTTTGGTAATGGTATATTAGGGTAATATATTAAATGTGACTGAGCCTGATTCACTCTTTGAAGTTAAATCAATCGATAGTAAAAATATGAGTGGTAATATGGAGGATTAATTATTTAAACCAGCCTTTTTAGATATTCAGATATAAATAATTTTCTTCCATTTATTTTGGAAGAGTTTTTATATACGGATATATACGAATTAAATAAGTAATCTATTTTATCAGATTCAAGAAGAATTGTCAGCTCATCAGAAGGTAACACAAAAAGCAATGAACTGGTGATAGCATACTGAAATGTAACCATGACCTTTAGTTCACTGATTTTTTTCACAATTATTATGTTCTCACCAGTGTATCACATTACGTATCACCGCAAAATTTGCACAAGGCAGTGAAGCCTATCTGGAAATAAAATTCAAGCGGTCCTAATAATAAGGGCTATAAAACTATAAATGCTATTTAAAGTCATAATATAACAATGCAGGATTACAATAATATTCACGTTTATATTCCCATTTTCCCAGCGTCCTCTCCCCTTGTTTCAGTAGAAAATTATGATTTATAATAGTGGATATTTTTTAAAAGGCAGAGCATATTTTTTATAATGAAATTCTCTACCAAGGACTAACAGCACTAAGAGATTTATCGAAAAATCTTTTAAAATTAGTTTTTCATGTCTCTTTGCCTCATATTTCAATTAATTTCTAAACAAACCTAATAATTTCAATCAATTTTGCCATGGTTAGTATCGGAATGCAATTTTCAACCTCCAACCAACTTAAAATAAATATCACGCTCTACCAAATCAGCCATCTCACCCGATAACGTATCACAGATGTCATAGAAAAAATTTGCAGAATTTTTAATAGAACTCGAATATTCCTGAGCTGACGCTTATTTCGTTTTACTTCCATCTAGTTTTCTGGTTTATCCATTGAGGCCTTCGAACGCCACTCTGGAAATTATATTTTATATAATGGCCTTGTTTTGCAGTGTCCGAAAGAAAATGTTTGAGGAAATAAAAATGTTTTAGTTTACTAAATTTATGTCACTAGCGTACAAACTGTTGGTCACAGATGAAGAACCTCTACTTAAATTACATTGGTGTTTCTCCTCCCAGGTTCTAGGATCACCAGGCCTCTAGGTGAGCTTACTCTGCCACAGATTATGTAGAACTACCCATGTGAAAACTATATCTCCTCAAGAATAGCCACACCATCTTCAAGATCACCCCCTGAATTTATTGATGATTAAAGAAAAGCAGTTCTTGAGAGGGGTAATTACAGCCTCTTGAGCTGAGAGAGTTGCTCGGATGGTACGAATGATACGCCTGGCATAGACAACGACTACTCCCGTGTACATACGGTGAGCACTCTCGGCGTCCCTGCGGAGGCCATTCACCCGCACCATGTTGCCACTACAGAGTATGCAGTGCTCTGGCAGTGAAATAACTCGATCACTCACGTTGAGGAAAAGTTGTGGGAGCTGGTAGGCCATTAGGTTTGGGGGTTACGAGGAGCTCAACGGGGTAGTGCATTGCGCCATTCGTTTGCATCATCGTGTTCACGAAATTGCGGTGCATTTCTGTCTACCCCTTTTATCGGCTTCAGCAGCGTTATTATTAACGCCAGTCTTTTCATTCTCTGGTTCCAGAACTATCAAAATGTTCCACGGGTTTATATGGACCGTTGGAACTATGTAATAATTATCTACTCATGTGAACCACCTCATGTAATGGATAGAGGTATGTGAGCAAGGTACTCAGTATAACTGGCGCAGTTGTTCCACTAGATGATGTGGGACATAATGGAGCAACGTTCCCATCTTTCTACCACGCGCTTCATGATTAGATGGCGCAATTCTTTCGGCAATAGTTGAGGGACCTACGAGATGGGAAAGGGGTCTAAACAGACAGGTTTCATCTCCTGCGATGGAATCAGTGGCCTATGAAAACATGTTTTCATTATTATTCGAAATGAAAGTTGCTAAGTTCGAGATAATAAAAATTCTGAATCGAAAAGGTGGTTGAGACAGTATTAGTGACCAAGCAAACGCGAGTATTTCAATGATGAATTCGGAATCCAATTAAAGCAGTAAGTCGTACATCGTCGTGACGGAGATGTAAGGCACCAATTCGATAATACGTAAGCACATATATATTAGATATAACATTGATAGCTAGTTAGCGAAGGTGTTCGAGCTCAACGCAAGATATTTAAATTAATAAAGAAACTTTTTTACGACTAAAATCCCCTCTTGAGTCACCATTCTATTTGAAGACGGGGGTCCGTGTCCCTCCGCTGCCACCATGTTGCATAGGTTCTAAAATGACCTAAAGATGATCTCAGTTAGACCACTTTATTCATAAACTACCACCGCTAAATAACTCACATGATCTTGTAACTAATGCTAATTTAAGGAGCACGGTAAAACAGTCATTACTTTCATATTTGAGAAATATAAGGA
Organism: Hetaerina titia; assembly: GCA_037158775.1. Lineage (NCBI taxonomy): Eukaryota > Metazoa > Arthropoda > Insecta > Odonata > Calopterygidae > Hetaerina > Hetaerina titia. Next base: position 62,575,803 of record CM073777.1, on the reverse strand, counting down.
TTTCTTGGTTTCAACGTCTGTCGAATTTTTACTCCCTCCAAATTTACATCATAAGAGGCATATTTTTCCAAATTTTACGTTCCCAGATCAAAGGGTTTGGTCTGGATGATGACAATTTAGACAGTAATCAAGTTAGGACATTTGTATTTTTGTGTACACAGGACAGATAAATACGCTAAAAATATCACTGCGAGCCATGATACTAGTGTTCTTCGTAGTATCTGCCTAACCGTCATAAGATTAAGAACTATAAGATGGAAAAAAATGAAAACGGCTCGAAAAGAGTCATATTAATCAATCGTTCTTGTTTCCAGAAAATTAAAATTCATAATTTCCTTCGAAGGTAGACCGATGTCATATTTTTCAAAAGAGATACTTATAAAAAATTAATGGACTACTTGTATTTGACAATTTTAAATTAATACTCTCAAGGGTTACTTCATTCACACTTTGTCAGACTTGCGCAAATCTACTCACACAAATGCTTGCTCAAATGATGTTTTATAAATACATCCTTAATTTTATGTAATTTGTAATTTGAATAATCAAACGCTTTGTTTAATGACCACGTAGCCATATATGCAAAGACCTGATCAATCTTTATATCTGGCAAACCCACTTATCTCGATACAGTTAAATTTTTATACCAGAAGAAAAATGATTGCCTAAATATCCATTCCAATCTTGTATTTTCTTTCGATTTTAATTAAAATACGCGAATAAATTTCATCTGAGATATTGTACCTATTGCTTAAAAAATGAAATTATTACAAAAACTGAAACCATTTACTTCTGAGACCGTTAGTCAATCAAAATTTTTATTTCATTGTTCTTTTCTATGAAATGAGGAATATTCCTAGCATCTTTAAAAACAGAAAACACTTCACGAATGTCCAAAATTCTAGATTTAACTACCACAGTCGCCAGAGTAAGTAATTTGTAGCTGGGTGTTGAAATAGCTTGCTTCCTTCATAATGATTGCCCCTTTTTATACACGTCTCGAACTACTCAGGAAAAGAACACGAAAACCTTGATTCCATCTACTCACTATCTTTCCGAGACATGCTACGTGCAAGAGGTTGCGGGACGAAATCTAAAATAAAATGAAATAATGAAGACTACTGAGAACCAAATGCATACTTCACTCCGAGAAAATGCTATCACCCAAAATTAATTGATGCCAATGTTCCGCGTGCGTCAACTTAAAGATTTCTGGGATAAATTCAACTACGAGACAGAGAATGTTAATTTTGTGGATACTGGGATTTAAAAGATGCATAAAACGGAAGCTGTTATGGTAAATGGGCCGTAAGAGCTACTGGAGGAGAGGCACACTGGTCTGCACAAGCGTGGTGTAAAGACTACTAAGGTCTGAAGAATGCCTATAATACATGTATCCTAGAGTTTACACTACGAGAAACTGCTTTGTATGCTCACTGGAATCTACATCAAGGATATAATACGAACCCCAACGTATTACGGTCGAAGGGATCACGAATATAAGACTAGAGAGATAGACTGCAAGACTGACAGGTTTAAAATGTCATTTTTTCCAAGAACGATAAGGGACCAGAATGCTTGTAGCCGAAATTCCCCAGGACTTAGTTCACTACAATAAGTATTAACGTACAGGTTAGGGACTGCGCGAGGATATGTGTGTATGTATGTGTATACATATATTTTAATATATGTATATATAGATATATGTATGTGTGCATATATATGTGAATATGTATATATGTATATATTTTTTCTTACAGGTTCCCCCCACCTTTGCTCACCTAACCCCCAACCCCCTCAACCCTTACCCTTCCCTCATGGTGCTACACCCCCTGCCACACACCTTTTTGGTGGCTCGCAGGGTATTTATGTAGATGTAGATGTACAGTTTTTAGCTAAATGGCCTAAATCCAATTGCATATGATATTATTAAAAGTAATATATAATGCAATGTACAAGTTATTGCAGTTATTATTGAGTTCTTTATAAGACTAGCACAAGAATAATTAAATAGAATTAACCACAGAAGACAAAATTAATGAGATTCCCGAGAAGTATGAATACTAGGTTTAATATTAAATGAAGGAATAAACTGAAGAAGTCCATGTATTTGGGGCAGCATTTTATAAGAACATGAGCATTTCAATGGTGAAATAAAGATAATATTGCGGTAACAATAAATTCATTTGAAAGAAGTAGAGAATTGAAGACAATTCACTGAGTGAAAATGTGAATAAAAGAACAGAACGCACTTTAATTTGAACAGCTGTGCTTTATCGATGTGAGACCTGGTCTTTGAGGCAAGATCATGAGCGTGGATTGAAGGCTTTTGAGACGCGAGTGTCATGGAAATAGATGAGAAAAGTAAATTGGAGAGGAAGACAAACTCTTAGGTTTTAAAAAGGTTGGGCGAATAGAGGAAGTTATACTGGGGGAAATACGAAAAAGGCTGAGAATGTTGATGGAGGAAATATTGAAGGTTGTGTGTTGGTAGAAGAGGGAACGTTGGGAAAGCAGGGTGGAGGAAGGATGGCTAGGCTTTCTAGACACTCGGAAGGCTGGCAGCAGTCACGAAGAAATGAAGGAGAAAATATGAATTTCTCACGATACTAGAAATAAATAGTCAATAGGTACCTTCCAAAACCTACCTTTAATGTAGGTAAAATATTTAAAGTTCGTACATAAGAATCACAATTTATAATACTTCCATCCCTACTCTGGATCCCTCTGGAAGGAGTTTTAATTTAATTTTAAATGTTTACATTAGCTCTCGGTATCATTTAATTGCTTCGTTATTGATTTGGAAAGGAATTGGGAATTATAGAAATAATTGATTGACCTTGATTGATTGATAACATGTTACTTGTGAATATTCAAAGACTACAATTTCCGCTACGACATCAACGACGTACCCCATAGGGGCTTTCTTAATCTTTCATCGTAGGTTACTATCGTGCACACGACATTCCTCTCCCGCAGACAACTTCCTAGAACCACCTGTTCTTCGCATTGACTCTCCTATTTCCCGAAGTATCATTTCCCGGGCCAAAAACAAAGAAAGAGAACGAAACAATGAAATATTCGCCTGTTTTCGATCACTTGGAACTTCATTCACTTTGGAGGCTTTCGGATATAAAATTTCAAACGTAATTTAAAATGCCACCTCATCAGATATCAGCTTTAGCCGAAAATTCAATTATTTATGTGCCTAACTCAGAAATTGAATTTTAAATTTGGTTTCTTAGAGTGGACATATAATCAATTACATTTTCAATTCACTGTCAATTTACCCGTTATCCACAATATTATGGAATATATTATAACACCATAAAAGAATAATTTGCAAGCATGACTTTCTAGGGCAGGTCATTCTTGCATGGAAATAGACCTAGGTTAAGTACAATGAAATATTGTTGAAAAGCTGGCATTAACATCAATTTAACAAAAAAAGGTAACCATACGCAGGGTTACTGCGTGGCAACAAATTAAAATGTGCCTTTAAAGTTTCGTGCATGAACTTTAACTTATTCTTTTTGATAAACTTCAAAATGTTTGACGAAAAAGATTCACAATTAGTAGTTTTATATTTCAAGGAAGAAAGAATTTTTTTAAAATAAATTAATAACACTACTAATTATTTTCGGATTATGCAGTGACAGAATACCTCCAAGAGGTTATATCAGAGTAAATAAAAATATGCAAAGGCGAGGGAAATAGATATTGTAGCATTTGGGTACTAGCGGTATTCGGATGATGGTTTTAATCAGCAATTTCTTAATTTTTTTAATATATTAGCGGAAAACATAATATATGAAGTAATTAGAGAGGGAAAGTGATTTACATAACTTCTTATTACATTAACTGGCGTGAAATAACAGCTGAGCCGTAATTACTTAACAAAAGATAGTGAAATTTGAATCGTGGGAATCAAGCAGCGTATTTCAAGCAGTCCCTCTGAATAGAGCTCTCCTACGTCTTGCGGATATTTTTAAGCGCTAAACAGAAGAAAGCATAATCCTTGCGCAACATGAAATTCCCTTGATGAATCCTTTAACCTCCCTGACAGGCCGCAGCAAGGATATTGAAAATGGTTAGGTCACTACTTACAGAATAAGTGTTGTGAAACGATATAGGCAAAAAATGTACGTTTGGCTTCACAGAAACCTGAGGCAACGTCCACCAATATACGGAGCACTGAGGAAACGTCCACCAATGTAGGGAGCGTCGAGCTATTAATAGACAAGAAAACCGTGAAACTGGATTCAATTTTAGTCCTGTAACAACTAATGGTAAGGTAAATAGAGGGGCATGTAGACACAGACAAGTTAAAGAATGCCTCAGGGAAGAAGAAAACAAGTCTCATGGCCAAGCAAAATAAACGTCTTGTTTGACTAAAGCCGAAATCTAAAAAGAAAAAGTCGTTTCTTTCAATATAGTAGAAATATTTGTAAACTGGTCATACCAGGAAAGTTAAGAGAAGTGAATAAAGTTCCTTTTGTCGCTCACTAAGATCACAGCGCTTACACTTCACCCTATATTCCATTCGTTTTATGAGTTCACTCGTAGATCATGAAAAGGACCACTGGTATCCAATACTGTATTTTTTCCGCAGAACACATTTTGAAAATAAAAAATTCCAACACAGCTAGTCACTTCGCCTATTTTAAAAGACTACTTTGAGAAAAGAACCCTATACGAGATACACCTTAATTTATAGTAATATTCTTGTTTCCTGAAGTTAGGTCGGTTGAGCACTGTGACGCTGTTAATTTAACGGCTAAAAGTCTAACTTCATCAAATTTTGCTAAGATTAAAATTCATTATATTGTTGCTCTGTCAGTAGTACGATATAAACGTATTGTGACAAAATTCTAGCATTTTTTTACTTTTGCTTATTAAAATATCTAAACCTTTTCTGATTTGTCTTTATATTGATCAAAATTTATATACACTTATTCAACTTATGAGACCATATACATGATAGATAAAATCTAGTTTTTTCCATGCCAATTGTTGTACAAGTGAAATAGGCCAATTCTAATTTTCAGTTGAGAATGAAAGGTATTTCCTATCGAATAAAGAGTTCATTAGTCATTAGAACATTCAGGAAAAACTCTGTAATAACGGAAAACCAGTATGCATGTTATTTGCATGACGAATCGTACACATGTACGATATGTTGTTCAATTCTTCGTTCTAAAAATACCGGACTCATTTCATAATGAGTCCTCTAGAAATACAATTTGTTGGGTAAAAGTTAAATCAGCAAATATATATCCCAGTGGATTCTATGCCATTAATATTCAATTGTAATGTGCGTGTCCAAGTGCAATTCTATGCCAGCGTTCCTCTTGGCAGCTTAAAAAAAGTCAATAACAATTAATAAGGCAATGCCGATATTATTAATTATATCGGTTTTATCAGAAGAAGGTTCCGAAATTTGGAAGTTTTCATAAGTTAGGAGTAGGCTCCGTAGGTCTTAACTCCAAATCTATGTTAATCTTAGTCAGACAACGACTCATGAGAGCACTTCTAGTCGAAAGTTATGCATAAAAGATTCGGAAGCACGGATGAAAGATTCAGTTTACGATACCGACAACGATTTTCCATCATCTGAAGCATTGCAAGCAGAATCATGATTCTTAATCGAATACATCTATTTCCATGGACTACGAATTCACGTTTTCCAAACTCATGTAATGGTATGTGATGGAAGTTTTAATTTCAATTTTTAAAAACAGCCGTGTTTCATAGGCATCTATTATTTGCAAACTTAACTTTATAAAAGGTTAACTACATAAAGAGTAGGAGATATTAGATATTAAGTTTAAGTGAAAAACAACATAATTTAATTCAAATGAGAACTAATGATAAACTAAAATAAAAGCACGTAGCTTAATTAGGTTTTATGTGTTTTGGTTTTCAGAAAATCACGGAAAAGGCTTTTTATGCCTTAAGAGTAGTTCCCTAAATTAAGGATTGAAAATCTACTAATGAAAATATTAATCGGAAAGTTCATTAAAACAGTTACAAAAATTAAAAATATAATACAATATTTACCCACTTCTATGATAAAATAATATGTGCATGATATATATACGCGTAAAAATTCGTTTTGAATTCGCAAATGTCACATTAATAAAGAATGGTACACGTGCTTGGAAATGAATGAACTAAATAAATAAACCTATGAATCTGTATCGCTTATTTTAATAATAAATTTCCAAATCAAAGTATATGGTGAAGTACTCACTTCAGATTGCAATCAATCCATTGGTTTCTGCACATCTTGATAAAATAAATCTGAGCCAAAGTTTTATGAGCTTAGTTAATACCTATGCTACTTCATGTTGCCTATGCCACTAATAGCTTCATTTGCGAATAATATTATATTCTGAATTCCTCATAAACAAATTTTAGGACAGATTTCGCGAATATCTGAGGGTAAAATAAATTCTTTCCTAGGCAAAACCTAAGAAGATAGAAAATTTAGGACAAAGTATCACAAAAAGAGCAATTCCACAAGTTGAAATATGTATTACGGTCTAGGTTTTCCTTATTACAGCATCATCAGATCAGCACCTCCTGATAATGCTGTAATAAGCTAAACCTAGGTCGAAATAAGTAAATAACTAATGGAGTTGCTCTTTTGTAATGTTTCGCTTCCACATGATATCACCTGAATCTTCAGAATTTGTACAAAACTGCCAAATCTCGCCATTTATATCCTTATCAAATAAGTCAACCAAATTATTCATCAATTAAACGAAAAAGTTAATTCAGAATAAAAGTGTATCGTTTGGTTATTTTTAGGAGAATCAATGTTGGACATGATTTTTCTAATCCTAAGGGAAGATAAGTCATTATCAGTCCACACATACTGCAAATATTTAAACAGTGGCAACAAACATATTCTGTTTACATTTGAGCACGCCGATATATCAATATAAAATCAAAAAACAAGGAAGTGGCACGAGCACTTCGTTTTAGTTGAATATTCAATCCATCGTCATTTTTCAAGTATACGTAACTTTAATTATGAGTTCGTAGCATACGCTTTAGTTCAACAGTTAGTACTATCAATCATACTACTCATAATTGTGTCAATATTACTCTTAAATCATTATTTTCACTTTTCCGATCATATTTGAATTCTAACTTGATCATATCCTTTATAAGGATAAATAATAATATAAAGCCTGCTCTCATCTAAAATATAATATAAAAAAATATAATCAAAACACAATGCTATCGAAATATCCTAATACGGACATTGAATTCAAAATCAATGAGCTACTTTTCATGCAAATCATCAGGCCTCTACATTTACAGCTCAAAAAAAATCTCGCATTGTTTTCCTTACAAAAGGTTCATCACAAAATTCCATTTTCTACCAAAACCCCCTTTTCAAGAGGATTCTTGCGTTCATTCCATATGCACGGATGCCTGGCTGTTTATAGAAAAAGAACAAGAAATACAAGTGATCGACTTCGAGTTGGCTCCTGCAAGATTGAAGAACCCCCACTAGGTCACACTCGTCTACGGAAATCGACGTTTTGGCTTCAGGAAAGGGGGGATGGCAGAGAAACGGCTTGTTTACTTCGCAGGCCGTGACGTGTATACCACGGGAAACCGTGCCGAAAGGAACGAAAACCCAAGAATGTTCGATAGAAAACGCTAAAAATGGATTCGAAAATCAAAAAATAACACTTTTCAATGCCTAAATACAATATAGTATACTAAAAGACTTGTGTACGAAGAAGATAAATGTTTAACTTAATATTTGAAAGGCATCAATAATTTTAATTACCAGTTTTCCAATAACATCACAGGAAGTTCGTTCGTAAACAAATCAAAATTGACACCAAGAAATAAATAAGAGCTATCAAACAAAACTCTTTTTATAACAGTGTTCTGTATTCCAGTCTGTAAGGTACACATGAGAATGAACGTGAATTACCATAAGAGAATGCCAAAATCATAGCACAAGACAACGGCATATGCGACATGTTTGGTTCGAATAATATCTGGAATGAATGCGTAAATTTAAACTGAATCTGAGATAGTGAAATTCACACGCTGCAAATAAATTCCAAGTTTACGTCGTCTCGTAACAAGTCAACTTTTCTGGGTTACGACGCAACCAAATGCGCATCTATCTGGGGATATCGAATCCCCTTTACAATGACTCACCTAATGAGGGTCACCGAAACCAATGGCAAATTGGTACTCTTGTCTCCTTCGCGGCAGGACACCTAACGATCTGCGTCGAAGATCCCACCGGTCCCGATCGGTGGAAATTCGTTCCGTCCGGGGCGGGGTTTGACCTATCCCCCACACGTAAGAGAATAACGTCCCTACCTACGATGGATGACACGTCGGATGGGACACCTCCTAAAGGGATGCGTAGGGCAGAGAGGCCGGTGTATCTTAGCCGGCACCCACCTTTTCCCCTTTCACTCTTCACCAACCCTCCGACACACCATGCCTTCGCTTCTCCGCCCCTCCCCGGCAACAATACCCCTTTTCAATAAAGACTTAATTCCTCCGCAACCTTCACCGATGACAGCAGAAACCTCCCACCGCCTCCGCTTTCCAATTAGCACCTCCGTCGCTTAGCAACCGCACTCGACCGGGTGAATGCCGACGGCAAACTGATTGCCCGCGTGGATGGGGCGATCCGGTGAGCAAGCCGTTCGCCGTGAAAAGCGCTCGGCGTGGCGCGAGCGGGAGAACTCGGCTATTTTCGCCGTCGCCTGTCCTCCCTACTCTTTCCCCCGCCCCACCCTCCCATAACCCCTCCCACACCCTCCCTTCCTGCCTGACCTCCCTCTTCCCTCTCCCCCCCAGGTTCAACCTCTCTCACGGAGGAGGTGGGGGTACAGTGAGGGGTGGTAGTACATAGTAGAAGTGTGTGCGGAGGAGTGTTGGGTGGTTTGGTAAGCGGGGTGAGGTGAGGGGTTGCTCGGGGGGATTCGCGGAGGGAGTGGGGGAGAGAAGAGGTTTACGAGCGCGCAGCGCAGGGGGAGGGAGAGGTTGTTGTGAGAGGGGGCGTGAGGGGACATGGAGTTGGGGTGAGAGAGTTTTGAGGTGGGTTGTAGCGATTCGGGAAGATATTCCACGAGGTCTCACGCACGTGTTCGTGGGTGGAGGGGAGGATCGAACGTGGGTGGCTACTAAGGTGAGGGTAGATTTTCAATTTCCATAGGGAGGGGGGTGGGGAAATAAATTTTAAAAATTCAATTCCAAAAAATAATTTTACGTGGCCGGGCTGTGATAAATAATCAAAGGCACAGCATATTCGCTCCCGTACTGTGACGCATTATCCGGAAAACCTCCATCGAGAATGATCGTATGTCGTGGTACGAGGTCACTGATAAAACCAAAGTCAAAATTTAACTTAAGCTATAAACATCAAACAGGCAAACGATCCCTTATGGCTCAGTAGGTTTGGTTGGGATATTGATTTTTTTTGCAATTCCTCTATAACGAATCTGTCAGCCTGTGATTATTTAATTACATCACGGCAATGGACAGGAAAATTACGATATGCTTTCCCTTTTTTTTATCCCTGAATACATGTATATTCGTATGCACTACCTTGCGTATTTTGGTAAAACATAATTTTTAGTTTTTCGAATATGTATTTGCTTGTACCAGTACGCGTTTTAATATTCATTTAACTAATGTATTTTTGTTCACTTACATGTATATGCTGACTTTTCACTTTATAACTATAATTATTATAAATTGCTTCGTCGAATAGTCATTCTATTGGTATTATTCACATGTCATTTATATGCATTTCGTCCGTTTTCTTGGGACAGGGGGTCCTTAACATATTCCCTAGATATTCTACAAGAAATATCACATTGTTTATTTTTTTATGCCTAAAAATTCTTATCTATTTGTTTTCTCTCAGAGTGGGGTAGTATTTTTGTCACGAAATGAAATAAAATTATTTTATTATTATTCATCGCCTTAGTAATTGAGAGCTCGATAATTTTCGTCCTAATTCGGTGGCTAATATGGGCCGTACCCAACTGAATCAAAACTTGGTAAGCCATTCAACTCTCACAGTGCAATTCACTAAGTGGAAAGTAGTTCGGAGGCCACCAATCTGATGGTGACCAGTATTAATTTTATTTTGGTTTCTTGTTTTTTTACTAAAAAGTAACTCTAAAGTTAACACTTGGTATAAATAAAAAATTTCTATGACGGTCTTCTTTAAAATTAATATAAGGACAATACTAAACCCGACACTTTTCATTTTATTAATCTCTAAAAATCAATCGTTAAGAAGTACCTGAATCTAAAGTTTTGTAAGAAAATGCTACGTTCAGATTAGCGATAGTCACACCTGAAAGTTTCTTCCCTACGCCTAGATTTGCTATTGAAATAAACCTAAGAATGATTTTATCAAGAAATCATTCTTATAGGAAGATAGGAAGGTTAACCCTCAAGTAACATCGGAAACTACTTGAAATTTTCCTGTATGAATTAGTAGCATTTAAAAATCACTGCCATGTATTTAAGCATTAAGAACATCAATCAATATATCGCTTAAAATCGAGTGTTGGAAATCCAGCGAAAATTTCAGTCATCAGTAAATATAAAAACAAGAAAAACAATTATCAACCCGAACGTCGCTTTGATATACGAAGGTAGGGCTCGCCTAATACTATACCACTTAAACAATCACACAGTCTGGGTGAAGCAAAGGGTAGCCAGAGGCGTGCACGGGGTTTGAGCCATGATATATATAAAATTATTTAACAGAGGCTGCTAAGTGTACTCTTTTAATATAATGTAGCCATATCAGTTTAGAATATATTTTTGTGTAATAAATGTTTTGTTCCAAGTTTCCAATGATAAGTCATTGGAAATTGACACAAAATCAAATGGCTTGCCTTAATTAAGCAGAACCGCAGACTTGAGGGCTAGAGCTTTATTTGGATGAGAGAACATATTTATTTAAAACTTAACAAATTATTAGTTTTAAGTGTATGAAAACTATTTTATTTGTTTTAGAGCGGTACAAAAAGGATGAAATTATTTTTCTATGTAAAGACAGGTATAGATGTCACCCTAAATACTGCTTCTTGTAAAAAAGTGATCTACATGTGCATAATACCCCGCAAACCACCGCAAGGGCGTGTGACGGGGGGTGCTAGGTCACCATCCATATAAGAGTAAAAAACCACGCGCAAAATCAACATATTTATGCAAATCTAATTTGATACCGAGAATATTACGAAATTTCCATAATTAATAAATTAAACACCTTTCTCAATATAATTCATAAAGCAACTAAACACCCTTCACTCTTCTCAACATCTTCAAATGCTTTCATTTCTCTAGCTGTGTTAGGATGTTCACTTTATCATGCATTCCATATGATAAGCTCAACACGCTAAAACTACACTATTGGACCATCAATGGTATGGACTTTTGACTAGCATGAAAAAATCTTTGCAGCAAAACTAATCCTGGCATTTCTAACATTTAAACTACTCCGTTCAACTAATACTAACAGGGCAGAAAAATATATGGAAAACCTATGACCATGCAGAACAATAGGTTGCTTCAAAATATCAAACACATTTGAGCGCCATTGTCAACTTAGCGTCCGCATCACTTCCCATCATAATAGAATCTTGGAATTCCGGCCTTGACTTCAAATGTCTTGAAACAGGCTCTTAGTTTTATTCTTTTTCGATATCAGCCAAATATTGAAAGGATTCTTTCTTACGATAACTGCTTGAGGAATTATTATTAATAGAATTCTTTCTTATACAACTATTTTAGACGATATAAGCAAGCAAGAGAAAAGTAGTCGGAATGACATCAAAAGCACAATAACTGTTATTAATTCGTTTCAAAGTTTAAACCCATTAACGAAGATTTTAGACAGCTTCTAAAGACCATTTACTCCAAAGAATACGAGAACTTCCAATTTTTCCCTTGCATGTTTTCCTTCATTCCTTTTTAACTTTTCTTTGTAACTGCTGACTCCTGTCTATAAAGCTTAACTTCTTCTTCCATCCAAACCTCATTTCTCGGAGCCCACTTTTATTCTCATCTTGAGCCCACCTCACGCTACTACTACCATTTCCTCTGCATATATATTGCAAAGTACAGGCAATTATGAAAATCCCGTGGTCACTTCTCTTCCAATCTTGAATCCACCACTGTAACTCTATCCTATGTTATATGATTTACATGCAAGGTTCCAAAAAATTCCATTTCCCTCCAATCTACTCATATTTATTAAGTAGTCATAGATATAATTAATTAGGTTTTCGGTGGACACAAAATTAATACCCATACATTTCCTCAGCCTTGCAAAAAAGACCATCTATCCAAATACTACAAAAGAAACCCGTCTTAATGCTCAAACATTCCACCTCCCTTTACTCTGTACAATATGCCTATTCTTCTCTTTTATTGTTGGTTTAACTTTTTCCCATCTGTCACAGTCTTCAAAATTTCTTCAATCATCAAAAAGTACTTAAAAGGCTTTTCCTGCTTCCTTTGGATTTCTCCCAAAAGCCCTCTCCCCTCTCCTACCATGCCTAACACTTTCGTTTGTTTTACTTTTCGTCCATTTTACCTTTTCCATTCCCCTCCACTATCAAATTTCAAAAATTCCTCTAATCTTGCCTCAATGACCAATTTTCCGCGTTATATAAAACTAAGCTTCATGTGAAAGAATAAACTAATTTTTTCTAAGAATTCTTACCCAACGACTATGCAATCAATTCCCTCCTTCCTGTGAAAAGCACTTTGCCTAATTCAATTCTCCTTATGTCGCTACTACTTTAACTGTCTTGGTTCAAAACACTTCCAAAATATTTTACCCTCTTGTTGTTTGACCTTAACTTTTAACGTTTAGCTTCTTCCTCTAAAAGATCATGACACTTGTTGTTATTACATTGATCTTTCTCTAATACTAATTGTACTGATTTTATAATGCACTTAGCTAACATTGTATACTATTTCCTTATAGGCTAGTTAAAGATTGATCATTTCCAATACTGAATTATTTTATGAATTTCCCTATCTTTCACTCCTGTCTCCTGCCCTTCCCATGCTTACTTACCATTACCTCAACACATATTTTATAGAACATGCAATTGTGGACATCACTGACTATCTATCCATCCAGATTCTCCTATCATTATAAGATCTACAGCAGTCCGCAGTATGTACAGTTTTCAAATAAGTCACCTTTCCCTCCAATGACCTCTTTGCAATATATTCATTATTTATATGCAATTTCTACCCTACCCTATTCTACCCTATAAAATCCGTAAAATTAAAAAAAATACTATCTGGTTGCGCCAAACACCTTTTTTTAATTTCTCATTACTATGACGGCATCGGGCGTACCTACTACTTTCTAATCCCAAGGTGATCATACGCAATCATTTTACTGCTCCCCTATCCATCCTCTTATTGATGCCTCAACTTCTTTCCTGTACCTCCTTAGCAAACGTGTAATACCAAATATTTTTCTATTGTCATTACAAATAGCTGCTTTTCTCTTTGAATGGGACCTAACACATCTGTCGACATCTTCATGTCAAATTCCTCCCTCCTTGTACATGCTACCAATTACCACATTTCATGTTTTCGTAAACATTAAAAGCATTCTTATTAGGTAATCTACCGGTTAAGGTAGGTTTTCGGATAAAAGCATTCTGTTGATGATACCAACGGCCTTATTTTTGATCAAATTTGAATGCAAAGCTGTATCTTCGTCTAAGATTAATATAGTGGTTTTCCTGATGGTAATATACAGGCTGCGTGTGAATCCGTGAAAAGTTACTGTCGCGGCATCTCCCGCAGTTTCTTAGAATTCACCGGTTTCCCGTTGCCTTTCATATCACAGTATAGCGACAGATTCCGTGATTTTTACTCTTGCCCATAGATGATACCAGACGTACCACTATGAACCTCATCAACTGCTCCTTTTGGTGAAACTGTTGCTTTCTACCATTCGTGCAGGTAAATTTTGTTGTGAGAGCCACCTTTCGTGTTACTCGTCACAGAATTCCAGGAGTCCCTTTCCAGCGTCTACGTTTCTCAAGTCGAATTTTTTAATGAAAAAATCAGAAATACAATTTCTCCAAAAGAAAAAAAATGGCACCTCTGGGAATCACAGCGGTGACATTCAGCTTTGAAGTCATACTCATGAACTATCTCTGATGCTGCTCCTTATGTTACTCTTGTAATACTACGAGACATAAGATCCAAGTTGAACAATGTAAGAGCTGCTCCTATGCAGATATAAATAACGATTATAACCTGGTTGACATAAATAGCTGACTGCAATTCAAGAGGATGGATAAAGTGCCACAGGAACACAGATGGAACAAAAAGGCACTGAAGGAAAATCAGGGAAATAAAAAGTTTATCGCGACTATCGATAGAAGATTAAGTGGAATAAGTGAAACTGGCATAAAAGGACAATGGAAGAAAATATAGCACATAATACCCTAAGTAGCAGATGAGTAATTCGTGAGTACGGAGGTGAAGTTTTAGCTGCCATGTACAAGCGCTCAAAGAAGGCCTCAATGTACCTATGATTATATAGAAGAAGGTCTTTGATAATGTCAATGGAACAACACGTTCAAGACAATAGAAGCACTTAGTTTTGACTACAACGACAGAAGAATATTCCATCACCTCTGCAAGAATCAGGTCACAATCATACAAATAAAAATGAAATGAAAATATAACACAGAACAAACAAATAAATTGGACAGATGAAACCTCTCTCCAGCACTATTCAGCGTATGTGAACAAGATTGAACAAAATAAACAGAATAACTGGGCATCAAAAAATTCAAGCTACGATATGTCTACGGCTTACGTATCACCATTTTCCAAGGAGTAGATGGTATCGCAGTAGTCGCAGAGACGCGAGAGAACTTTCGTTCAACGCATAAATCTATAGACTAAGTACTTCGGAAAAATAATATGAGCGTTAATAAGCAGAAAACTAGAATATTGGTGTGTGGATGAGAGAAGCTGAAGGCAGATATCACAATTTGAGGTGTCAAGCTAGAGCAAGTGGAATCCTTCTACTTGGGCAGTAGTGTAACTTGGGATGGAAGAATTTAAAATGACATCAAGCAAGAAATAGCTGAAATAAAGAAGTCTTTGATGAAGAAAAGGAAGCTACATTCGAAGATCCTGAGGTTGAAAACAAGGAAGAAGTTTGCCAAAATGTTTGCATTGACCACTGAACTTTTTGAATCAGAGATATGAAACATTGTACAAACGGAGAAGCAAAGAATATGAGCTTTTGAAACATAGTGCTAGAAAAGAATGCTAAAGATTAAATGGACGAAGTGATGAAAAAGGTTGAATATAGAAGGGGAAAAAAGGAAAGGACCATATGGATAACTCTATAGCAAAGAAGAATCAGATGGATTGAACAAGACTTAAGGCACAACGGATTAGTTAGAAATATAATAGAATGGAAGATCCCTTCAGGAAATTGAAAAAAACAAACACATAGGACAAATTAAAAACGACTTAAATTATAAAATCTATCAGAGAATGATGAAATTAACCTTGAATAGAGAATAATTGCGGGGTGTAAAAAACTAACCTTAGGATTAAAGTACTGATAATGGTAACGATTATGGCATTCTTATTTGATTTTAATTCCCTTCATGCCCCTTTCATCGCGGAACCAAGCAAACCTATACCATCCCTTCCCAATTTATATTTTCTTCCATATCTACATTCTCTGGTCTAATATCCTTAAAACATAGATATCTTGTTTCGTTCTTTTATACCTTTACCTTTTTAGCACAAATTAATATTTTTCCTGGCATTTTCTAGTGTATACAGATTTTAACTTCTTATTTCCCGACAGTACCTTCGCCTTCCTGTACAGCGCACCCATTTCACCCGTCCTCAGCAAGATCTCATCGTATTTCTCTCTTCGCTAAAGCACCTTGTTCCAATCCCCAACCACAATTCAATGTTTCCTTCCCGGAGCACTAGCAACTAGCACTATTTCTTCTGTTTGTTCGTAAATCTACTTTTATGTTCTACAATATTTCCACATACTTTGCCTTTCCTTATATTAAATACAAATTCAATTGCTATATTTTAATAATCCATGCTATTGTGCCACCACTTTAATGAAAAACCTTACTCACAAAACATATTTGAAAACTGAAGGTTGAAAAATAAGAGCTACTTTTCATCTCCATTTCACATATTACCAAAAATGTTGTGAGAAAGCTCAACTAATATGGCCGTTAATCCTATTACCTCGTTAAAAAGAGCCTTTATTCTGATATTATACGCACTTATGTCACTTTCTCTCAGGAACTTTGCCTCTCATCCTAACCGTGTCGTTGACGATGGACGGCAGGCAAATTGACGCCTGTGTATTATGCAACCAAGTTCTTAGAAGGATTCAGGGTTGCATATATTTTGGGCTCTGGATTCGATTATTGTACGATTTGACATACATTAGGGGCTTCGAGAGCATATTTTTCACTTAAGCCAATAATAAATTCAATACAGATGCGAATCAAGTTTCTAAGTCAATCGTTTGAGAATAGCGTTGCTACATTAGTTCCAAAAGAAAAACAAAACTTAAACCGTATGTATGCTATACACTTATATAAAAATAAATTGCCAATTACCAATAACTATCGAATCCTAAAATATTGGAAAAAAAATCATTTCAAATGGTTTTCCTCAAAGTTAGATCCCCCAAGGACTACAGGACACCAAATGTTTCACCGCATGAAGCAAAATTCCGATCATAAATTATGATGAATGAAATGGTATAAACAGAATTCATTCAATTAACAACGGCATTTTCACGGAGATCTATAATTAAAAGTCCCTCAAGCGTTAACTTCTCTGTAAATAATCATTATCACTTCACTGAATTATACATTTTCATAATTACTACGAAGGTTAAACGAAAAATGAGCAAAATAAAGCTGATAGATGTAAACTCCATATGAATTCGAATGAACTACAGGGTTCGTCCGAAAAATAAGTGTATGATGCTCATTGTCTTTTTTGACAAAAGGGGAGTCGTCCACTACGAATTTGTACCTGAACGACAAACTGTAAATGCTGCATTTTACGTCCAAGTGCTCGACAGGCTTCGAAAACGAGTCGCCCGCGTCCGGCCAGCGATCAAAAACATCTGGCGGCTGCGTCACGACAATGCGCCGTCTCACACCGCGCTTGTCGTGTCGGACTTCTTAGCCAAGCAAGGCGTGGCAACGCTGCCGCACCCGCCCTTCAGCCCGGACTTGGCACCACCCGACTTCTTTCTGTTCCCGAAGATAAAGAGGAGTTTGAAAGGAACGCGATACGGGACTTCGGACGCCGTCAAAGAGGCCGTGACGACGTGTCTTCGAGAGGTTCGCGATGATGCCTTCGCGGGAGCGTTCCAGGAATGGGAACGCCACTGGAACAAGTGTATCGACTCACAAGGGTCCTATTTTGAGGAATATTAGCTTAAGATATGTAAAAGTGTAATAATTTTTTTTTCCTGAGCTCAGTACACTTATTTTCCGGACGATCCCTGTATAAGCTTCAAAACCGAATTGTACCGATATATAGGCGATGATTTTAATCACTTACTATGGATAATACCCTTGATGAGATATAAGAAATAGTTTGTTCGTTCAGATGATCCCTAGTAATATGTGATCGACAGGTATTATGACTCTTCTTAGTGAACGTTTGTCAACAATTTCAGGCTTAACTAGGTGGAATTTCGTCATTCTGAGGGTAGAGAAAACATTTGGCTGTTCCACATAAAAAGGTTTAATATATTAAGCGAGCATGGTTTCAATCCTGATGATCCCTCCCTAATCTCTCCAATCCCTAATCTTCTTGTGAGGTCACGTAAGTAAGATAGGACAGAGTTTTATATCCAACCAAAAGGTAGTCTTTCAGATTTTATGCACCAAAATAATTTCTGGCTACAGAAGGTATAAATTAAAGGATCGCGTTAACTTAAAAGTACTGTTGAAGAGGGAAATGTAAGTTGACATTCTTTATGTTCCTATAAAGTTAAGACATACTCATTGAACAAAAAGAACAGCAGGCTAATGCGGACGTCCCCCCCAGAAGCGGAGGAGGTAAAAATGTACTAATCAAAACATGACATACCAGTTAAACCGATATGTATTGTGTGTCACCAGAAAATTTGAAGAAAATAAAATACGGATTCAAGGTATTAATGTTTTAAGAGAGGGACCACAGAAACGTCAAGCTATAGAAGATGGAAGTATACTATAATTGAGATTTATATAGATAAAAAATAAAGAGATAATTCCAAAGTAATTTGTACTAGAGGATAAGATAGCGTCACTAATATGTAGTAATGATTGAAAAATCTGAAAATAAACATTGTTAAAGGGAAGCGTCACAAGCCGCCGTAAGGGCGTATGGCGGTGTTAGATCACTACCCATAAACAATAGATACATTATTTATTGAGAAAAATATATTTAAAAACACAGTGACGAAATAAATAAAGTGCATAAACCTATAAGAACAATGGAATTGCAAAAAAGTTATTGAATTAAAAATATGTTTGAGTTATCCTGCATTTAATCCTTTTATCCTCAAGGGGAGAATAAAGGAGATGAATTATCGCGGGAAAAATAAAAAAATTATGAAAAAGAAAAAGGGAAAATTCAAACCCTGAGAGATACAAGCACAATTACAAGAAGTTGCATTACAAGTACTGTTACACAGCGATGAGGAATAAGATCAAGGGAAAAAATCTTGAAAAAGCGGGAATGAGATGAATATGTATTTTAAATAGCGCGAAAGTTAGAAGTAAGAAAGAGAAGCAAAATAAGGAGAGATGTAATGACATTCGCTCTTATTATGCTAATTTATCCTATTCACTGACGATGCGTAGGGTTAAAATCATAAATAAACTCAGCAGACTAACATGTTTAATTGGAAAACATTAAAGGCTTTTAGAGAAACGTTAGGAAATCTTCTAAACTAACTTTGAAAACAATGTATTTCACTCAAAAAACGAGAAGAGAGTACATTCATCTAACACATAGATTTTCTTAAGCCAGTGAGCCATAAATATATTTATCTATTGAGAAACATTATCGGGGAGAAAGAATTATACTAAGAGACTTGCTAACTACTAACCAATTTTTAACTGAAGATATTCGTATGATTTACACAGCCACTAAAGATACCTCCAAATTGGATTCCAAGGAGAATCCCGGAATATTAATGGCTTTATATTTTATACAATGAGGAATGTTTTGACTTACCAATGTTAGGAGAACTGGTACGTGATTGTGGCTGGTAGATAAAATTTTTCGCCAGAACAAGCTGCCGAGGTTATTATCCCATTTATTTTTTGGAGGAGTTCCCATTTTTATATAAAAATCCGTTTCTTGAAGATTTTTGTTGGACTGAAAATAAATACAGGGCTATTTGTCATAAAATGGCATATTTTAATTAATATTTACAAATAGACGTTTTTTTAGCCTCGCTTTCGTATTCGGTTTGCATTTAGCTTTACCTTTAATATATCATACAAAAGTTATAATTTAATATGCCATATAAAAAGTTGTGGACATTTGGCATAGCATAGAAGTATGTTATTATTTATTGCGCTTTCGCCTTAAGAAACTATATGAAGAATATTCAACCATGTATATTAAAATTAATTAATGCATGGGAATTATTCATTTCGAATTACCAACCTTAATAATATATAATATATAACTAAAATTAATTTGTTTGTTTAGGGACCAATCACGCAAAGACAGTACGGGTTAAGGGCTTCTAATTTATACACATAGATATACGTGTAGATATATATATATATATATATATTTATTTATTTATTTATACCATATTTCAGTGAAATTTACGTTTCCTCAATAGCTAAAGACGTTAAGATCATCGTCCCAGTAAGTCCAAAATCCGTGGTTCAACCCCCGGTCAAGGAAACATTTTTGCGCTTGTGATCTGCTGGATTCCACCCTCCCCACAATTCTTTGGTCGTCTTTGATATGGCTTTCTATCCCTTTTCTTTATACAGGGTGCGTTTTGAAAGTAACGCAATTATTTTTTCAGTAATTTATTGAACAGATTTGCACAAACGATTAAAATTCTTCAAAGTACTGTCTTAGGACCTCTATGCATTTTATTTATTGATATGATGTACATTTTTCCTGGAAAAGGGCCCTGCTAATTGTTTTTAAAAGCAAAAGAGACACTGGGGTTAGCAGTTAAGGTTCCAAGGGAAGTAATTTGATGAAAACTAAGGCCTCATTGTTCTAAGTAGCCTATTTTCTCAAAAATTGCAATACTTGAGCCAATCCGGTCAGACCCCATCGTGTATGGTGTGAAGCAGACAATTTTCCCTTAATATATGCAGTAATCACGCACGCACACACATACATACTAAGATGCAAGGGGAGTTGAGTACGGACTTTAAGGAAAGGCTTGTTAAAACTTTGATATGCAGAGTAGTTACGTACAGGGTGGAAACATGGACATTTAAGCAGGGTAATAGGAGTAAATTTAAGGTTTTTTAAATGTGGGTTAATTGGACAGAAAAGAAAGCAAATGAGGAGATGCTATATATGTTAACGGAGAGAGGGGATTGTTGACAGAAATCATATGGAGGCAGAAAAAATTGATGCAAAGTATTTTGATTGGTGATTGGATGTTGAAGGATGTGATTGAGGGGAGAATCTTAGGCAAGCGAAGAAGTGGCAGAAATAATACAGGGATATTGGACGGGATGGAGGAAGGAAGTATACCAAGATGAAGAGAAACTTGTTGTAGAGTGGGATGTTGGGTTGTGTTTTGTTAGCAGAGACAAGAGAATTATTTGGTTGTTGTGTCTATCCAAAATCCCCTTAACTTTTAATTTAAATAGATCATCTATAACAACAATTTTCCTTGTATTTGCTTATGTAAATGTATAGCAGAATAAAACTTTAATGTTTAAATAAAAAGAATGTGAATCCATGAGTGTGATCAAAATATGATAACCTATACTTTCAAACTCCCGTTACCAACATAGGAAAATAATTACATGCTGTAGCATCCACGGTTGCCACGTTCGATGATGGCACAAAAAAATCTCCTTTCGATGATAATATAACCGATAATAAGCGTCAGAAAATTCTTTCCAAAACTTTTTTGTTTCACAATTTCAATTGTTTTTGTATGTCTTCAAAGAACAAAAAAGTGGTGGTCACGAAAATTTTTGTTGTCTCCTATAAATTCATTTGAGAATGTTGTTTGGATGCAACCCAGTGACAAGTTGGTGTTTTTCAAAATATCAGATTGTTTTGGTTGACTATATTCTGTTACTAATGAAAATTTAATTAGCCTTTATAATCTTTCCCTGCAGGACACCGCATGAGCATGCGGCAAGAGTTTCCACAGCACTAGACATTAATAATTTTAATTTATTAACAAAGTCATAATAAAAAAGTAACGTGCTCTTTTCTATCTAAAAATATCAAAACAAATTTTCTGTAGGTATTAGCAGACAGATTGTGATAGTAAGTCATACCAAATTCCAGTATAATCTTAAAAGAATATTCAGTCATGAAGGTGTATTCTATTTAGAATACTTTCCTGGTACAGTAGGACAATTCGCATTCAAATATTTTATGATTCATTTGACGAAGAGTTCTTGCAGCTTTTTTTATAACTCTTCTTAAGTTTTTCTCAATGAATCTGCAGTTTTAGGATTTAAAAACATTGATAGTAAAGCTTAATAATAATTAATAAAAATTCAATTCAGTAAAAATTCAAAAACGATATTTCATAAAGTTGATATTATTTAAGGAAATCGTTTCTTGATCAAATAATATCTGTTTGAGTGCTCACCAAGCATCTATGTCTGTTATCTAATTTAAATAACTAAACGATTTGTAAAGACGCCTTGCCACTGAGCCTGAAGTTTCATATGCAAATGACGCCGGCCGTTTTAAGGAGGATGCTCAACAAAAGAAAATGGCAAATACATTGAGAATGTGGTCTCGTACACGTCTCGGTATCTACGTACCTATCTCTGGAGACCCCATTAATAAGGAAAATATGTACCTTCCTTCTTTCTATCGTAGTTCATAAAAGATGAAAACGAAGACCTATTAAGATGAATCTGTTAGAATCCCTCGGAGGTGAATCCATGCAAGGTCAATCCACGAAAAAACCTTGCACAGGGTAAGATGTTTCGTGAGAATGGAGATTGCCTTCGGAAATGATAACATGTAAGGTTTCAAAGGATTTTTATAAGCTACTATTTAAATTCCAAAAATCATTAGTTCATATTCAACGGAAATGAAGCTTGAAAAATGATCACTATGAGATTAGCCTGTTTGAACCATTACATGTTGTATATTAGAGCCGGCATAGTTATTATGCAGACACTATCATGAACATATGTGATAAAATCAACCTTATTATACTTTAAATAAATTTACAGCAACATAATGCAGGCTGGTATTTTGTTCGATTGCAGCTACACACACTCTCTTTATGAAGAATTAAAACTAATGTTGTTTTATTTTTTAATAAATTTAACTTTACAGAAATAAATGCGTTAACGTGTAAGTATGCCCAATCGCACATACAAACTCTACTACAAACAAAAGTCTACTAATCAAGGTACATCGTTGATGGTCCAAGGAATTTAGAACTGCTACGCGTATGAGTTTCGCCTAACACGATATTAAGCACTTAACCATCATGCATCACAATAAACCTTTTTCAACTCCACATACTTTCTACATTCCTTATTCTCTCCAACAAGACTGATTTTTTCCCCTCTCTGCCAGGTTCTCGCACTTTTCCTCTTCGACATTCCATTGCTACTTAATATGCTCTGAATCTTTTCTGTCTTTGTTTGAACTATGAAATGAACTATGAAGCATAAATCTCGCCCCAATAAAGTCGTTCAAAATAAATTAACACATTAGAGAACATTTATGATTCTTTGGATAGTTCCTCGGAGATATTATAGTATATATCACCACGGGCTTATTTGTATTCGATTTCTAAATACTTTTCATATCCCGCATTCAAGTATTCCTGGCACTATTAATCCTCAATGACATTCCTTCCGTCTGCACTTATTGAAATTACCATTATTAAATTCCTAATTTCCACCTTACCATGACATCATCTACTTCGACAAATACTTTTTCTGCCACGTCTCTGAAGAGGGGAACGACATTTTCTTTCTTACTGCCTGAAATTCGTTTACATATTCGTTATCCCCTCTAACGGCCTAGCTTCTATCATAACCATCCTGTTGTTTCCCCTCAGACCTCCATAAGTTTCCCTCTAGCACTCCTTCCTTTTCGTCTCGGTTAAAACCTCCACATTCCCTGAATTTGAACCCTTTTATATCCTCTTTGATCCCTTTTAATCCTTTTGGATTCCATTTTACATCCCTTAGTCGCATTTTATCCTCTTCAGTCACTCTGAAAAATTGTGCTCAACAGTTTGTGCAATATTTCTATTCTCAGAATTTCACTAACCGGACGGACGAATCCGTTCTCAAGCAGAACGGATGATGATTGAATCATTTGCGTTAGTATTAGTGAATTTGCAGAACAAGTCTTGATTTGAACAACTGTTTGCCAAAATTTTTAAATAGGGATCGTATTGAAAAATAAATGAATTTTCAGCATGCTTCTCTAGCAAATTCAATTTCGGTCTTGCTATGTATTCCATCTTGGATTCAACCATTGACTTTTTCAAAGCAGACAGTTCTAAATAAATTTGGTTATTTTCGATCTTGTTACGATTATTCACGCTGAATTTAGCCCAAAACAAAAATGAAGTTTTCTATAAACTCAATACGTTGCTCCCAGGAAAGAATTTTTTGAAAATCATGTATCAACCAAACCGATCAATTTAGGTAAACTCTTCTATTAAATGAAGTCCCTTAAATCTGTTTCTTATTAATATTGTAAATATTCCATTGCATTCTTGCTATGAAACATTCACAATTGTTATATAGCCATATGTGGCCACATTTTCTACATCTACATAAATACCCTGCGAGTAAAATTTTGTACGGTTGTTTCAAAGGTTGAGTTTAATGTCACGCCCTTTGTATTGTGAACATTACACGTCTGGGCATGGGGGCTCACTCATTTCCCTATGTCACCTGCGAATTCCTGTGAGTCTGGTTAACAAAAATAGCAGTTTTGGTTCAGCGAGGTAAGTTCAAAGGCAACATCTAGATTTGAAAAATGGATAACAATAAGCTATCATGCTTCGATAGTTAGCATAGAAATATACTATTTTCGCACAAAAAAATGTCATACAGACTATAAAAAAGACTAATTAAAAATGAAGCAAAACATATGTAGTTAACAACGAATTTATTTTTTAATTCCCGATAATAAAATATTGGCTGAACTAAGTAAACAGTAAATTTGGTGAAAGATGAGATATGTTTAATTCGTAGAAATGCGTTTTCATAATTACATTATCATTGATCATTAATATTCGTGCCTACCTAACTGTCGACACTAGTCATTAACACTGCGGTTAGATATTTTTTCTACGTAATATTTCCCTGTTTTTCCCATTCCTGAATACTCGTATACAAATGCAATCACGGTCGTGCATAATAGAAAGGTCCTCCGAAAAAAATATTATCTATTCGAAATTGAGCTCCACTCTTGTTTTCCTAAATAACTGGGTAGGCATTGTCAAGCAAAGAATATAAATTGAAATTAATACGGGAAGCAGTAAATAATTTACTCTAAGTTGAATAAAATTCTCTCCGAAATAACATCAATGGGCTATGGAAATTCTGTGAATTATGACTCCTGAAGCAAAGTGAAAAATACAATTTGACCTCTAGTTTTGTAATATGTTGGGTAACGAGTATTATAAAGGTAACAAATTGTTTATGCTAACAAACTCTTACAAAATACTTAAAAAAACAAAGTGCCTTATTACCCTCCGGTATTTTTCAGTAATGTCGGGGACATTATTGCTATTGCTGAATGCGGTATCCACTTGTATACATTTTAAAATTCACAAGCCGCGCAAAGAATACCATAGAGTATTTTAAAGTGCATCATAAAGTCAACTTAAATGAATAGGCACTCACTTATTAAATGAAGAGCACAATGTATTATATTTTTCCACTGTTTTTAATTGTTCTTTAGTTGAGCCAGAAACCATCGAGTACAAGGCACGAACTATTTAAATTATACAGATGAGAAATAAAATGTAACAAAGGTTAACACAGTACCAAATGATTTAGCTCCGCCATCTTATTACTTCGATCAGTAAATCAAGAAAAGAATGAATTGAGATGAAGTGCCAGATTAAATTTTCCTCGACATAAAACATAAAATTCTAAATTACTGATTGTTCTAATGACTTGTTGTACTAACTTCATAACATTATTATATATGACAATAGAAAAATAGAGACAATAAATGATCATATAAATTAAATCCAAAAATTACTATCAAATTATGCACTAAGTTCAATTTAGTCAACTTTTCAGTGTACTATTCTATTTATTATATAAATTTACGATATTAGTAGAAGTGATTTAATTCTCCATACAACATGTTTGAGAAAAATAGCCATGTGAGGTTTAACTTAAAATAAACACTCCGTCCCTAAGTAACCCATGAAAAAAATGTAATCAAGTTATTTGAATACCTATTCGAATTGACCAATTAGGAAGTAAAGATTAATTATATTAAAAAACCTAAACACGCCTATCGACAACTATCTTTAAGGGGCCTAATATCTTGGGCATACATAGAAGAAACAAGCACATCCAAGTGGTAGTTTTACTAACAACCCTTAAACGGAAATAGATAATGTGTATGCATACAACTGCCGATTTCAATTTCCTAACTAAATGACAGTCAGATCCTATACATGAAAGACAAATTAAAACACCAATAATGAATTTATATTCCGTTTTACGATTAGACGTTTCCCAAGCATTGTTTGCCGCCATGTTAGTGTGTATTTCTAATTCAAGACCCAAATCGATTGGCAATTCTCATACCTTCGATGGCAACTGAAACATCTTCCCTGTTTATAAATGAATCCAAACATATTCATTTTATACATTATACTTACACAACCATCAACTACTAACTATTGGCTACTAATTAGTAAAAATTTGTCCTTAGTTGACTGAATACTTTTTAATACATATATATCCATAAATCTACTCATCTAAAATGTAAATGTGGTCTATGAATAAAATTTAGAGCTCCGCAAATAAAGGGTCACTAAAATTCTCAATATTTAAACCTTCTAGGTCCATCTAGTAAGTGGAACACTTTTAGGATTTTTTCTTCACTCTGTGACCTAAGAGTATAAAATTGGTTTCCTTATTCAGTGTAGAGATTTTGAGAAATTTTGAGAAATTGAGTTGTCCGTTCGTTAAATTATATTGATGATTTTCTTCTCTGATAGATTATTTTTATACTTATAAAAAACAACAAAAAAAAGTCCAATGTCATCTCTTATTTTAACTTTAATATAAATTTAAGAATACCGTGATTTCCTACATATTTTGGATTAATTTGGGAGCGGAAATCCTTACTATATAACTTCAGTTTCCAAAAAAATTAAAACTGTGATGTTCCCTAACGAATAGCTTTGTAAAAGGTTTATGCCTCATCCTACCGTCCGATTTGGCTTGCCACACCCATTCTGTACGCTTCGACCATCAAACGGATTAACGTCAACCACGTGGACGGTGAAATGGCAATATTGCACGCGGGAGCGGCGTATGGACACTGGCGCAATATCTCCCGTGTCTCCTTCCTCGGCGACCTAAGGGAACGTGGGGAGCTAATAATTAAAGTGGTACCAGGGAAATAAAAATGAGATGGAGGGAGTAGGCAGAGGTTCCGGCGCAAATCAACGATAGGGCGACGATACGCCTATCCATTTTCAATTAAGGACAATGTACGAGACGCCGCCTTAGCCTTTTTTATGATTTGAAATGATTGATGATCTTTTAAAGAGGATGGTTGGCGGGAAATGATTTTGGAATGTCCCTTGCTTAACCTTTAAAGGCCCTAAAGAGCCCTCTCGATTAAAGCCACATACTAAATATGCCTCCAATTTTTTTGTCTCCACTCTTGACTCCGTCTGTAATGAGGAGGAAATATTCGTAGATTTCAAAATATGCATGCGATAAAACATGTTCTTAAGAGAATAGAATCAATTTAAATTGCCTTATTGATAAATAATACCGACATATATGGTTCAGGTTGGTGTATTTCTGAATTGAACAATATGCAATGAAAATCTGCCCGTTACGTCTTAATTCGTTATGAACGAACAGGGGTCTAACACTGTGTTTTACAAACCCTTCTTTGGGAGGTGATTAAAGCAAAAGGTTATATTCTCGGTTTTAACTCTTGCTTTACATGTACGAGTTATGATTATATGAATAAAAATCTTTTGAATTTAATCCTAACACAAATTTTATAACTGTAACTCCACATTACATTGACAGCGGAGAGCACAAAGAGAAGTTAAGAGAAACAGGCAATCGTATAGACCTACATAAGTAATCTTTTTCCCCACACTAAGTTCGTGATTGCATGAGTAGCAAACTTGAACAACCGGTAAATATATTGGGACCTATAAGTAAAAATTCCAATTATCCTAATGACTGTAGACTTGAAACACCCTTCCAGAAACTCCTAGTGGTGGGATTTAGAGCAATATGATCTCCATATAAACAAATTCCTAGTAAAATAAATTTCATCCGAATTCACTGGACCAAAATGGATAATGTATTAAAAACACGAATGAATAACTGCTAAAACTTAATGCAGGTGAATGACTATTTGAGCTCACAGAAACACTGAATTTAAAATATTTCTCGAATATTTTGATTTCTTGAATTTTGCCACTATTACAGTTAAAAGACCTATTCTGGTAAACTTAAATTTTTAGAATCCACCAATTAACTTCCCCAATAATATACAATAAGTTAGTTTGAAGGAATGATGAAGAAAATACTATATATTTTAAATATTATTTTTCTTTATGGTGCCCAAATTATTTTAGTCAAAGTACAGGGATTTTATATAGAGAAAACGTACAAAGAAGGGAGTAATTAATATAAGATTGAAGCAAACAGAAGTAGTAACTTGTGGATACTTAAATATTGAAATAAATATGTAGTACGAAATTGGAGTGGCGATAGTATATTATCATGTAAATTATATAGTTTTTTTCTGCTATTTCTAGAGACGTATGAAGCATAAGTCGTAGCATAAATAAAAAATGTGTCCACCTAAGATCAACTCGCTATTCCGGTGAAGGCTGAGAGACATACGGTGGATTTGTACCAAATTAATAACATATAGAGGCGACGAGTTATCAAACGGATAAAAATAAGATATACCCAGGAATTCAGCTAGTAAATGTCAATTATACTCAGTATAATAATGTCGCTGTTATATTCACGGCTTATATCACATTCAGTAAAGCAAATGGACAGCTTTTTATACAAAAAATTGTCAATTTTTCAAGAGACGCGTTTTGTGTGAGCAGAGACTCACTATTAAAAAAATTAATTCAATACCTTATGTTACCTCTTCAACATACGCATTACATTTGTAATTTTTTGCTCAAATGATAAATCATTTCATAACACCACATTAATAGTTTTTTATTTCTATGCTTTTGGCTTAATCCAGCGTAAAGAGCTAAGTTGAAGAGTAATGAAATATATTCTCGTTTTTTCCTTTTTCCTTTCCTCAGGCCGTTTATTTTGCGCTTCCTAAAACCCTTTTATTCCATCATTACTTAAGGTAAAATAAACTTCACGGGCCATTTCGCAAATCCCAAAAAAATAATAATTCCCCATATTTTCCTATTGCATAAGGTCTCATACATCATAGGTTGACAAATATTATTTTCAAGCTCATTCATTCGCCATTAGTATTGTTCTCTCCTTTTTAAGTTTCCAAATAAAATCCACTTATTTGGACTTAAAAAGAACATGGCAAAAGAACTTCGTGCAGATTATTACCGCATATTTCGCCAGGTTGCGAATAGGGAGGGGCAAAATTAACCCAATGGGAAATTTCAATCCCCAGCGGAAACTCCGTATAAGTGTCGCAACCGTGGACCACGCCTAAGGCTCTAATTTCTAGGTTCACGAAACATTAGCACGACCCTATCTACCGAAGCGTCACTCGTGACCGACGTGAATGATGTGAGGCGGCACGGGAGTCACGTTCTGGCGTTTGTGAAGCACGCGTGACCTCTTATGAATTGGATTTCATGTGAGGCACGAAACCGTTCACTGCAGTTTACTCTAAATTTGAATTACTTAATTCCCTACTCTTGACGGATATAGCATCCAATCTAAACACCATTCCAAAGAAAGGACCTAGTTTCTACGCTGATTTGATTCTATGACCACAAATTTTGTAGGTCAGCTCGGAACTACATATTTAAGCATAAATTGCATGCATGCAACATTAAAAAATAGCCAAGAGAAGGCAAGGATTACATCAGTTGTTTACAAAATAATGGAAAAAAGAATTGCTGATAACGTTCGGGAATGGTAGACAAGAGGTAGATGTCTATTCAAATGCCAACGTGGGTTCAGAACGGGATACTCGTGCGAAACGCAGCTTTTGGGATTAAGCCAATGTATCGGCGACGCAATAGATGAAGGGAAGGATTTTGATACGGTAATCGTTGATTTTTCGGCAGCTTTCGACCGAGTGCCTCACAATAGATTATTGTTAAAGTTGGAGTCGTTACTTTTGGATTTGAGCATAAAGTAATGGATAAAAAAATTTCTTACAGGCAGAATTCAAAAAGTAAAAATAGAAGATGCATTTTCAAAATAGGCGAACGTTATAGCAGGACTTCAACAAGGCAGTGTTCTATGGGCTTAACTCTTCCTAATTTACGTTAACGGTCTACCAAATAATTTATACTCCCAAGTAACACTCTTTCCTGATTATTTCCTAAAATACAGACGGGTGAGGAATGTAAATGATAACGTAATACTTCAAAATGATATCGACCACCTTGGTGACTGGGTCACAAATAATGATATGGGCATTAATGTTATTACTAACCTTAAGTAAGTAAGCATATCAATTTTTCAAATAAAAAGAATGCACAAAAGGATATTTATAACCTCTTCGGAGAAAGAATCCCATGTAAAAGTTATTGCAAATATTTAGACATTTACTTATCTAGAGATCAAGTCCAAGAGATAATGTGACACAGAAGGCATTTATTTCATTGGGTAATGAGAAATTTAAAAGAAAGTAAGGTAATCACAAAATAAAAAGCATATAAGGTACTCGTTAGCGCTATCCTAGAATACTCGTCCATTTTATGGGATCCATATGAGGTGGGACATATTAAAAAGATATAAAAAGTTCAAAAAAAGGCAACAAGATATGTACTCGGAAGGTACAAAAGAACAGATAGTGTCACGGAAATGTTAGATGTATTTAAATGGGAGAATTTAAAAAATAGCAGAAAAAGGAGTAGGTTAGGCGCGGTGTAGAGAATTGTTAAAAATGACGAAGCGTGGGAAGATTTACGGAAAGAGATATAAAAACTACATTTTAAGGAAAAAACGACAACAGTTTTTAAATAAAAATAAGAACATAAAAACAAATAAGAAAAAATACTATTTCTTTAAACAGAAGTATTGTTGAATAGAACCAGCTGCCTGGAGGTTTGTATCATCCTTTTCCATACAATTTTAGGAGTTTTAAGAATAAATGTAAAGCAACCACTGGGTGATAAACTTTATTGGGCAATGACTATAATACTATTGCAGGGTACATATTGAAATATTGTTCTGTATGTGATGTGGGCGACGTGGGAAGTTGTATTGCAAAAGTGAATTATGTGTAAACGATACGTGATTTTCAACGGTACACAAAATTGAAGAGTGTGTGAGTGAGTGCGGCGATGATCGGTGCGTTGCACAGGGTGCGTTTCGAAAGTACAATTTTTTTTAATAGTTTATTGAACAGATTTGCACAAACACTTAACATTCTTTAAAGTATTGTCCTTAGACCTCTACACATATTTTCCAGCGACGCGCCCTTGAGGGCCTCTTTGGGGACCTCTCGCAAGGTCTTCGTCACGGCTGATTGGATATCTTCTATGGACGAAAAACGGGTTCCTAACAGGGCTGCCTTAATCCTAGGGAACAAAAATAAAGTCTGCTGGGACGACGTCAAGACTATAGGGCAGAAAGCAGAGCATTTGAAAGTGAGGAGAGTGTAGGTTTAAAATCTTGGATATGTAAGGTGGATCCGATCACAGCGTAAAGAAAAATAAAAAGAAGGATGAACTAACGATATGTTTATAAATTACGGTTTCAGAATTCACTTCTTGGAAGTATTTGGTAAGTATATTAAAAGATTTTGTACTTTTCCACAGATTTTATTTTAAGGTAAAATGCATTTCACCAAATTTCGGCCTTTCTGGATGATGTCGCAAGTCTTTTTTGAACCTTTAAATAAAGTCTGTGGAAAAATACCAAAATTTTTAACGTGGAAATAATATGTTTGCCACAAAATACATAAATTATTTTGTGTTCTAACGGCCGAAAGTTTAAAACACAGTAGGTTACTATCAACTGAGAATATTACTTTCACTTAAGAGATCGCTCGCTAGGCGCAACGGCACGCCATTGAATACCTAAATGATGATAATTGCATTGATGACACAGTGTACCACCTAAACTCACTTTTGGCTCGTTAATCGAAACACACACTCCTCCTAAGACCAAACGAATTGCTAAAAGTCACTCCCCATGGCTAACAGTAGACATCAAACGACTGATAGCCAGACTACTCTAATATTATACAGAAGATCCAAAGAATATACAACACTGCTTCAGTTTAAGTGCCACTTTAATAAGACCAAACAATCCATTATAAATGCTAAGATATGTTTCCTCCATTGCTCATGAAGCTCCAAACTGACATCCGCAGAACTCAGAGAAGAGCTTAGATCTTTCGTCATCGGAAAATCCAAAGACATATATCCACCATCGTCACTATCTCTTAGCAAACTAAACACTCTGTTTATTACCCCCCGCCTCAACCCCCAATGACCCAGAGAACAGAAGTGAATACATCAAACAACTTTCTCAATTTACTCCGCACCCCTCACCTAATCCCTTGAATTTCTCACTGGTCTCAAGGCTTTACGAAAATTTAAAGCCAAATTTAATGCTCAAGATCTTATGAAATAGCAATTTCTTCCGAACTTAAAATGGTTCACTTAGTTTTGCCATTAATTACGAACATCTTTAACTGGTCCTTCTTGTAAAACAAATTTCCTTTAAATGGAAACTTGGCTAAATCCGTCCAATACCCAAGAAAAATGCTACTGATGTGACCGAATACAGACCGATTAATCTCCTGCCTACTATCTCGAAAACACTTGAAAAGTTCGTTTTCCAGCTGACATCACATTTCATTAATAATAACAATATACTCAATCCTTTACAATCCGGCTCCAATGCACTAATCAAAGTCACAGATGACAAAGATACGCGATCGACAAAAGACTAACCACTGTCCTGGGCCTACTTCACTTCAATAAAGCTTTTGACTCGAACGACAAAGAAATATTATTAACGAAACTCCATTTCATGAATTTCTCATCTTCTGCCGTATCTTGGCTCAAGTCTTACCTCAGCGAACGGTACCAAAAGGTTATCATCAATTCCTCTTCTTTGGTGTGGATGGAAGTGTCTCGCGGCATACCTAAAGGATCTACGCTTAGACCCATACTTATCTTACTATACATTAAAGATCTACCCTGCCAACTCGGTCAATGCAAATACCCCCAATCAGCTGACGATGCACAAATGTATCTTCATTCTAACACCATAAACCTCACCGACGCCATTAAAAACATAAACTCTGATCTAGACTCACTCTTATCCTGGAGTATCAAATATAATAATATTGATAATAATAATCCCAACAATCCAAACCCCAAAATAATCCCAACAAGAGTCAGTTAGTTATCATTGGAAATGCCAGGCTCCACTCACAAATCAACTTTACCCCGTCGCTTAAAATTCTGGACTCTACTATACCCCTTTATAAAACAGCATTAAACCTCGAGGTTATTTTTAACAAAGCTGTGACGTGGACCAATCATGTAAATAAAATCTGAAAAACCATATACAGTTCTCTTCACTATTTAAAGAAACCTAAAAGCATTCTCACTTTCTCATTGTGCAAGCAGCTTATCAATGCTCATATACTACCACACTTCGACTACTGCGATACAGTTTACCAAGATTTGTCCCACGAGCTAAATTTAAAGCTACATCGAACTCAAAACGTCTGTACACGATTTATCAGCGGTCTCAAGAAGCGAGATCGTGTCTCTGAAAGTTATTGTAAACTTAAATAGCTAAAACTTGAGGATAGGCGAAATCTGCATATTCTCTCACGTCTCTTTCATAACAAAAATAATTGTCTACCTTACCAGATAAACTTGTCCTCATTAACAGTATGCAAGGTGCCAACACCAGGGGAAATAATATCGACTTAATACCTCAATACGACACAAAAACTTAGAGCAAATCTTGTCATGTAACAGCCTGCAATCACATCGACACTCTCTAAGGATATTAAAAATTGTCAGGCACTCACATCATTCAAAAATAGATGCACTAAAATAATTCTACATGACGAAAATACTGTTCTATAAATCTACTCCTATGCAGACATATTCCTCTATCATCTCAATCCCCCTTTACCTGCACCATTTCTGACCATCATATTTTACATTTTATTTATTTATATATACACTGAAGCCACCGCTAAGGTGAGTGACGGGGGGGTGAATACACATCAGAAACATTAATTTTACCCAAACATGACCCTACCGCGATCAAACAATGTCATTATGACCCGTTCGGGGAAGAATAACAACTTAAATCCATCTGTTCTACACTTAATATCTCTAATTTTATTGACATGATCTCTCTTCCCGTAGTACGATTGAGGTAATGATACATTTGTCAATCAACATCACTACTAAAGAAATTCTCTTCCAATTTATGCAAGAGCTTCAATCTGTAATTTAACCTTTCCTCAGTGAGTGATCCCCAGTCTAGCTGCTCTAATATTTTGGATACGCTACAGTTATTCTTGTCAGTATATTCATGCTTATTATTTGTACTGTACTCCACTGTATCCAAAAACCTACCTTAACAGGTAGATTACCTAATAATACGAGGTGTATTCTTAAAGTAAGTACCGTTTGCTTATATTTAACTATTGGCGCTTCAGAACACAGTTTTGCTCCTGCAGCGCCATATACTGATTCATTGAGAAGCTATAGCAGCATTTGTTTTGTTTCAGAAGACGTTTGCTTGTCCGTACATGCAAACAACAATGTCTGCGACAATCGTTGATCCCGCCAGCTGTGAAGTGCGTTCTGTCATACGATTCTTGTATGCAAAAGGATTGTCGGCTGCTGAAATTCATCGGGAATTATGCCTTGTTTATAAACCTACAGTTATGAGTAAAGGGAAGGTTAGACAATGGTGCTGTGATTTTAAAAATGTCCATGACGAAGAGCGAAGTGGTAGGCCCAGTATTCTGACCGATGAAATTGTTTCGCAAGTGGAAAAAAAACTGCGATTTGATCGTCGATTGACAATTAATGGCCTGGCTGAACAATTTCCTCAACCTGGACGCACTACTGTCTACAATATTGTTACGGAAAACCTCGGATACCACACATTGCGTGCAAGGTGGGTACCGAAAATACTCACCGACCACCACAAAGAGCAAAGAATGTCCAGTGGACGAGAGTTTTTGGGTCGTTGGGAACTCTTTAAACCACCCACCGTACAGTCCTGACCTTACACCTAGCGACTAATTCCTCTTCTTGCACTTGAAACAGTGGTTCGGTGAACAACGTTTCGAAACCGAAGAGGAATTCAAGAATGGCATTGTTGATTGGTTCAGCCCTCAGGCGGCGAGTTTCTCTGCAGAGAGGTTAAAGAAGCTGATACAGCGGTACGAAAAATGCTTAGAAGTGAACGGCGATTATGTAGATAAGTGAAGTAGGTTTGTAGCTAACTAAAAGTGCCAATAAAATGTGTTTCATATGAGTATATTTTTTCCTATGACCAAACGGGCCTTACTTTATGAACACGCCTCGTAATCTATTGCACTAAATTTACTCCATTGTATTTCGTATTGTATACTCGTATGTATAACCATATTTTTTACTTTACCTCACACAGTTACATATGAATTTATTGTACTTAATTTATCTTATTAGTATTTTTTTACTGTCTTGCAGGTTTTCACACACCCTTCTTTGTGGGTCTCCTGCGTGGGTTTTTACTAGGGTCTTCTATGTCTGAACTCCCTAGATTTCTCTCCCTAAATTACTTAGTTTACACATTTCTTTTATTAAATATATATATATGATTCAACCATTTTTCCCATGTTTATATCGCTTTATGTTTCCTCTAATTTTATTATTGTTGTTATTTACTTGACGAAGGGTCGAATAGAAGAAGGAACCTTATAGTCTCAATTTCGCCCGAATAAAGACATTTATCTATTTCTCTATGTAATTCGAATCGCAAGCCTTATGGTCTGACGTCGAAAGAAATTGCCACCGGGTCGAACCTGAGAGCTTTGTACGTCACACAGTTAAAGATTTTAAAAATTGAGTAAAGCAATAAGGTGAAAGAAAATTTGGGTTGAGAAAAGAAAAAGTAAAACATATCTAGAAATTTCTTTTTTCGTTTGTAAGATCTTTTGTGTAAGTTGTTCTGTCAATTGAAAGTTGGATTCTTTGACACACAAGAAGCATTTGTGTCTAGTCCACAACCACTTCTGTGAATCATAATTACAGCTTTTCCTTACATTTACCAAGCACCACAATTTTATCCTTGCAAGATATTCATTTCTTTCTCTGCATGCTGAAAATATCTCCCTTCTATTCCACCTTTAAGCACCCTATTTCTCTCAAAATCTTCCCAATCCGCTTTGTTATTTTCCTTCAAATTACCACCAAATTAGGTCCTCTCTTTGCCAAACATAATCCCAGACTTTTACGCTCGTCTGTCTCACTATCATCTAATACACTCCACCATACTATATATGGAATGAAAACTCAGACGCACGCAATGTATGCTCATATGTAACATATCTATAAAACTAAGTATCATGATAATTCTATTCTACGTGTTTTATACATGGTCTTACTTTATGTGCATCTTCATTTCATTCCTTATTTTAAATGCTTCTCTTAATAATAAAATCCTTTTCCTTTCTCATTTTCTTCCAAACTGCTGCACAAAAACCCGAACTGTTCTGCAACATTTAATTTAGGCTTCCCTTGTCAATGGTCAACTTAGCATTAATTATTACTGAGACACTCATTAATTTAATGTTTTTAGTTCTCCTTTTCATCATTTAACTCTTACATGGATCCTATAATGCGCTTATCAAGACCTGCAATCCATTCTTTTCCGGTTTCCTCTCTATTAAAGCAGATATAGTAAGAGACAACTTCAGCTCCTCAAGTAATTCCTGCCTAGCACCAGGTCTAATATTTCCCACAGTTTTTTGGGAAAAATATGAGCAACACTGACAACAACTTACTTAGTAGGAGTACTCGTATTCTAAATCATTCATATATTTCTATAAAAACACCTCTCCCACCATTCTAGGTCAATATTCTGCAATTTCTTCATTAATTTCGTTCATTATACTTAATTAAATGCCATATCGCATCGATGAAAAGCAATGATAACAAAAATAATCTAGATCCCATTCATTTATTTGCTCAATACCTTCACATTCAATACGTTTCCCTTTGCTTTGCTCGCCTGATGACCTTCAGTTAACTATTCATTTACATAACTCGTCTGTTGACGATCCGTCGTACTACCTTTGCCTCGTAAGAATCAACCTCGTTTCTTATAGATTTCACGTCGTAATTGTCTTCCCTTTCTTGTAATGAGATCTCATAAATTGGTGAATTTTTAGGATATAAATTAAAATATTTGGCTCCTGATTGGAGAGGGGTTACTGACTTCAAGTCTGGGAGACACCTCAGCGTATCCGGTGGTTAACCTGATTTGACTGACTTATTGTGTACCAAATTATCCTGGAAAATGGGAATGGCTTCCCATCCCGATGGATGAATTTCTCACGTTTAGTAAAAGATGAGCTCTAATCTCATCTAACAAACCTATTTTCAGTTTGGTAGCTTGGTTTTGCGTAAATACTGGCTTGGGTATTTTTGTAGTCAAACTTCTTCCTTCCTAATTTATGTACGTCTCATAATGAAATTCCTTTCTTCTATTTTTTCTTACACCATGGCTTATTTTGAGGTTGTATCATTAATTCCACCTGCCTTGTTCTCATTTTTTCTTTAGTAATTTTGCTATATTATAAAATATCATACTGGACTTAAGTAATTCTCTCCCCATGCCATTGTTATTACCATTCTAAGTCCAACATCCTGACCAAAGTGTTCAGCTACGTTTACTTTCACCTTCCCTGAATTAATCGATTGGCTAAATACATTGGTTACCTTATGTATTTTTAGTTATAGCACTTCTTTTCATTTCTCTCCTTCATTATTTTTCCTCTCGCGTTCTTCGTTCACTTTCACAGTCTCTGAATTTTCTTTATATCATCGCATTTCTTTTCAACAAAATAATGAAGCAAATGATTTCCGTTTGGAGATTATCATTTCCCTTCCCGACTCCTTTTCTCCTCTCCCTTTCTGATGATGTTTTTAGTTGTACATGACTTCTAAATTCTCTTCCCTTCACCGTTCCCTTTGAATCTACTTTACTAAACTCGCTATCCCTTTTAAAGGCATTTCTGTTTTACGTGCACCGTTTCAAAGAGTAATAAGAGGAGTGTTCTCCAACACACGTTCATAATACATTTTTCCAACTTATCTTTAACTTTTTACAGCAAAAGAAATTAGTCATTGCGGACAAAAAAAGAGAAGAAAGTATATTGTGTTTTGGCTCGTTCGCTTCCAGTATAAGGTGTTTCGACTAATATCAAAACTCATAACTGCATTAAGTGACGACTTACTCCAATTTGACGAAGACTTTTTATTCATGTGTATCATAATGCATGTTAATTATGTGAATAATATGTCTTTTTATAGAAAAAATTGCTCTTTTCCGATAAGCTAAAACGAAATTAAAAATTGAAAAAAGGGCCAGATACACCCTATAAAACCAAAATAAACGTATCCATAATTTTCAATTCTATTTTTCGTCAATTAGTAAAATAATATTTGACTTAAGCGTGAAGTTTAAGCAAAAAGTCCTAAGATCGAGACCATCACTATCATTTACCTAATAACGCCTTAATAATCCCAAAGGGAAACTTACTCATGGACCCCCTTCATTTAAAACAAGTTTTCTTTTTTATTAAAAATAAATACAAATGCTTAGTCAGTGTACGAACTTCCATTACCTATAATATGGCAAGAGGTAGCAATTAGCACGTTGCGCGTTGATGGCTGGAATCCCTGTCAAGCCGTATTCTAATAAGAGAAGGAAGACTAGATTGCCAGTCTTTGTTATAAGTCTCTTATTATCGGCTCATGTGGCCATCTGCCGTTACGTACGACCTAGACAGGCCGCCCTGTCATTATTCTGAATCTAATCTGCATCTTGGGTGTCATTTTTCTTTCGTTCCATCAACAGGGGTAATTATCGCTACATAAAACTGCTCCATTTTCGAGGTTAGTGCTCTCTCCATACCACATCTTCATACAAATTATTTTTTATTTTAAGTAAGTTTTTGTAATGCATTTTACTTTAGTTAAATTACTATAAATAATATACCGAAGGAATAAAAAATGTCAACTTTATAGCACGAAATAATTATTAGCATGTATTTTTCATATTTAATAAACTGATTGAATGCTCGACGGTGGCGTTAAGTTTAATGGTGAATGAGGGCTTTCATAAAAAGAAATTACCATATGAATATTTAAACTAAAAGAAGGAAACTACTTGAGGAAATCTATACATGATGTCCTTCTATGTATGTCAATAAAACAAGGACACTCAAGAATGACGATGAAAGGCAATAAGAAGTGCTCAAGTTGTGGATTTGGAGGCAAGTAAAAGTAGTAAAATGGGCGAAAAGACTAATTAATGAAGAGGTGTTGAGTTAAAGTGTAAAAGAAATGGAAATATCTGGAAACATAAGTCTAAGGAAAAGGAATTGTCTGCTGAAGACGATAATCGAGATACATAAGTATGATTTGTTGCTTATTTTCCCTATAAAATGCTTTACGTAGGGAATTATAAATTGAAGTAGCAGAGAGGCATAAGGAGTTGCCACATTTTGTCCCTAAGTAAGGTCTGAATTAGGTGAAACACCGCCGAGAGAGGTGTGCAGATGGACGAAGACCAAAGAACTACCATGTGTTACCACCATATGTTATAGAACAACAATTGATTTAATAATTAATGCTCAGTCGTGATATTCATTAATGTAGCAAACGTTCAAGAGCAATTAATGACTTTTTATGAATTTATTCAGAGAGGTCAGTCAAATTAATATTCAATTTCCCTTTTTGTACATCAATATTACAGAGTTTTCAATGCGTGAATTTCTTCGAATATTTGCTGAAAGCTTCAACAGAATTTATTTTCTGCAATACTGTTTTTCTATCTTTTGCCTATTAATATATTTTTCTATTCCGCCACGATTACAACTTAAATCCCTGAAGCCATAATATCGCTAAGATCAAGTCTATAATTTCCCTTCACAGAATCTGCGCATTACGTTAGAATGTCCCTCATCGAGGCGACGAGCAGATTTTTCTGATTCAGCTGACGAAAGAAGTAAAATATTATTATCCTAAGGGCAAACCGATACATTATTTGTCACAAATATCTTTCCTAAAGAATTCCCTCTTAATCGGAAATTGGTAATCTGACTTTCCCGACTAACATTTAGAATATGTTCCTTTCAAAAACAATCCCATTTTTCTAGATTTCATATTCCTCAAGTACGGATTTCTTAATCATAAATCCTTGCTTTCGGACCTATAACAGCCGCGCCATGTCTGTGCATTTTTAATTACGAAATTCACAAACAAATCCTAAATCCAAATGAAACTGCACCGACCTACGCACTATGTAAAATATGCCCCTTACGGACAAAACTTAATACAATAATGGACAACAGAGTAGCGTCAACCCAAAAATTGTGCTTGTTAATTAATATATTATCTTTTGAACACAGTGACTTGTTCCAGGTATTTATTTGAAGGTATATGTGAATAAATTTAAAATGAAGCAGAACTTGGCAAATGAATCTTTTGACTTAGTACTTAAATTTTTTGACCACAGTAAACCTTCTAATGTAAATATGAGAGGCTAAGGTATTTTTCAAAACGTAGTCAAACAAACGGCAGGAAGATTTTATGCCTGGGACATATTTCAGAGATCAGTTGATCAGAAGAGTGAGTTCAACAACAAACGATTGTTTTACTTCAATTATATTTAAATACGTTTCCTTCGGTTTAATTTCATTTTGGACATCTTCAGGTTCTAATTTTCCTAAAACCTATTAAATTAAATCCTCTGTGGCGGGTTAAAATTTTCTTGAAACCTACTAAATTTTTTACTGAATCCTGGGTGTATAATAACATAGGGTTGAATTCCACGCAAGAGGCGGTTGCCTAATACAAAGAGTCTACAGCTGACATCTATTATTTTGATCAAATGATGACATGCTACATTTAGAGGCATAATGGCCTGAAATGGCTTCAGAAGCTAGGCATCCTTATATTTCACCTTCTCTTTGTCAAAGGTCAATTCATTGGTAAAATACCTTTCCACGATCTACCCTAGCTTCCTTAAGGGCGTAAAATCCCTTGTTGAATCCTCTTCCACATCGCTCCGAATCCGACGCCTCATTCTTAACTCCGAGGAGACATTTTTATATTTTTCTCAGGCATTTGACGTTGATGAAAAATGAAAACTAAAGTCAAATATCATTCTCGGAGTTTTCAAACGAAGGTATAAGGAAGTAAATCAGCGTTTGTTGATCTGTATGCGTAATATGTGTAGTTTAATTTCCTATGGGTGTGAGATAAAAAGTGTGATAGTAAATAAAAAATGACTAGAATCAATTGAAATATATAGATACAAAAAAATATTAAATAAAATGGATGGATAAAGTAACCAATGAATATATACTACGAAGAAAGCGAGAAAGAAAAAGTCGACTACGGAAAGCAGACTACGGTAAGGCAGCTTGTAGAAGACCATAATTAAAAGAACAGTAGCAGAGGAAAACAACAAAAGAAATATAATTATGCTTATAATAAGCTAATAACGAAAGATAACAGTGCAAGGAAATGAAGGAATGAAAATTTTGACATGCCAGAGGACATACATTGAAGAACTGCAACAACCCAATCGTAGAAAAATATTTTTAAGAAACGAATAGATTTTTAAAGCTTCATTTCAAATTTAAAATTCCTTGGTAAATACGTGGCTGAAAAAATAAATTATAATAAAAATACGGAAACAAAAATCTTGAACTTGGAAATTTTGCTTCAATCGTAAGGTCTTGTGTTCAATCCGCGTAACACGATGGTTGATCTATCGCATGACGATGGGTTGAAATCCCAGCTATTTTTTCAATAAGATTAATTATTCAATGCATTTTTTTTATTTTTCGGGAAAATAATGAAAAAGAAATTTCCACTTAGATTATTTATCCGAAGAAACATACAAAAATACCTATTGTCTGGGGCAAAAGTTTTAGTAAAGAGACGTCGCGTTCATGCGTTAAGATATAGCGAGTCTATGAATAGATGACGAAACCAGCTCATAAAAACGCAGTCACGGGATAGAATTTAGCAGAATCTACGTTAACCTTGTTCCTTTCTTGACTTTTATCTGAAAACGAAGATATAATGAAAGATGAATGGAAAATGGTGGTATAATTTCGTAATCCAATGCATTTTTCATTAGATGGCACGCGATATCCTCGTTTTATTATCTCCCCTTCTCTTTTCGCACGCAACCCCTAATGATTTATCTTTCCTGACTTGCGTAGGATTCAGAAAAAAAAGACATTATTGTGAGTCAAAACTATAACACGTTAGCACAATCTCTTTTGAACACAGTATAAGTCGAATAAAGAAACGCCACAATACTGAGAATGACAAAAGCAAGAGACTTTAAACGATTTTTCAACGTCAACCGGATCATTAAAGATTTGAAACTCTAGCTAAATTTACGACGACTGCCTTTTAACATAATAATATTTCTTAAATTGTTACATGGTGAACATCTCACTTATTTTTATGACCGGATGTATAAAAAGAGAGTACAAATATCTCTTGCACGCGTTCATCTTGATTC
This sequence comes from Hetaerina titia, assembly GCA_037158775.1. NCBI lineage: Eukaryota > Metazoa > Arthropoda > Insecta > Odonata > Calopterygidae > Hetaerina > Hetaerina titia. Next base: position 62,533,351 of record CM073777.1, on the reverse strand, counting down.
CCAACATGTTTATCAGGAGGTGAATAGACAGCATTGTACAGGGTTTGAATCCCGTGCTAATTAATTCTTATTACTTTGAAGCGATCATAGCTTGATGAAGCTGGAGTACTACCATGACATACTAGGCAAGGGCCAGGGAGTCATATTGGATTTAGATAACTATAGAACCATATGATCATATTTCATAAGATTAAAAAATAGCAAGGAATAAGGTTATCTATTGATATAACTATTCCCTTGCGTTATAATAATTCTAGCTTTCCATGCTTTTTCTCTTTGGTCCTCTACAGGGTTGCACTGAAAAATCTTTTAGAAAGCTTGGAATAGTATATTTTTGGTCTTTCGTATGTATTTGATCAGAAAATAATAATAAATGTCAAGTCTATCATGAGTTAAATAATCTATCCCATGGTATTACATTACTTTGATGATTATACTCGTTAATTGATACATTTATATCCGTATCAGTGAAGATATGACATTTGGGAATAAAGTTGCCTGTCATTCATATGCGAAAATTATTTATTTTTTACACCATGCTGTACAACATGCTCTAAATCGGTGGGATCATATTTCAGCTCAAAATAAGTTGCAATTATCTTTGACTATGTGACTGATTTTAATCACGTATTGAAATCTAATTAGAAGTAAGTGAGTGACTTTGGTGTAGTATTTAAGAGATGAATGGCAGACAATATAATGAAAGTAAGGCCACCATTAGGAGCAATGAAGTAATTAATTTTCGTTAAATCATTCGATCATGATTTATAATTTGAAATTTGGCATTTTCTATTAGGGAAAATGTTAATTTATTCACCTTTTATCCAATAGAAATAATTTTACAAGCAATAAAATAGGACTTCGTATTCTATAGGAATTACATACAAACTTTTATTTTCATATGTTGTTTTGTTTTTAGACGCATCCCATTTGGCCCGCATCAGAATCTCTAATAATTGAGGAATGCAGTCTTATTAATCCCTACACTTACTGAACCAAATTTCAATAACTTTATTACAAAAACATCAGATAAATAACTCTTCACGATAGTAAAAATAAGAAATGTATCCGAGGAACGCAGCTGTATGTACATTAAGAGAGAACTTAATTCAATAAATCAGGGTGGTTTTCATTTTAAAATTTTAATATAATTATATCCTTATTAATTTATTGAATAAAAATATTCTTCTTCATTCAACTATTATTAATATATATTTGTACCTTTAATAATATTGCCCTACATTTTAAATTTTATCATCTTGCATCAAATGGCAAATTACACGCTCGAACCAATACCGGTCGCAACGTAATCATTCATATCCTATAGCCATTTATGAACAAATAATTTTGAAATTTCATCTAAAATTATTAACAACACGTTTTCTTTCTTCTCTCATTTCTAATAATGGCCCTTCTAAAATACCTTAAAATGTATAAATAAAATTGTCATCATTCGGAGCCTAATAACCCATGATCATAAAAGATTTAATTAATTCTTTGCATTACAAATCTCCGCACATTACTCTCTATTACACATAATCGGACAGTACAGCATTCAATAATCAAAAAAATAAATAAGTCTAGTATGAACTATTTGGCAGTCTTTTAGATGACATTTACTACAGATTAGTGCTGATAGTAAACTTTTTAGGGTTCTTTGACTAGGTTTTTTGGGTCAGTTTAAAACAAAGATTATATTAAGTATGAAGTCCTATAAATCCAACTCTTTTGTGAGATCTACATAGTCATGAATCTATTAATTATTTTGCCTCTGTAACAATCTTTTGATAAGTTAACACAAATTATTCTTTTGGCGAACATGAGCCAAACTTTCAGCCCCTCCAGGGACTTCCAATTGCATTAAACGTTTCATAGGGAATTTATTAGCACGTGTGAGTGCAAGTATGTATATGTATGTGTGTGTGTGTGTGTATATATATATATATAAATATACGCATAAATGTACGAATATATGTATGTATATACATATACACACACATATATATACATGCGTACACTCACACGCGCACATCTGCATATAAAATAAAAGTTCGTATGAAACGTTTAAAGTATATATGCGAGTATAAACCCGCCCGGCAACAGGAAGATCCGGTGTTCAAGTCCCGGTTAAGGAAATATTTTTACGCTCGTGGTCTGCTTGATTCCGCCTTCCCCACCTCTCCTGTAATCGTCTTTTATGTGTTTTCCTATCCCCTTTCCTTATATCTATTTCCATGTGAAAGAAAAAATATATATACGTATATACTTTATATATATATATGTATATAAACATATATACAAAAGTATATTTTCCCACATACGACATATTCTATTTAAGTCCCATGGATGTGAATAATAAATTAAACGAAGGAGCGAGATGGTGTTTTCCAAACACATTTAGATAAAATAAAAAATGACACTCCCACGTATTCAGAAATTTTCGGTGACTGAAAAAGATCGACTTATTAAGCAAAGAAAATTGCTTCCTATCCAAATAACGCCCTTCATTTGCCGAAGGAACGCGTCACAGATTGAAGTCTGAGGGAAACATTCCGTCGTATTGTTTCACGTGACGTTCCTTTTTTTCAGCGCACATATCTTCATATTAACAACAAAACAACCATTTGCGGGAACAAAAGAGAGGGAGAGAGGCATCATATAATTCTTTTGTCGAAATAATGCCACGCCCGAGACTGTCGCCATTTGGGAGACTTTTTCATGGGAGGCAGGGGCTTCGTGCAAAACACTGACCCCGTCAAGCACTCATTTAAATTAACTGGAATAAGAAAAGGCGAGTTAGAACGGGCTTGACACGCCCGGACTAATTAATATTGAGGATGTTTCGGACTAAAAAAAAGGTAGGTGGGGCCTCAGAGCAAACGCCAGCAAATATAGACAGCCGGACGAAAAGATGCCGCAGAGATAACTGAGTGGCAGATGAAAAAGGAAATGTAGCGGACGATGGATATGTCACAGAGAAAGATTAAATAGGAAGATCAAACTTGAAAGCATTTATTATTTCACTTATTTGCTAGGACGAAAAAACCGACAGCTATTCAAACTGGATCATAATCCTTTGCGTCGCAATCGGACATAAGGAAGTACTAGATTCCTATAAATTACATAATTTTATTAACGTCGCATCAACTTCCTGATGGCAATAAAATTTAAATAATAGTCAAAATAGCACAAGAGTCACAAATAATCTCTGGAATACAACTTCAGTTTATTATTTTATCGGTGTCTATCAATGCGGGATCATATTTAGTCTGACATGTAAAATACTATATACTGCAATACATGTACGCCTTCGGAACGCACAGGTATTGCGTATCAATCTTTCAATCGGGGACCCCCTATTTCGCTCAACCCACACTATTTAATTGTTAGCATATCTCTTCCTGTGTCACAACAAAGTATTTCTTAATACGATTACTGTTATAGCATCAGCGTAAATCGTCTTTCATTCACCATTAGCCTTTTGCAGGATATAAGTAAAGGATATCGACGTAGATATTTTTGTAATGGAAGAGTTTGAATAGTTAGCATTCACTCCTACACATATTAAGTAATAAAAGTAAATTATATTACGATTTGCGTTGGATAAATAGCTGTAAACTCAAATGGGTAAAATGTTGATAGAGAAAACAATTTAAATATTCAATAAAATTTACGCGGAGGTAAAAGGCAAAAGCGAAAATACAACATTGAATAAATAATGTTAATTTGATGATGAATGCGGAAGGAGGTTGACTCTTTGGAGTATCCCCTTTCGGAATGTATGAGTTGAAAACTGGCCACTATTGGGATAACATTTTATCTATGACATGATTATTGCTGTAACATTTTCCATTTGAATATATTTTTCCTCGCTCATTAAAGTTATTGGGTTTAATGGTATTGTTCTTATAAGTTTCGTGAAGGACTGCTCTGCTTCTTGAAATTATGTGTCGTTTTATCTCTTAAAAGGGACACACTCAAAGAAATATAGATATTAAATAAGAGAATAAACAAAGAAATATAAATAATATATCTTATGATATTGTCGCAGATTGTTGATTTAAAAAATAATTTAGACACAAAAATTACTCCAAACCTACACGGGTAACTTAATTTTTATATATTTTGATGAGCGAAAAATCTAACTCTACAAAAATTTATACATGTTACCCTTTAATTTCTTTAGAAATACGTCATCTGTTCCCAGCTCGAAAATCCAATCTCTCTCATAAAATTTACGGTTTACTTGAGGTTTGTCTATGGATAGAAGCACCTGTAAATTTTAGTATTTGTAGCTCTTTTAGGAGGATTATATTAGTGAGTGAGGCACAATTGTCTTTATTATTAGAGAAAAAACTTTGGTGCAAACGTTAAATATTAATTGATCCATCGCCTTTTCCAATTTACATTTACATGTCATTGCTCTAGATTCTCACGCCATAATTCAGAGTAAAATCCATTCTATAACCATTATTGTATTGTATCTTTAAAGAAACGGTCAATAATATCTTCCTGTCACCAATGAAATATTTAAAGCAACAGCAATTGCGAGAGTGTGAGAGCGAGAATTGAACGTGATATCTCAATAACAATTCATGTGATACGTCCTTCATGACGATTTTTTGCCCTTATCTCCACCAACCCAACTTAAAAGGATCTTCTGGAGTATTCCTCTGGTACTTGTCTATCATACCGGTAATATTGGTAAATATATACATATTTTTTTCAAAAATGACATCACATAGCTATCTTTCCGTATATTTTCAAGGACTTTTCTTTCAGCCAACTATCCTTTTGATATTTTTGTTGGAATTCTTACTTCATCCACTACTGGAAAACTCCTTTAAAAAGATTTATTTTCTTCCATTAGTATCTGAAACTGAATTTACGTCCATTATATTTCTTGTTTCCCCAGTAGCCACAGTCATGGTTCAATTCATAGATCGGCAGGTTTGAAAAGCAACATTACTTATATTCTTTGTGTAGATATTTTTCCTAGTAATTAAGCTAACATTTTACGTCGAAAGAAAGCTTTTCGTGCCATAGAACACCATTCAGATTAGATATCTTATCAATTATTCCCTAAGCACATCACTTTGCTTGTGAAAAATAATAAACCCTTCTATTTCTATTGGGTTTCTATCATCATTGAAATCTAGAGTTATTTCATTGTGTCATCTTCTGTTCTTATAGGACTTGGGATGGTCCTGGTTTTGTATTTTTTATGCCACATTTGAAATACTTTCATCATCTTGCCGGGGCTGCGCACATCGGACTTCGCCTTTGCTGTTTGTGCTGACTACAGTTCACCAAATGGTGCCTTCGGGCCGAAGCCGAAATCATGCGGCCTTCTCTTTCTACAGAGCGCGGAAGCCGTCGCAACAGTTTTATCACCTTCTTCTAGCAGAGTCTATTTCATCTCCTTTTTTCTGGCCTACGTCTCTGCTTTTGGGAAAAATCCTACATGTAGATTTCTTTGCTCCACGGAATTGAACTGTTTCAGGTTCTCTTTAAATTACTCAACTCCTTTCTTGATTTTAAAGTAAACGAAAGGTATGAAATCTCTCTTCTATCCCTACCTCATTAATTTTTCTTTAAAGCAGTACCCAGGTTAAATAATAAACGTATAATCAACCCAAATCATGATAATGAATTCATGAAGGCCTTATTGAACATATAGGAATCCATATTGAGCACTCGAAGATCCTGAAAATATAATACTTCCCACCTGTCGATTCTGTCGGATTTCTCTCACAAATACAGGAAAACGTGGGCAGATATTTTTTTTCTTCTTAAGAAATTTATACTAGCTTCTTCCGACTCATTTTTTCTCGATTTCAAATTGAAAATTCTGATAAACCATATGGTCATACTATAAATTGAATTATTTCCCAGACGATTCCTGACGAGTCACTGACGCATCTAGTTCCAATCTTAAGGCATTTAATTTCAGGCTTTTATTTGATTTTATATGACCTAAATATCGATTTTTCAAGTCCTTTTTTCTACAACATTTTAGATAGTAGTTTAATGATAATTATATTTTTTATAGCTCGTTGAAATATCTAAAATAATCCTGCCTTGTTAAATGGCTCAGAAACGATTAAACATGAATCTGAGGCTTTTGAATAGCGTGCCTGGGAAAAGATATTCTTACTCATGATATTTAATTATTCCCTTAAACTAGTCTCTTTACTATACATGTATTCTTGAAAGTCATTTTTTCGATTTAATATCATTGCGATAAACCCCATTCTTTTTTTTCCTATTATCCTTCAATTTCTTTTCCTTCTCTTAAACTTTATATGTAATTTCATTACTCTAATCCCGCAGCACATTTCATCTTTTTTTGCTGCTTGGAGTATTTTATGCATAAGCTGCTTCAGCCTCCAATGGGCGGGGTCTATTTCCGCTTTGCCACATGAATTCTTCATCCACTCCGAGGTTTTCCTGGCCTTCCAGCTAATATGATATTTTATTTTTTACTTTCATCGAGCTCATTTAGTCCTTAATTTCTTGAATTTTCATCTTTCTATTATGCGCTTTCCAAAACTTCCCGTGTGTGGCTTTCTTCCTACCTTCTACCCCTTTTCAACAACGGGTGGTCCATTTTCTATGTTTATTCCTCATATTATTCTCTGTAAATACCATCATATTAATCTATAGTATACCCAATCCCAACGTGCTTAAGGAAAGTAAAACTTGTTCGACCTTCTTTTAAAATTTGCAATTTTATAAAGTATTTATGAAATCAATGGTCTCCATTGTATTTACAGAACACTTGTAAAACTTATGAAGTTTTTATAGCTAGAAAATACTGATCTTTGTTTGTTGAGGTTTCCTGTAATTCCAAGCTTTCTAAAATCGTAACAGTTAACCACACATATTTTTCTCACGGAAATATAATTTCGAAAAAAATTAATGATGGGATTCTCATGTCGAATTGAACTTATGACTCCCGGCAGGAGAGAATTTAATCAACCAAAATGTTTGTAACAATCTGATTTTCCCAACTGTAAAAAAATATTTCGACCTGTTTGTTTGGTATATCTGTAAAAGTTTTTAACCTAATCTCTTTACCCTATTACCAGACAAATGTCACCACCTTCTTTTCGATGCAATAAATCGTAAATAGTCGTTTCATTTATATTTGTGTATTATTTTCATTGTATCTACTTTAACATAAACTTTTAATACCATAACATATTCCCAACTTTTTTAGCAAAATATAATTGATAAGATGCGAACTTGTAAGATAAGACCTTGCGAAGAAATGAGGGTATTTGTATCAAAAGGTATTTGATAATAGATTTTTTGCCACGCTAATTGTAAATTTAAATTTCTCCAAACAAAAATATTCATGGCATGCCAAAAATTACCTATATGTATTCTCTAAACTTTTTTTAGCCTAACTAGCGTAGAGTACCCCACCTTCGTTGTAGTATAAATAAATAGTAACTTCTAAACTTTATACATGCCTTATCTTAATTTCTTCCAAGCTCCTCAACTATAAATAATTGATCATCGCACTTTTGTCGAAAATTATTGCACCAAGTATTCCGCGGGATTAATCCTTATTAAACTTTTCCACGAAGGTAGCGAGGCTCCACACGTCGTACTTTGGGGAAATATCCGAGCAACGTCTGTATGCTGAAGACTCGTCCAAAACACCAAATCGTTGACCATAAATATTTGCAACTAGCGTCGGAGAGATGACTACAGCTACCACTCTCCCTCACCATTGTATGGGTCGTTCTTCCTGAACCGTTGCGTGCTAACAAATTACTGACGACTTTCTTCCATGCTAAAGCTAGTTTCCCACGCATCTTATTTTTTAATGCCGCTTTACATACGCCTACGTCATGCACTGCAAGCTGCCGCGCCGGTATGGCAGCGGATTTATTTAGGCATTACCCTTTATTATGTTACTGAAGGTAAACATGGCATGCTCACGATAGGAAAATTCAAATAGGTTTTTCAGTTCTCGTATTACTTCATCAAAGTTTTGCTGCGATTCCAAGTTTTGTGAGGGAAGAAAGAGTATCCAGAGCTTAAACTCCACTGTTCTGCCAAAACAATTTGATGCCCTAAATATCCTTTAGTACCGCATTTTGAACACACTATACCTTTCTAAAAATGTTCTTCGTGTTGAGAGAATCACGATTTAACCCATGATAAGGTTTAACAAGGCATATCGTGAGAGACTAAACACCTAAAGAACTGCCTTCAAGCTCATAAAGGATAAATATCTAGTTGTTTGTAAGTTTGACCTATTTGTTGCCATGTTTTACAATTTTATTTCAAAATAAAAACTTCGATTATGTAAATGCTATTTCTAATAATTTACCTGCATTTACTAACAGACAAGACTCCATTATTTGTGTTAGTGAATTTCAAATAAAGGTAACATCCAATTTGTTTTATTCCTTCCTAGAAATGATAGATGTCTCCCTCCAAAATGTTACAAATTATATTTGTAGTCCTACGGAATTTCTTTAGAGCCACCAAACACAGTTTAGTTCTTTTAAATACTTCTGGAAAATATGAATCCATGTTTTGCATACTCCTTCCTTTCACAGTTCCTTAAAGTAATACTCACTACTCGACCAAATGCTAATTCTCTTTTCCCCACTTCCACGCGCTTGCCTAATATCTTCCCTTCTATAGGAGACTTACAATTCAGGTAATAACTGTCTAACATCCAAGCTCATTCCCAATTTCTCAAAATCTCCTCCGTTTATTTCTTGGGAATGCAAGTCACCCCAAGTGTCTCATCCAAATGCAATTGCAACATTCCTCCCCTTGTCATACTCTCCGTCTAGTTCATACCCTACGACCGTCTCCCGAATACAATTTCCAAATTTACCAATTACGATTTTTCGCTTCCCTTAAAGATTAGTTTTTTAAGCACACAGGGCTGCGCTCAGAATCAGATTCTTCAATACAACCTTCGAGTTCATTGTAAAGTTTTCTCACTCAAATTCAATTGTTTTTCGAATATCTTACAAACTTGTTTCTGTTTGAATCAAATAAGTGAATTTTTCCCTCTGAGCCCTGTAATGGCACCCAACTGCAAAGCTGACTCTATGAAACGCCTTGTCGAAATCTACGAAACAAGCTAATACATCCTGATTGTATTCTACGAGACATATTCATAAAGTAAGAGCCGCTTGCTTATATTTCCACATTGGCGCTTCAAACACAGTTTTACTCCTGCAGCTCCATCTGTTTATTCATTGAGAAGCTATAGCAGCATTTGTTTTGTTTCAGAAGTCGTTTGCTTGACCGTGCAAGCAAACAACAATGTCCACGACAGTCGTTGATCCCGTCAGCTGTGAAGTGCGTTCTGTTATACGATATTTGTATGCACAAGGATCCCTAGGTCCGAATGAGTTATGCCTAGTTTATGGACCTACAGTTACGAGTGAAGGAAAGTTTAGACAATGGTGCCATGATTTTAAAAATGGACGAACAAATATCCATGACGAAGAGCGAAGTGGCAGGTCCAGTATTCTGACCGATGAAATTGTTTCGCAAATGGAAAAAAACTGCGATGTGAATGTCAATTGACGATTAATGGACTGCTGAACAATATCTTCAACTTGGACGCACTACTGTCTACATTATTTTCACGGAAAACCTCGGATACCGCAAATTGTATTCAAGGTGGGTACCAAAAGTAATCACCGACCACCAGAAAAAGCAAAGAATGTCTAGTGGACGAGATTTTTTCGGTCGTTACCAAGATGGAGATGATGAGACCTGCATCTAGCGACTACTTCTTCTTCTTGCACTTGAAACAGTAGCTTGGCCAACGTTTTGAAACCGAACAGGAACTCAATTGGCGTTTTCAATTGGATCAACTCTCAGGCGGGGAGCTTCTAAGCAGAGGGGTTAAATAATCTGGTGTAACGGTACCAAAAATGCTTAGAAGTGAACAGCGATTATGTAAAGAAGTGAAGTAGATTTGTAGCTAACTAAAAGTGCCAATGAAATGTGTTTCATATGAGTATATTTATTCGCAGATCTCAAGGTAAATCAGGTTTCCTTATTAGCTTAGGTGGTAGAGCATCCGCCCGGCAAGTGGAAGGCCCGTGATTTAAATCCCGGATAAGGAAATATTTTTACTTTCGTGATCTGGTCAAAAACCGCCTTCCCCACATGTCCTGTGTTCGCCTTTTATGTGTTTTCCTATCCCCTTTCCTTATACCTATTTCTATGTTTGAATGAATATTTGTGCGCCGTATGGCGGGATTTTCAAGTTTGAATATATATATATATATATTCATATATATATATATATATATACAAGTCACTTTCTTGAAAATCCCACGAACGTGCACAATAATGTAAATGGACTAACTAGTCGACACAAACACAGAAACTGAAACACCTAAAAGAGGGACTCACTGGTTCTCGAATTTTCGGTGGTGCAACCACCGAAACCACCTTTCTCAAGAGAAATTAGGAACACAACTCAGTTTGTTCCTAATTCCTCTTGAGAAAGGTGGTTGCACCACCGAAAATTCGAGAACCAGTGAGTCCCTCTTTTAGGTGTTTCAGTTTCTGTGTTTGTGTCGACTAGTTAGTCCATTTACATTATATATATATATATATACATATATAAATGTGTGTGAATAAAAATATACATATGTGGGTTGTGGTAGTCCAGAGGGTAGAGCGTTTGACTACTGACCCGAGGGCCCGGGTTCGATTCCCGGGCAAGGCACTATGGGCACCTGCAGCTCCACCCACATGCTATATGATTTTTCGGGTACCAGATAGGTATCTTCCTGGGAAACCATAACCGGCACAGGGAGAAGAAGTTGCTCCCCTACCCTGATGTGTGAATTTCACACGCCGTTGGGCTTAGTACTAGTTGAACTCTATCATCACCTACCAAACCGACCTTCGGGTTGATTACTGTGTTTATGGTTATACATACATATGTACATAATCACATATATACGTACATGTAGAATGTATATAAACATATTTCGTGAAAAGAAAATAACGGTGTGTTTAATTTTAATTCCCTGTGTCCATTTTCATCTAAACATATGAAACATTTTCATCTAAACATAGGGCACTGTTTTTTCAAACCTTAGTTTTAGCCGTCATCCGGGAAACAGCGAGCGAAAAAAACGTCGTCTGCTCCCGCGTTAACCTACCAGCTAAGGTTGGTAAGTACGTAATGAGATCCCCTCTGCATTTTTCTTGGACCCCCTGACACTCGAGGGCATTAGCATAAAACACTCCCAACGAAGAAGAGAAGCGGGGAGGGGATAGTAGGGCAGGAGGGAGATGTGCCGAGGGGAACGAGGCGATCAATTTCCCCCCGGCAGGAGAATGCTCTCGTTTCCATACACCTCTTCCGTGCCACTCCGAAGACACCGGAGGTAATGGCGGGTGCGCGTGTGTGTTTTTCGTGGGGAATCTTCCGTACGATTTTAGACTTCACCCACCGAAAAACGCGGGGAAGTGCTCGCTGCCTCTCGCTCTAGTGGGCTCACGGGTGCATTCAAAAGGTAATGTTGGGACATGGAAGACATCCTAGCAACGACCGAATCCTCGAGACATGTAGACAATACGAAATCGGCAGCCAGAAATTGTTGCATATAGGGTTCTGAAAGACTTGACTATCCCTCTCTTATTCCCTTTATTCCTTACTCCTGTGGATGTCGCTCACTCTGAAACGTTGCGTGCCGTCACATAGTGGTGGGTTTTATACGAGCTGAAGTTATTTTCTCACATATCCTATTTTTAACACAATACAACTACGCCTGAGACATATTCAGCGAGCTTCCTCGCGAGTACGTACGACAGAGGTTGATGAGACACCAGCCTACAGGTATATCTTATTATGGCAAGTTAATCGGATATGTTCATGATAGGAATAACACAGTTACCATACAAGCCAATCATGTCGCCACAAACGGATATGCCATCTGCTATACGTATTCTATAAGCTAGTAAGGTGCTAGCAAGCTCATTGGATCATGATCAAAGTTTCGTAAACTTTGAGTGAAGATTGCCTCAAATCATTACATAATACCGGTGTTAGGCGAATCATATCATATTTTCGGTGACAAATGATCCATAACTTTCTCTAGATTTCTGAACTACTTTTTGCTCTCTGAGCGTCTTTAAAATGCAAATCATTGCATTTAAATTCTTATTACTTTTTTATACATCCCGTATTTTTGCGCAGTGTAATAAGAGAAGAATAAAAAATGTTTTCAATTTATCGGATTCAAGATTACTCAAAGCTTTAATAGAGCTCAGTTTCACTTTTTCGTACCTGCATCGTGAAGCATTTTCTTGCCAGTGAAATGAAATTCACCATCAAATGATAAATAATTCAACGGAGGTGAGAGGTCAAGATGATATCTACAGGGTTTAGTATGGCTATGGGAAGCAAACGGGGGTTTTTAAAAGGGATAAAATATCTTAAAGAGATTATACACGACGCATAAAATTTCAGAACACATTCAACGCACTAGGAACCCCTGAGGAAGAGTTACTCCGAAGTCACCATTTTACCCAAAATTTAGGCGTCTGGAGTGCCTTTCTGGAGAATTGGGCCGAAGTGGCCATTTCCAAACAAAGCCAGAACTCTGGTACCATCTTCTATTAGTGCAATATTTTGGTTGTCCAATGTTACTTTTAAGTTACAGGAAGTAAATAGTTCCAAACTAAAGTATTTGTATGCCACGTAATTTTTATTTGAAGTGATAATGAACACAATTACGGTTTTTCGGTAATATGATGACCAACTTTGTAAAGGTGAGTTTACTTAAGATAATGTCTCTCTAAGATTATTGTAATACAACGAAATAGTCTCACCACATATTTTTCCTGAAAATTACAGCTGCAACAAGGAATCCAAAAAATATTGACCAAACTCTCATTACACAGTAGGTACCAATACCAATGTTGTCTGCAGGTAGTGCAAAAGTGGGAAGTATGGACGCGAATTTTCCAGGTTTCTGCTAGCTGCAGTTATTAGGGTAGGTGACCATGGGTAATAGGGACCATTAGACATAGGTGAGTACCTTGACAGAAGTACGACATTCAGGTAATGAGGGAAGGATTAATAGAAACGTAGTTTCCTCATTATCCTACTCTTAACAATTGACACCAAGGGGTCACAGAGTTAAACGCCCCATCCAGCGGACAGCTTACTCCACTTGAAGTGCTCTCCCCATAGGACTCAAGTAGGTTACCCCTGAAAAATCTGACCACCCCTGGGATTCAAATCCGAGTCCTCAGGGCGGGAAGCCATTACACCAGCGACCACACCAAACCCCAATTGTCCTTCAGTTATTAAGTCGCCATAGGCGTTCCTTCATTAGTCTAACAGTTGTGCAAATTAAGTCATCCATAAACAACGGTACGATTCAGCTCAAGCCGATTCCCTTTAGTAACTACGTCATATAATCAATTTTTGACCACACAAAAGGTTGCATTGCGTTGCTACGTATCGTCATTTTGATAAAATTTTCCAAATTCATAGTCTTAAGGGTAGTGCATCTACTATGATATACGAAGATTTTTCCATACTAGCTGCATGGTGTATAAATTCATATCAATCTCATAGAAAACTAATATCGTGTGAAAAATTACGTTAAGGCTATTAATTTGCTAACATAGCAGTACCTACCCTCATTTACATAACTTATACTGACTAATTTGTAAGGAAAATAGCGAAGACCGCATTATTTATTGAATTAGCGCATCATTACAAGTCTATGAAGGGTTTAGAGTAAGTTTCAAAAACTTATAACTACCTAGGAAATTTAAAAACTTAATACTCCCATTATGCCAGTTTACGATATAATTTTGTACGGGTTTTATATTTATTTTCGTCATTCTTCATTACTACCTTAAGTAAGATGACATACTGACACTTGCAGTCACGATCGAACTTCCTTCAATTTAGGATTGACCCGCACTCATTATAAGGATTAGTTTTAAAGACTACAAAGTTGGATATTTTTTCATAAACTTTGGATTTCTACAACCAAAGTTTTTCGGAGTGTATGTCTTTTTTCCATCAAGATTCATCGAAAAACCTAATCAATACATTTAAGTACATAAAAACCCCGTGAAAATATCGTCATTGGCTCTTTTTCAGACTTTGACTTGTATATGAATATATTTACATATATTTCATTAATGATATTATCATTTATATAAGAGTAATAGCAGATTTACATAAAAGTAGTAGGAACATAAGAATAACTGCATTAGGCAAAGGAACTTTCTGAAACGCAAGATGTTAGGTGTGGATTTGAGGCTTTTGAGAAAAGAATGTGGAGAAAAATGGACAAGTAAAATGGTGCAAAGGAAAGCAAACCAAGAACTAATCGGCATGATGCGGAAGAAGGGGGTATTACTTTGGGAAATCCAAAGGAGGAATGTAAGATGGATACAGAGCATTTTCTTTGGCGATCGTATGTTGAAGACCGTGATAGAGGGAAGAATGTTAGGCAAAAGAGAAAGGGCAAGAATAGAATAGAAAACAATGAAGGGGTACAGAATTTTTGAGAAAATGAAGAAGGTTTTATTCTATTGTTGGGCGTCAGGTTGTGTTTTGCTAGGCGAGGCTTAGAATTCGTTAGGGTGTTAAGTTTGTATACATTCAAATTCTACGTTGAACGGTGGACTACCAAATAATATAGTATCTTTTGAAATATAGGAACTAATAAAATTAATTTTTATTCAATTCCAGTTAATCGGACCAATGAAAGGCACATCACTGTGTTGACTGCTATTAGAAGAATTCTCCACCACGCGCAGATAAATGGGTAAAAGGAGCATTGGGCTGTTTTGAACGTTTACACAGCGTGTCCGATCTGACGCATACATCATTTAATGGTCTCTCTCACACCAATCTTACACAAAACTCTGTCGTAATGCAGCGGACGATTAAAAACTAACTCTGTGATATAATAGATGAGGAGGCAATATGGGGTAACTGCGAGTCGAGTGGTCTAGCGCAGTAACGCGGTGTAGAATGACGCCACGTCAACGCAAACGTATGTTACTGGGTGGGTGGAAAGAAGGAGAAATTTAAAGTGCGTAGCGCGGACCTTTACATCGTTATGGCCTTGGCATTTGTAAATATTTAATTTTTTAATTCCTTCGCGTTCGAAAATGCAGTTGTTTTTCACTCAAGTGTTAACGCTAAAGCTGCTAGAATCCAAAAATTATGAGAAAGACTAAGGATTTCATTTTTACTCTTGAAAATATCATTTAAAAATCTGTTTAAGGGTCCCACGGCCAAAGGTAAATTTCATCACTAGATCTTAGTGTCTTTATCGGGCGATTAAAGCGTAAATAGTTTCTCCTCTTCATTTCCTCCCATACCAGATAACATCTATTCAAAGTCAAAAATTCTCTTTCCATGGCATTAAAACTTCCTGATTTTTTTCGAAGGGGTAAATTATTTCTTTCAAACTCATTACCTGTGCAAAAATATGCATTTTGAAACAATGCAGGTCATAGTTCGGCTGTGTTGGTTAGTAGTAGTTATTGTTGGAAACGATCCAGAGCTTAGGTCTCATGAGCCATTGGGGAACATGAGTAACGCAGTAGGGATAGGAAATTCAGAGAATGGAAGAAAAGTGTAGAAAAACCTGGTATAAACATTACTCTTAACGTAAGGCGCCGAGGTGTCCACAGTTTAACGTCCATACAGAAGAAAAATATGTGGTTAAAATAATGCCATTTGAATAAACACTATTTTACGGGTGATTCTAAATCTGGTTATTCCTTTTTATGTTATTCTACTCTAATTCCTCGTTTTTAAAATAATTATTAACTCACGGTTTTTCATTTTTATAAATAATTCGATTTTTAGTTCATCTCACCGCTCATCACTATGAACTCTTCCTCTAACATGGAAAATAGGAATTTTGGAGTCGATAAACACTGGAGATGGATCTACCATTTTTTCGGAGCTAGTATTGATGTGATCACAGATTTTTCTATGCAATTTATTCAACATGCGCGAGTCGAACTTTATTTAATTATTTTTCCTCCTCTACTTCAAGAGAATAGGTTTTTCTCATTGGTCTACCCATCTCATTTCGTTCATCTTGACACACTCATTTGCTCATGTCCTTTCCCCAACGATCAGATGGCCTGCCCCAAGCGCAACAAATCGTAAAATCAATCTTTCTATAAACATTTGCCTATTCTTGTTTAATTTTAATTTCTCTCTATAGAATGTCAAACTTACCATCTCCTATAAATGACCCGTTCTACTTCATATTCAATCCTTTTGAATGAATTTTTCATAACGTTATCAATAAATATAGAGAGGTTGACAGGAAAAGCTCCATCATACTTATCGCATATCCTTCACTAAAATGATGCAGAGCATAAGATTATTTTAATTCGGTTTTAGATGCATATATGAATACCTTAGGCATCTCCATTGCCTTTAGTCGAGATGAATTGATATGATAGAAGTCACAGCTGACTTTATTGATTTAAGCTTTTCCGCTGAAGTTCGCTGCAAAACGCCAGTTTCGACCTGCACTGTTCCGCTGGTGACCTCCCCATTTCCGTTCCATTCCCAATGCCTCTCTCTTCTCCCTACCACCACAGCTCCCATCCCACCGTCCATTTACGCCCCTCTCATTTCCTAATTACTCGTGATGCGCATTCCCTTTCGCCGCACGTAAATAACGGAAGGATGGGTAGAAAGATCATTAAATGAAAGCGCGACGGTACTCTCGCAATGGAGTGGTGGCCACCTTGGGTTGTATTCTGCGAGGGATATATTTTTTTCCCCGCGCGGGTAGCAGTTTCACCAGGAAGTATTCTTCTTCCCACACTCTCCACCCCTTACCCGCGGACTCGTGCTTTTCACGCGAAATCAGATGGATATTCCCGTTGGTACCATAAATCTCCGGAGGATAAAAAAATATTCGCGAGAGCGGAACAAATATAAAGGAGACTCTCTCGTCACCTGCGGAGTTATCGAACACTTCACCTCTAACTTGCCTCAAAAAATAATTGCGACAAATCCGAACATTTAATTTATCTTTTTTTCTTATACATACCTCAAGGCCAGTGGTAATTCTTGGATTTCAGCGACGCGAAGCGCCCAAAAAAATTAAAATTAGCAATTACCCTTTTAAAGGTCGCATCAACTACTCCCATGTCTCCCGATCACACCAAAAAGAAAAACCAAGGCCGAAGCAAAATGTTAAGGTAAACATTTTTGACTCTTCTAAATGAAGAAAAGTACACTTAGAGTAGAGGAAATTTTTGAAAAAGTTTCACTAAAATTGTTAAGAAACAGTTTTACTCACATCAAAATTATCAACCTCCGTTTAGAATTTCCAAAAGACATAAGCGCTATAAGAATCCCTCTTCATTAACATGACATTCTTTTCTTATAACCACATTAACCAACCAAAAATATCAATTGATTAAAAAACCTTATTCTTTACTGACCGGATACTCATTTCCTCATGACTAAAAATGAGTCAATTTAATAATGTGAAATAATCATTTACCCTGGATAATTATACAAACTGATCCTTCGATTATTGCCAACTTCATATTTAAATTGATTCTTGAAATAAGTTAACATAATAGCATTCAAGGCCCAATAATAAAATATATTGTTGGTTTTGGTCACACGAAAAATATCCAATTCAATATACATAGTGCAATGAAGAGACTGACAGTTTTGACGAAGTGTTTACGTTACTGATGTTTTTGAAATTAAAACATGTTCAATTTTTCAATCAAATGTTCAATCAAAATATTTTTAGGGAAATAAGAAGAAAAATTGACGAGATCATCAGATTCAAAAGTAAAAGCGATATTCTAGGTTTTCAAATTTTATGATCTAACAATGGTCAATCAAATTACCCGTTTTAATGTCAAAATGTAATTATTCAGGATGAAATCTTTATTTAGATGCTGGTAATTCATCAAACAGTTTTCAAAAAAGCGGAAGGATTAGATGATGCTCGCTTTAAAACAGTATTTCCTAGTCTAAAATAGTGACCGTTATAAGTAAGCAGTGAACGTTACTATGCTTTACTAGTTATGCGAAACATACGCCTTGAATATATTTTCGTGATACCTACGTAATGAGGATAATCCTTCATGAATGTGACAAACTGACTGTTGCAGTAGCAGCGAAAGGGTTGGAAGCAAGGAAATTCGTAGCTCCCTGGGGACGAATAGGATCAAATACACGAATCTGATGATTAACTATATTCTACGAAGAGAGAATCCGCTCGCCCGTATTCGACGCTTAGAATAAATTTGGTGTTCCAGCGACCTAAGTCGCACCTATTTTTTTTAGAAAATTTGCAAAGTTGCACAGAATTAGGAAATTCGACCATAATTCGCTTTATTTTAGGCTGCTAAGTACTCAGCAATCCGTTATTTCGTATTCAACAATTTAATACTTTTTTTAGCTTTTTTTCTGTATATAAATAAAATTTCAGGTATTATTATTAACTCACCATGATTTTCAAGTTTTTTTTATATTTTCCAGATTGATCTATTCAATTAAAAATTCCTCTATGAAAAGGCCACACTACACTTGAAATGTAACTAATATGCGGTTTTTGTACCCCATTAAATCTATGACTGAGATTAGTCGTGAGACGGCGTTACTAATAATTATGTAACTCACCTGGTCTAACCTGATTGTCAAACCTATTATGAAATATTCTTCGAGCGTTACATACACAAGTATAAATAATTATGTTCCTTGTATAAAGTCATCATCTAGTTTAGTCAAGGAATCTAATATAACTGGAGCTTCTTAGTCATTCCTGATGTATCGGAGAGAACTTGTCTCCCTAACACAAATACAAATATCACTTTCCTACCAGGATCAACTTTGATCTCATTCAATTAAACCTTTAATATTTTTCACCAAAATGTATATTTTATAATTTAAACTCATAATTTAGATTTTTGGATGATCTAGTAGTAGTTTCCAATCAGCCAATGAGTAACAACCATCAACATACTCATCGCAGAATCAGTATGGTTGAGAATTAACCATAAAAAACGAGGGTAATGCGATTCTTAAGAAACAGGAAGACTAAGATAAGCTAAGGAAAACTATAAACATAGGGTACAGTTTTACAAGTGCAGAAGCTTAGAGTTTAGGCTTTCGAGATGTGACAGTGGAGAAGAATGAAAAAAATAATATGGACAAAGGGAAACACGCGATGAAGTTCTAGACATGTAAGAAAAAGGGAGACGGCTGTTGGGAGGAATTCGAAGAAGGCGGGACAATTGGATACAGTAGATACTATAAGGCCATTTGAGGCTGAAGACGGTGATACAGAGGTGTGACTACTTGGAAAGTAAGGATGGAAGAAAATAATAGGCATTTGGATGGCATTAAGGGCGATAGAAAGTATGCAGAGCTAAATAATGAGTTATTGTAAGGAGATTTAAGGACATTTAATGTCATGCTATTTATGTCTTAGAGTACAGTAGTGTGCAACGCCAGAATCTATAAAAACATAACCGGGAGCCAATATCGGGGAGCCAATCTTCTTATACATTTTGTTTGGTACTGTTAAATTGTCTTTAAAGTAGCACTACAGTAAAGGATCATGAATAAAATATTTACCTTTGTAATAGCCGTACTCATATCCAGTTCTTCCGTAATTATAAAGACAAGATGAATAAATCTCATAAACTTTAATGAGAAATTCTTCAAAATATTTAGTAAAATTGGTTTTACCGACGGATTAGACCGTAAATAGCGAAAAGATGCTATGATAAACTTGGTGAAAGGTAATGTACAAATGTGGAATCAGAGGAGCACTAAAAGAACTATTTTTGGATTCATTCATGAATCTAAGGATATATCCTATTATATATTAAATCTCTTACAAACAAACCCAGGTCGTATTGATGTCAAAAATAAATCATTCCAAATAAGGTAAAAGAAGTCATGAAATTACTTTTAGAAAAGATACATATTTTAGACTTTAAGTCTTAAGAATCATATCCCTATAAACGATTAACATTTCTATTTAAAAAAGATAAAAATATTGGTATAAGTAGTCGGTCGCCTCTATTTTTCATCTTTCTCAAAAAAATTTACTCTAAGTGGAGAGTAACAAAATAATTTTACATACTAAGGTAGTCTGCCATTTAGGGTAGGTTACCTTTAATTGCTATATTTCATATCCTCACCCAAAGTCGATGTAACTACAAAAAATTCTTCCCCAACTAAGCATAAACTCCACCTCTCTTCACTCAGTCAAACATGCCTATGCTTTTCCATTTCCTAGATCGATTACCCTACCTTCTCTTCTCAATCAGAGTCAACATCCCCTCGTCAATCAAAATGCTCTTCATCTATCTTACCCGCCTTATTTGGATTTCTTCCAACAATCCCTTCTCCTCAATGCAAATAAATTTTTGACTGGCTTTCTTTTCTTTCAAATACACTTTGACTATCCTTCTCCAGATCCAATTCTTGAAAGCACCCAATTTACGATGATCATTTTCAACAACCATGTTTTCGGTAACACAAAACCAAGCTTTTTAGCAAAGTGTTAACGAGGCTTGGGTTAATCTAAATACTAATCTTTTATTTACATCCCAACTCAACATGCCTGTCATCAACTCCCTCCTCGTGAAGGGTTCTCTGCTTAACACCATTCTTCTTCTAATTTCCTTACCGCTTTGACCGTCTTGGTCCAAAAAATTTATAAGACAGTTAAATTTTCACCTGCTCTAGTTCAGTCCCGTAATGTAGTCTATCTCCTTCTCAAAAACCTCATAACTTTTATGTTTACATGTATGCTTATCCCTTACCTATCACTTGTTTTCTAATCTGAATAGCTATAATGGTAACCCCTTGGCTGAATGGCTACCCGAAGCTAGATTATCCACTAATTCAAATGATTTTAAGATTTCCAACCGACTTTCATTCCATATCCAACTCTTTTCCAGCCTCTTTTACCATTTCCTCAACAGATACGTTTAATAAGTACGGGTGATAAGGGACTCTCTTGCTATTACTGCCCATACCGACTCTCTTAAATGACTTCACCACCATATCATACGACTTTTATTATTTTAATTGAGGAAAATTTCACACATAGGTTCCATTTATGACGTTTTCCTTCCAAAAAACTTATTTTTAATTTGGTAATAGATAATAATTAGCATTCAAGCATCAGAAAATATCGCATATAATTTGAATTAATCTTTGTGTATTCCACATATTTTATATTTGTCGTTCATTTATATACAATAATCATTCATGCTAATATTTTCCAGGTTTTAACTTATTCAAAATTGTTAATTCACTGATATAAAGCTTATGGTTTCATGTTTCATGATGCTTGAATTAAATTATGTAATTGTATTATGCTTAAAAAATGCTTTATTTCAATGAACTTTTTCAAGATCTCATTCCTATATTTTTACTCAGTATTTTCCCTACCTTTGAACTTATTGGCCTTAGAGACACTGTATGCTTTTAAAAAATAATGTACGAAGATAAAAATTTCATATCCTACAAATATTGCCTGCATTTTTGCTACCTGATATTTTGAGCAAGAATATTTATATTCTTGGAAGAGCAACTGTGGGTGAATAAATATATCAAAAGTATCAAATGACCGCTATGGCATCGCTCAAATCTCTCCCGTTTCCAAATCCTAACTAATCATACACTATGTGCCATACGCCCTCATTTTTATTATCTCATTTTTGAGCCTAGTTACCACTTTAGGAACCAGCAAAATCAAACTTATTTTTCTGTAGTTCTCACATACGGCTGCCTTTTTCGGGATGGAAAGTAATCCTGCCCTAATGAAGTCTTCCGGCTAAATTCCTACCACATGCATAGTACGATATAAGGCAAAAGAAATTCTTCTACGTTACGTAGACACTTTCGTAGTTCTGTAGGGATGTCATCCATCCCTACAACCTCGTTATCTGGACCCCTTTATAGTTCTGTATGGATGTTACCCGACCCCACAGCCGTGTTTGATTTATTCTCTTTCTACTAGATACTCTAATATCTTTTTTGCTATTTGCTCCAAGTATACGCACGTTGAAAGGACGAAATATCGACATTTTGTACCTCTCAGGTACGTTAAGTTTCGCATTTGGCAAGGGATTTCGTTCAATTTATTTTTAAACTATACGAACGGAAATATCGAAATATACAAAATGTATTAAAATATACAAAGGCATTGATACATCTGTAAGCAAAATAATGGTGAAATGAGAAATATGCATAACAATGCAATTTTACTCATAGCTTAAATGAAAAGTTTGGATGATTACCTTATAATTACCATTTTTTGCTCTAATATAACGTAAATTTCAGAACAACGCATTTTTGAACAAACTTTTATTGCTTGGTTATTACCAATATATTTCGCATATTTCCACTTGTTTCCAACTCACAATTTAAATTTCAGTTGTTCCCACTAGGGAATTAAGTAAATGGCTTGTAATATAATGATGTTATTTCCCATCCAAACAAATCACTGGCAAATACGTATTTAGCAATGATATTACACATTAATGAGGAAAGTTATACCTTCGTAAATGTTCGTGAAAAAATTAATTTCAGGGTCAAAATTGGAGGTCCTATTTCATTTAGCATATACACAAAACCAAGTGGATAAAAGTTTTAAAATGAGGATATTCATAAACTTTGGTCGAAAATTGAAACTATTGAGTAATAAAACTGTGGTTCCTTTACTACGATACGTATATTTAAACTTCCAATGTAAAAATAAACGATTTCCTTTAAAGAAGTTACCTATCAAATTCCACAACCTCCGAATCAAAATAAATAAAATATAATCTGGGAGTCATTTGAAAATATCCCGAAGCAAAGTTGGTCATTTACCATGACTGAGAAAATAAATGTTCACGGGTAAATGTAGTGGTTCTAAAATATTATATATTTAAGGAGTTTCAAGTGAAAAACATTATCCAATTTAAACCATTCTGATAAATGATAGGATAATACTCGAGGAAAAACAGAACCTCAACCTACACGCCATTATAGGTTATAAGCTTTAATGTGCTTTTCTAATTTGGGATTTAAACCCAGCTGACGAGGAGCATGTTCGCTATTCTACTGTTTCAGTGGTGGACGAAGACAATTAATATTGTAAAATCTATTTTTTATATAAATAATCTACCAGTTAAGGTAGGTTTTAGGTGAACACAACTTCCAAATAAATATTTTGTTTCCCCTAACAAAACACAATCCAGCAACCCACTCTACACCAGGTCCCTCTTCATCTCTGTGTAATTCTTTCCTCCCTTCATGCCATCCAACATCCCTATCCTGTTCCTGCCCTTTCCTCGTTTGCCTAACATCCTCCACTCTATTACCTTCTTCAACATTCCACTACCCCTCAATACGCCTTTCATCCATTTTTCCTGCCTCCATAGGATTTCTCTGAACAAACCCCTCTCCTCACCTACCATCTCCAGTACTTCCTCATTTGTTTTCCTTTCGGTCCATTTCACCTTCTCCATTCTTCTCCACACACACATTTCAAAAGCCTCCAATCTATGTCTATCCTCCTGCTTTAATGACCACGTTACTGCGCCGGATATAGCTACGCTCCCTATCGTAGTTTTTACGGGACTTTCCCTAACATCCTTATTCAACGTCACTGTCATAAATCCCCTCCTCCGTGTGAAAGCCTCTTTTCATAGCGTGATTCTTCTCCTAACATCCCTATCTCTTTCTGGAAAATTGCATAACTTTTGTTTTCGTCATATTGAGTCTCATTCCGTATCTATCGCACTGGATTTCCAATTCCTTCAGTATTGCTTGAGAACCCTCGAGTGACTGACAAACTAGATCTTGGTCACAGCAAACTTAACTGATTTTACGAACTTCCCGCCAACTTTCATTCCCATCTCCAGTTATTCCCATGCCTCTTTAATCATTTCCTCCACAGATACGCTGAACATCCTTGGTGATTAGGAACAAACCTGCCTTACATCTCTTCCTAACACTTCTTATCCGGACTCTCCGCCCCCTTCTTGCACCTGATCCTAAGAATAACTATAACTGCGTTAGAAATGAAACTTATTGTTCTGCATTCCTCATATGATTTAGCCTTTACCTTTTTAGGTATAGAAACTGACACTTATCTCACAAAGTCTTCCAGCAAGATTCCTTTCTCATATATTCTACAAATCAGCCCATACAGACTCTTTCTCCCACATACTCCTAAATGAATTAGTAGTTCCGCAGGAATGTTGTCCACCCGCACCAACTTCCATTCCATCCTTCCTCTGCAAACATTCCATATCCTTGCACTGCTTCTTTCACAACGTATCTTTTGCCTTATTTGTTTATCCGTCTCAATTTATTATTTCACTCTTTGTACTCCCTTCTACCCATCTCTGTGTTTACATTCTTCTATTTCATTCTCTCATCTCTTTCTAATCATCTCATCCGTGATCCGTGGTTTCCTTGTCCTTTTCCTATTAATAATTCCTATAGCCTCTTTTGCGGCTTCCGATATCCCTTTTTTTATTTATTTCCATTTTTCCGTGATAGCACTCCGCTCTTTTTTCCTCACTCATGATTTTCTCTACAACATAATGATACGGCTTCCTATTCATTCCAGTTAATTTTTCCAATCCAGTTTTTTCCTTCTCCTGATTTTCTCTACAACACAATTACGGCTTCCTTTTCAAACCAGTCAATGCTTCAACATTTCATTTTCTTACTCGTCCCCCTGCCACATCTTTTTAAATTGGACGCTCCATATCATGAACACAAAATTGTAATCAGAGTCATCATCCACTCCCGAGAAACTGCTTATTGATCATACTGTTCCTATTCTGTGCTTAACCATAATATAAACTAACCGATACTTTTCTGCTTGACCTAGCATTTTTAGGAGACAGGGGTTACCCTGTCTCCTACAAAATTCAATTTCTTTCTTCCCGCGGAAATTTTTCGTACCTTAACAGGAGTCCTCCACCTCATCACCATATCTTCCTTCGCCACACGTCACATTCCAATCACCATTCACTATCAACTGTTTCCCTTCAGGAACACACGCGACTATGTCCTCTAAACGAACGTACTCGTATATCCTATCGAGTCCTCAAGATTGCTTGGTGACACGTATAGTATACCTGAACAATGACCAAGGTTGTCGGTTCTACTTTTAGCTCTACTAGTAATATTCTTTCCGTTGCTTGTTCTATGTCGACTACGCTTCTTCCTACCTCTTTATTCAATATCAAGGCAACTAACCGTAGGCTCTCGTCCTCCGTCGTATATTACTCTATATCTACCGCTCTGTAATTCCCGCTATCCTCCTCGCCTTATTTCCTTATTCTTACCTCGCATAGAACTAAGGTATCTGTGTTTCCTCATTCCATCTCTCGCTTTATATTCTCTAATTTGCCTGTCCTCAACATTGTCCTATCATTCCAAGTTCCTATTCTAACTAATTTGGTCTTATCCTTCTGCGTCTTCTGTCCTGCTGCTATTATTTTTCCCCTGCAAGAGTTTCGTGGGATGACTATCGCGGAAGTCTTGCCTCCCCCCTGCCGGGCACGACACATGGCCGATTGGGCCGAGTCCCGTAGTTGGTAGGACTGATATGCACTATATTGTCCATCTTTAAAATCTTGGGAATAATAATTGAGGTGGTTTCCTGTTGCATTCCACAATAGTTTTTTAACACACTCCATCCACCAGTGGGGCGCCCACACACCATCACTCAATGGCCGCATCACTGTGGTCAGACGCCTTTGCAGCTGCCTCACTTGGAAACAGTCGTAGTACCTTTCGTCTGGCTCCTAACCTTTGACCTCTCTTGCATTGGTGTTCTACTAGGAGCAATTGTCATCGCTCCCGCCAACACTGCTCTAGGGATATAGTATAATCATAGGAACGCTCAAGCCCTTTCACCACGTCAATGTTGTAGTCCACGGGAGGGGAATCTATGTTATAGTGCTCAATTATTTAAATTTCTCTATATATTATCTGTATATTATTCTCTATATCTCTTTTATATATTATTATAAAATGATAATTCGAATTGATAATATTTTTTACCGTAAATAAATTAGCCTATTAAATTAAATGAGGTTATTATCGATTTTGTCGCCTTTAGTTAGGATCCATAAGGTGTTAAACCTCTTTTCCCATCTTGGATAATTATCGCATCTACCATTAATATATCAAAGGGGCACATTTTTCAAGTGAAAAAGTCATTTAGGTATACATACGGCGCTATTCACTATTATTGTGCTGAAAATTCACTTCCGCTGCATGTTTGTTCTGAAGAAAATTCCGTGCCGTGAAAAACGTCTTAATCCTTCCAATTTCTGTTGCATTAAAGTATTTAATACAGTGATTTAAAACAAATATTTCAGAACTTTTGAATAGGTTGATAAGCGCTTGAACAATTCTGCAGCGATAGTTTCGTTGGTAAACTTTTCGCCATGCGTTCTTTGGTGGTCAAGGGTAATTATGCATCTGTCATAAGAATTGGCTGAAATAATAAATCTCACGTAAGATTCCTCCTAAATCCCCTGTCCACCCCACCATCAGGAAATGCAATGAAATGTTTTCCTCTCCTCAAACGCATTATTTAATTGAAGAACGGCTCCCAAAGAGCAAATCTAAAACGTCATATACGAAATCATTTTGATTTCCTATATCAGATTTTTGTGTTCTTTCTAAAATCGCTGAGCATAAAACGGAAAATCAAGCTCGATTTAAGCGTTTCCTGTTCATTCAATTAACCAAAACTATTTATTTCTGGCTACCCCGACCACCGTGGACAACTTCCAAGTCACCTTAGGTGAGTTTTGTGTGTGGCACGTACGCCTTCACCTGAGAGTGGCGTTGGGGGTTGGTCCCACACCGGTACCAAACTAGGTGATTCCCGGAGATTGCGTGGGCCGTGCCAGCGCGCCCGAGTCACGCAAACATTACACTCTCCTCTTCCCCCGTCCCGTCTTCCTCGTCTCTCCTCTCTTTACCCTCTCCAGAGGATGCGCCCGTATTTATGTTGCCTGACCCCCATTGAGTAGGATAACCTCCCATCGCAGGAGTCCTTTCTCTTCATCTTCCACACCCCCCTCCCTGTCGCATTCCTTCCCCGTCTCCCTCATTACGAATGCGGCTTCATTTAACATTGGATGACGCGTCAAAAAGTGATGTTTAAAAATTTAAAAGGAAAGGCTGTCGGTACAGGTTTAAAAAAAATGGGTTAAAATTTTCAGATTCTCGGAAAGGATGTAAATCAAAATTGAAAGAAAGAGTCATAAAATTAAATGATAGATGCTAATAAAACTATATACATGGTAAAAATGGATCATTAAAGAAAGTGCAAAAAATAAAAACCTTATGTATTAATTTCAAAACTGGTCTTTGGCCTATTAATGACGTAGAGGAAATCTTTTAGCTTTTACTCTTATATTATCAATAATAATGTAAA
Organism: Hetaerina titia; assembly: GCA_037158775.1. Lineage (NCBI taxonomy): Eukaryota > Metazoa > Arthropoda > Insecta > Odonata > Calopterygidae > Hetaerina > Hetaerina titia. Next base: position 62,505,875 of record CM073777.1, on the reverse strand, counting down.
TATGATACTGTTTACTGTTACATTAAACACACTCTTTATAAATACCTCATGCTTGCCACTGATTTACGCAGAGCCTTTGAATCCTGTTGGCCTCACTGCAAGAGATGCGTATCGCAACAACAAGGGAAATGCCAACTCCAACCAATAACTCGCGCGTATCGTTTTCTATTCGTGACATCGTCGGCACTTGCGAAATATTAATTCCACAAACAACGCCATATCAAGTTGTTCTTTATGGCATTTTTTACTCTCTGAGTTACATGATACCAGCTATGGATAATATTTTTCGACATTCGATTCTGAATATTAATTCATTCTTTTAGGAGGTAAGGCCTTGTTAAATTCGTAATATACTCGTATTTTAAAAATTTTGATAACTATAAAAGTACTTTTCGGGCCAAAAAAATGTACCCAGACAAAGATAATTTTGACCTCCTACGGTGTTTTCGTGCTCTAAGCTTAAAAATACGACACTATATTTAAATTAGTTAAAGGAAACATTAGTATTTAAAACAGGGGGAATAAACGCAAATTTCATCCACCAGTTTGTCTTCTTCAAATAAGACTTAATGACAATATTGATCGGCGAAGTAAAAAAATTTGACCAATTACGCATAAATACAGTGGCAAACCAATTTATAATTTAGTTAAATAATTTCCTTTTTCTAGCAATTTGTTCCCTATATATTTTCCTAATAATCTCAGAGCAGTAATGTAGCGTGACGTGGCGAGGGTAAGAAATTGTTCATTGGCCTACTTCTACACATAATCTTCAACGGCAGATTCGCCACCAGCCCATCTCTCCCGAGTACCCAATAATCATTTGATCCCTCCCTCTTGTCATGCTACGCGGTGACCCGCACCTGAATCAGCATAGCTTCCGCCACACTAGGGAACACGAACGTACTGAGGATGAGGGAGTGTGTACAGTAATTCAAAGCGTCACGTATGTGTGGTAGAACGTTACCGGTGCCTTGGGAAAAGGGCGTTATTCAATCTCCAGGAAAGGGGAATGAAGCCTGAAAACGCGATGGCAGAAATGGTGTTATGAAATGCAGAATCTTTCCGGTAGACAGCATAATATTCGTCTCGTGCACTGTCATGCCAAAAAACCCCTGTGCGAGTACTTAGATCCAATATATGATTACAGTTTTTATCTTGGGCGCGAAACACGGCCAATTGGCCGTGTGTCGCTCCCTGGCTCCCGGCAGGGAGGGAAGCAAGGCTTCCGCAGTCGTCGTCCCACGAAAACCTTGCAAGTGAAAATTGACAGCAGCAGGACAGAAGATGTAGAAGAAGAAGACAAAATCAATGAGAATAGGAACATGGACACAGGTTAGTCATCATCAACACATGGTTTAGACACCACAAAAGACGTAGGTACACATGGAAAATGCCAGGTGACTCGGAAAGGTATCAGCTTATTATATTCTGGTTAGACACAGATTTAGGAAAACTGTGATCAATTCCCGCAGATTCCGGGGGACGGATGCGGACTCTGATCACAATTTAGTCCTTATAAAATATAGCGTCCGTTTCAAAAAGATAAGGCAGGGGCGTCGGGTTAAGAAATGGAATGTAGAAGCATAAAATGGATTAACGGGGAAGGAGCATCAGCAGGCTGTAGAGAAAATCATAGATGAAGGTAAGGAGCTGAGAACTATCGTAGAAAAATAGTAATTTATCAAGAAAGAGATATGGATAGCCGCAAAAGACACTATAGGTACCGTTATAGGGAAAAGGACAAGGAAACCATGGATCATGGATGAGATGATTACAAAGATGGATGAAAGATGAAAATGGAAGAATGTAAACACAGAGTTACGTAAAAGGAAGTACAAAGAGTTAAATAATAAATTGAGATGGACAACAAATAAAGCAAAAGAAGCATGGTGGATAACGCAGTCCGAGGAAATGGAAAGTTTGCAGAGGAAGAATGGAATTGGTGCGCTAAACAAGAAGGTTAAAACACTATCGGAAAGAAAGATCTGTGCTAGCAGTTAGAGATAAGTCTGGAAAGACAATAGTTTGAACGAAGAAGACCCAAGAGAGGGAAGGAATATATAGAAGCACTCTATGGTAAAGAACTTAGGTAAAAAAGACTGAACATAGAAAAGGAACATGACATAGAGGAAGATAGCTTAGGCCCAGGCACACTCGACGATGAGACAGAAAGGGCATTAAGAGAGATGAAATCAAATAAGGCCGTGGAGGTGGACAACATTCCTGAGGAACTATTAAAATGTTTAGGAAAACGTGGGAAGAAGACCCTATGTGGACTGATTCGTAGTATCTATGAGGAAGTAATCTGGCCTGAAGACTTTGTGAGATCAGTGGTAGTTCCTATTCCGAAAAAGTTAAAGGCTACATCATGTAAGGTATACCTGAACAATGACCAAGGTTGTCGGTTCTACTTTTAGCTCTACTAGTAATATTCTTTCCGTTGCTTGTTCTATGTCGACTACGCTTCTTCCTACCTCTTTATTCAATATCAAGGCAACTAACCGTAGGCTCTCGTCCTCCGTCGTATATTACTCTATATCTACCGCTCTGTAATCCCCGCTATCCTCCTCGCCTTATTTCCTTATTCTTACCTCGCATAGAACTAAGGTATCTGTGTTTCCTCTTTCCATCTCTCGCTTTATATTCTCTAATTTGCCTGTCCTCAACATTGTCCTATCATTCCAAGCTCCTATTTTAACTAATTCGGTCTTATTCTTCTGCGTCTTCTGTCCTGCTGCTATCATTTTTCCCCTGCAAGAGTTTCGTGGGATGACGACCGCGGAAGTCTTGCTCCCCCACTGCCGGGCACGACACACGGTCGATTGGGCCGAGTCCCGTAGTTGGTAGGACTGATATTCACTATATGTTTTATCAATGTGTTATTGGGAATGATAATTGAGGTGGTTTCCCGTTTCCTTCCTCAATAGTGTTTTTAACGTTGTACCATTACTCAATGGCCGCCCCACTGTGGTCAGACGCTTTTGCAGCTGCCTCACTTAGGAACTGTCGTGCGGACTACCTTTCAACTGGCTCCAAACTTAACCCCACCATGAGCAATTATCATTGCTCCCGCCAGCACTGCTCTATGGGTAATAGGAACTCAAAAGCCCTTCCACTACGTCAAGGTTTTAGTCCTTTGGAGGGGTAACCATCATATTATTTCATAAAACTAGTAAACAACATTAAAAAGAATTAATCTTCAGGCATTTATATGATATTTATAAATTTATAAATGAGAATTGTCAGCTGGATCAATCCTTGAATTGATTACCAGTAGAGTTATCAGTGGAATACAAGTAATATTTTTCGAAAAATATCTTATAATTTTCTTTAATAAGAGTTCTCAAGGATAACTCCTACGAAATGTGCGCTATTCGATTGAAATTTCACTAATTGCCATGCAATCAGTTTTGTTCTCTCCTTCAAAACAAATAAAAGTACAAAATCAATGTTTAGGTATTAATAAACTCAGATGAAGAAGTACAACTTATTTCCTTGAACCCTTTACCATCCACTGACTATATCAGATATGTATTAATCTAAAAAATGGACACTATCATAATACCAATTACTCGGAACATAACTGGGTGATTCTAACCCCCACTCGCAATTTTTTCAAAATATTGTCATTAAGCTCCTAGAGTGTAGGACAGTTTATATTTGACCATTCAAGCATATTAACAGCAACTACATTTTGCTTGGCAGACAGACGATACTGCCGAAACTTTTACATACAAAATAATAGGGGATAATATAATCATATCCAAATGAATTGTCTCTATATTATCCCGGACTTTCTGGCTTTATGCAAATGATGGGTGATAAAAGGATGCTGCTCTTGGATGTTGTTTTTTTCCTTGATAGATATATACGTAGGTAACCAAGCAATGGACCAAAACAATCAAATGAAAATTCTCGAGGCGATATTTTCAATTCTGGTGAAATCATGTTTAAATATATTTCGCAAGCGGTATTTGTTTGTATATTGAATTCATAATTTGGAAAATATTTGCATAACCATTTCTATTTCTCACTATTTTACAAAAAAATAACCAATAAATTACTGCGATAATCAAAACTTATTCACCAATTACAATTCACAGTGTGAAGTTCCAATGTGGAGGTTCAACGCACGGTAATCTATAGCATTACATGATTGCATCGTATGCCAAGGAAAATACGATGCATGTAGAACCCTCTGGGTGGTAAAGTCATCGGGTGATAAATTAATGATGGGATGGCTATTTTTGGACTCTTAGGAAGTCAGTTCAAATTATCTGTGTAATACAAAACAATTCAAAATACACCCCATGAATTGTATGATCTTATTTACCCGTTTTTATTCTAACCGTCTGTTTTTGTAGAGACTGGCAAAATAATGAATATTAGAAGCCTCTTGAATGAAATGAATGAATACAATCATTTTCTATCGTCCCATTCACGATTTTTTCCCCGACGAAAACGTCGTATATCTCCCAATTTCTTAAAAATTCTTCTTATTAAATCGCCTGCAAAAAAAAGCGTTCATCTGAATTATAATTAATTTAATACACAGTTCGCAATGAGTTTTGGTGCCAACAAGTTAAGCGTACTTTTTAATCAAAAAAAAGATTGAAAACCTAAATGTCGAAATTTTAAAATAGAGCATCCAAGCTTGACGCAATCTGCAGTCACACGCGCGGGTAATGTCATACCAACTCCGTAGCGATGATAATTCCAGAAATACAGACATGGATGGAATGAGAGGGTAAGATCAAGGAAATTAACAACGCCAAAAAAATAAGAAGTATATACGACGAACTATTTCGGTTACTTTGACTATGAATAAGTCTTCATGGCCTGGTTTGTGGAATATATTCCAAAACACATTCTCGCCGTCCATAAACTAGAGGTTTATTATGGTAAAAGCTAAGGTTACGATTCAACAGCAAAATAAGTATACCATTATTTCTTGACAGGTGCAAATTAAAGTGCATACTATATGCATGCTTGTTACCAAGTCACACAAGATCAACATAATCTCATTAATAAATATTGATTATCGATTTAAAAACATAAACCCGAAATGGCATTGGGTCTTGGGAAAGTTAAAAAGGAGGCATTCTAGGGCAGCATTGATAATTAATGTTGATGCAGTGAGTTTAACGGAGTGGCGATTAAGCCGTCACAACGAGTAATTTGATTTTCCTGACCATATGTTGCTTGAAATGGAGATACGAGTAGAATGGACGTAATGGGGGAAACTCATGGACGTAATGGGGCAAGAATAGTGTATCATTATAGATGATTTTCAGAGAATTTTTGACATTTTCTACCACCTCTCTCTATAAACAACTTTAATAATAATTTTTGATGATGCCTACAGTATAGCACACGTTCTGGTAGCAAGAGCACAAGCTTATAAGAGTAACATTCTTTGGACTTCATTAAAATTCAATACAATTCCAATAAGTTTAAGTTCGGATTCTCGCATTACTTATTTGACTGAGTAAATCTAATGATAAAATTTTTTCCCTGTACTATTTAAACTTGTGACCTCATAAATGCTTTCATTTGATGATAGGATATCCCCATCATTCAATAAATCATCTGAGACTCATTCAAAAACTAAAGACCAAAACGCTAAAAAACGAAGCCAGATACAGGTTTCATGTAATTAACTTTCTGGTTGTTATTCCAGTGCGGTCGTAATTGTCAACACTCGTGGTGATGAATCAGATACACTAACAGAACATCCTTGAGTGGATTAAATGTAAAAAATAGTAGTTAGATTTTGACCTTGTTTCCTAACGACCTCCTCGATTTAAAAGATGACCGTAGCCCACTTTTCGTAGAAATAACTTGGGAGTGTTGTTCTATGCAAATCGGAAACAAATCTCCACCTGCGTTGTTGAAAGAAAAGATTTTCTGCCAAATTATGTCCTGAGTTCTGCCCAATTTTACCTAGTAAGTACCTTTATTGAAGTGACCGTAAGACCCGACGATGTTCTTGGAAAAATTACATTGAATATGCCAAGAAATTCTCAAATATATGTTTTCATTATTTAGCTTCTGAAATACTTCTAAATGTTCTGTTATTTAAGGGTTTTTATCTTTTTGATGCATCATTTTTTTACCTAGGCAGGTCTTATGAAACGATTCCATAAAGTCACGCCTCAAACAAGTAATTTTACTTTGGTAGTTCATAGGGCACAGAGATGCTCGTCGTGCTCGCGATTTAAAATTATACAATAAACTACTATCAACCTTTTATGAACGCCTCAATATTTTCCATACTGCATGTATTATTCTAATTCGCGCGTACACACGTTTCGTCACTTTAGGGGAAATCAAAGTAAAAAATATACTGATTTTCAGTTATTTTATCAGAAACGTAGTTCATGTTACTAATTTCTTCCTTATTTCGCTTTCCTTCCCCTTTCTTGAGTCTTTTCGACCATACTTGTATTTATCTAGAGTTAGGGTTTATTCCATATTATAAATTTAAGCGACCAATGTTTCAGTATTGCAGGAGAAAAGATTCCAAATAGTTCATTAAGTGAATACGTATGTTGGAGTTGTGATTTAACTATACCACATCTATTGGAGCTTTAAAAGGAACGCACGTTGTTGATGCTACAATTCTCATCTTAAAATTTAAAGTCAAAGCCTTTAAAGAGTTAAAAACGACTATCGAAATAAAACAGTTCAAACTTACGGAATCAGGACCGTGGTCATATTACAAAACGACCGCTTAAACCGAAATCATACAAAATGTCACTCCATGGTGATAAATACAACGGTATTTTTTATGGACATAATAATTATAAATAAAATCAACCTTTGCGTTGAATGATGTAGTTTTATAAATAATTTATAAACATATTAACCACATATGTATTTAATAATATATGCTGCTAAGGTCCTATATTCTATTGAATTTTCCGTTTTTTTCGGTATAAAGTTTCTACGACTCATGGACACAAAAACTCATTAAACGACCGCTTCCCTAGGTAATGCAAAGGAAAATGTAGCAAAGAGACTTAGAGCATGTAGTAATTTGCGCTTATAAACTAGGTTGTCATACTGATGGAGTTGAAATACGCTTTTGACCTTTAAATCTTTTGTTCCGAAGGACCTTCATATATAATTCGTATGATTCTCCCTCCGGAATGAGTGAGACAGGATAAAGCGATAGTCGGTTTGCGCGAATTCTGAATAGCCTACTTGTTTCGCTTTTCTTCAAGTTTATAAGGCAATGTATAACACAAAATTAATTTTAAATTAAATTTCTGGAAAGTTTTCTTACAAAAAATATAAAGATAGAATGAAGTGTTATCGACTCCATGCATAGGTAAGACGGAGTGAGACAAGGATTCCTGGCTTCCATCCATTAGTTCGTCGAGGACTCGTGTATTTAAGAATTCCTAGAAATACGTGTAGATGCAATTTTCATGTAGATTTCTCAATTGTTGAAAGGTGATCTTTACAGAGTCATCCAAAACAGAGGATCAAAAATTTTATAATGCTGCCTAGCGGTCAGCTGAGTGCCCAAGAAAGTGTTCTGCTTTAAACATTAATTGGTGAATAAATCTGTGCCATTACGTTACACGACTGATTAGGCAAGGAATTGTAATCCAGTAGACAAAGGAGCTTAAAAAATTATGCTATTTTCTAACTTTTGAATTCTTTCTAACTTCCAGGAGAACCATAAAATAAAAATTTTTTATGGACCTACAGAGATGAGTGTATGTATGTATATACATATGTATGTATATATATGTATTTAAATATATATATATATATTTTTTTTTCCTTTACGTTTCGATATTAAAATTTGTGTCTGTCTATATGTATTTATGTGTATATATGCACGTATTTTATAAATTTTATACCTTATATAACATGTATACGACAATGGGTTAAATGGAAGAGGGGACCATTAGGTCTCGATTTCGCCCAAATAAGGTCCTTTATCTATCTATCTACAGAAACAAGAATTAGAAAGCCTTACTAGGAAATTTTAAGAGAAAAGCTCCTGATAGGCAGAATATATATTTCCATAGTACTTTAATGTTTCAAAATGAGAGTAAAAACTAAGTATTCTAGAACAAATCATTTAATACAGGTATATCTGATGTACAAGGTGTGTTACAGGAATTACGAGAAATTAACGGGATTTTTTTTCATTTCGCGGGCTTCGACAGTCCGATTGTTAAACTTTTTTATTATGTTGGTATACATGCCCCTGCAGTTTGATAAAACTTTTAGCTGTTTTCATTGTGGACTTTGTCTGTGACAGCCACTAAGATTAGACGTGTTTTATGAGCTGGGCGATTTTCGTTTATTAAAAGAAATGATTCAAAGAGTTTGTATCAAATTTTGCGTAAACAATGAAACAAATTATGTGAAATGTTAATAAAGGCCTATGGCAATGAGTACATCAAGATTTTACGAGTGGTATAAGCGTTTCCAAGAAGGCCGTGAAGACCTTGCAGATGACGAACGCCCTGGATGCCCCAGCACATCAAAAATCGATGAAAACGTGGAAAAAGTGAAAGAAATGGTTATGAACGATCGTCAAATCACAATTAGAGAGGTTCCTGATGATGTTGGCATATCGATTAGATCATGTCATGACATTTTTTCCAATTCTTTGGGTATGAAACGTGTGTCAGAAAAATTCATTCTAAAATGGCTTTTGCGCCACGATAATGCACCAGCTCACACTTCATTGCTTGTTCGTGAATCTTTGGCCAAAAAACAATACTGTAACGATGTCCCAGCCTCCATATTCGCCAGATATGGCTCCGTGTGACTTTTTTCTATTTCCAAAAATTAAGAGAACCTTGATGGGCCGTCATTTTACAGCCATAGATGACATTAAAAGCGCATCGCTGAAATAACTAAAGGCTATCTCAAAGATCGACTTTGACAAGTGTTTCCGGGATTGGAAGAAGCGTTGGCACAAGTGCATAATCTCCATTAGGACTACTTTGAAAGTGACAACATCAATGCATAAGAATAAATAAATATTATTGTCCGAAAACTTAAATTTTCCGTTAATTTTGGAACACACGTATATCAAAACTTTTTGTTGCTTTTAGCCAAATGGCCATCTGTTCATATTTTACTTTATTAGTTTAGAAAATATTTGATAATAATAGCCATTTTAATAGAAAAAACTCAGTGAAAGTGAGATTACATTATTCAGGAACGTCAGCTCATATGTCAGATATAGGCATATCTCGTACTAGTCAAATTTAAATATCTAGGTGAAACAGGAAATTCAGAGAACGGAATCATAACCTCTTGGACGGGCATCGTTTTCGCGATTGGCGTTTTTTGAGAAAAAATATGTAAACCAATGGAGCCAGGTAACATATTTTTTCAAATTTCAATAAAATATTTTAAAGATGATTTACGTACGTATTCATTCCCAACTGATGAAGTTAAAGTTCTGCGAAATGAAATGATTACTGAAGCTTACTTTGTGGAGTCAAAAGTTGAAAGGATTAGCTTATATGTGTATTAGATTATATGTCTTCTTCATGTTATTACAAATTATTTTTCTATCCTTAAAATTTGTACAGAATATCCCTTCAAATTTAACAGTAATAGCTACGCAACAAATAAACGTTAATAAAATTTTACGTAAAAACTTTGATATAGAGCGTAGCTATGTACGGGGCGGAAACGTGGTCACTGAAGTAGGAGGATAAACGTAGATTCAATATTTTCAAAATATGGGTATGGAGAAGAATGGAGAAGGAGAAAAGGACCGAAAGGAAAACAAATGAGGAAGTACCAGAGATGGTGGGTGAGGAGAGGTGTTTGTTGAGAGAAATCCTATTGAGGCAGGAAAAATGGATGAAAGGCGTATTGAGCGGTAGTGGAATGTTGAAGAAGGTAATAGAGGGGAGAATGTTGGGCAAGCGAGGAAAGGGCAGAAACAGGATAGGGATGTTGGACGGGATGAAGGGAGGAAGGAAGTACACAGAGATGAAGAGGGACCTTATGTAGATTAGGTTGCTGGATTGGGTTTTGTTTGGAGTTACAAAATGTTTATTTTAAAGTTGTGTCCATCCAAAAATCTACCTTAACCGGTAGATTACCTAATAAATAAATAAATTTATCGGCGGTTGCGTAAAATTCCGCATATACTTAATACTCCTTTTAGAAAACACAAAATTGAAAATTCCGAGGAGATGGGAATGGTCCAATAACTAAGGTCGAAGCTTCTTGTGACACGGGCCTCTTTTGCAAAACCCGGTGATAAACAGATTTCCCGTGGCATTCTAATTCATACTTGAATGTCATACACTCGTAAATAGCACTAAATCTGAAGACTTTACGTCTTCAGATTAGGAGCTCCCAAATTCAAGATATCATGAGTTCAAACATATGCCACCTAATAACCTGAGCAGTTTATACTTCCAAGAGAATCAATTCAGGGCTTTATTCTGAGCTATAAATCTCCATGAGATTCAGCAGTTACTCCATTAAGCACACTCAATTAAAGGTCGATGAAAAAGAAGCAAACTGGTGGCGAAAGAAAACTAAATCGATTTCCAACACAGATAAAAAAAAACCACTGGACAATGCAAACGCTGTACGCCGTTTAAAAGCCTTTTACCGAGCGCCGAGGGTTTGAATTTAATCATTCTTGGTGCTTTCTCTCTGCGGCAGCGTCCTCCTCGGAATAGGACGGGAGGAAGGGAGGGAGGGAGAGAAGGGATGGAGTACCCGTTCGTCCGGGGAGATTGAAGCCGCGGGGCAGACGCCCCCTAAGTTCCGGGGACAAGAGTTTGGTGTTGGGGAGGGAGGAGGAACAAAGAGGAGAGAGAGGAGAGGGAGACGGTAGGAGGAAGGAGATTAAAAAAAGAAATGATGAAGAAAGAGTAAAGCTTTCCCCGATCGATAAAACACTACCATCGCTGTTGTGGAGATGTAAGGAAGGGTCAAGATGTTCTAATGATAAAAGGCCACGCCGAACGTTTCCGAGAGCCACCTGAACAAGTAGGACCCTATGTAAAAGATTTTTTCTTTTTCAAATTTTGAATAAATTCGTATCATGATTTTTGGTAACAACTTCCTTTCCTGCCACTGTATTAATTCTTCGTTAAATCGTTTTCTTCGCCTCGTAACCACATATAACTCCGGTCTGGGCTTCTTTTTTGTGGGATAATTCATTAAGGGCAATTTCCAATAATACACGTGCCGTGAATTGAATTATTAAGCAATAATGCATTCAACTTTTGTAATGAAGCAGGCGTACGACAGCGAGAAAAACACTTGTTTTGATCTGTAAAATTTAAAAAATTTGTAAAACAGAAAACTGAAGACTCGACTCTGAAAACAGCAGTAACAGATATTTCTCAAACATGAAACTCCCTGGCAGCCTAGGCATAAAAGCCAATTATGCATTGCAATAAAAATATAATTATCAAGCGTTTTACCATAGATAAGAAGCAATATCTAATTAATTAAATAGAGTATGCATTTTATACGTATGTCATATAAATTGCATAAACGTTGATTGAAAGCTTTATAAATGTGGGTGTGAAAAAGAATTTCAATAATAAAATAGAAAGAAAACAAAAGAGAATGTGCTAGGCATGGTGGAGGAGGAGAGAAGTTGTTGGTAAAAATCCAAAGGAGGCAAGAAAGATGGATGCAGTGTATTTTGATTTACGTTGGAATGTTCAAGACTGTGATAGAGGGGAGAATGTTTGGCACGGAAGGAAGGGGTAGGAATAGGATAGGCATATTGGGCGGAATGAAGAGAGGAAGAAAGTATGCGTGATTTAAAAAAGGTTTATTGCATTGTCGTTTACCAGGTTGTGTTTTTTTTAGCTACGACAAAGAAATATATCACTGTTCACTCTGTGTTAGTCCAAAACCGTAAAATACCAATGATTAGATTGACTTCAAATCAACTTGAGCTCAAATCTCTAATCCAAGTCTGAAAAACAGGATACCGCATTCTATAATATGTCCACCTTTTACTTAATTAATCGTAGAAAGGTTAGAATTTCAGAACAAAAAAGAGCAAAGGCAGTGAGTGCATCTAAAGAGAGAATTCAAATATCCATCCCATGGTAAACAATACACCTACCCAGATTGTATTATGAAGTCTTTCTTCCTCTCAGTTTGACACCTATGTTGTTGTATATCTACATATTTTTATTTGAAAATGATACGATGACCGTAACCATTAAACTATGGCTCTAGATATTATTACGGGGAATCTTATTGAGGATTCTGTCAATGTTAATTAAGCCAAAGTTCTAACGGGAATAACTCTTGGGAAGAAATAATTATAAAACGATTACCCTTGGCATGTACTAATTTATACATTCTCATATTTTATTTATAATTATGATATTTTTCATTTTTTGCCTCAAATATACCCAATTATCTTTCCATGTGATCATTAGTGCGCCATAAAAGTTACCAAAATGTGAAATGCGATGCGAATATGAAATGATTTTTTGCATTATTAGGCAATTATATCAATCTTTCACCACTTCAAGCTCTTCTCAAATATTTTCGCAAATTATTCACAATAACACAATTTATAAGCATAATTCAAATCCCACTCAACCGAGAAAAAGGTATTCCGCCACCTAAAGCTGAGTAGAATATATAATACCGTAAATATGTATTATGCAAAGGTTGGCTATGCGGTATTATAGTATATTCTACCGTATAGCATTGATAAATTTGAATATGGAGCCAGAATATCGATAAATTTAGGTATTCAAAATATTTTGCGTACATTCCTATCGCCTTTTAAACAGCTAATTAGAGAAGCACGAATTGACTTGTCGCAAAAAATCAAAACTTACTTTCTTAATGCAAGTGAAATATTGACGTTCGTGCATACCGAATTTTTCGACTCTGGTTATACCCCTTCAACCGTAACACTCAAAATCGATTATCGAAAACCTTAGCTCTTTGCTCTCAATAACATTCATATTTTCAGAGAGGTTATTTTAATGATGACCTGCCTAACCCGATTTCGTTTCCAGATACAAATTATTAATGGCTAACGATTGCATTCTCTACCCATAGCTCATCCCATTCCCAGAAGCCGGAGCAACGGTTAGTTTTGAATTTAAATAGCCCTCGAAAAGTCTCAAAGGATAGTGTTGTAAGTTAAAATAATGGATATCTACCGAAAAAAATTCCTAAGAGAAAATCAGTGTTCAGAGATGGCATCCCATCGGAACAAAAACGCATCAAAGGCAAAGCAAAAATAAAAATAAAACACGACCGAAAATAATCTAATCCTCAGGAAAAAAGTCTTTTTTTGGGAAAGCGAGAGAAATCGAACGATGGAATCGGGAATCCGCCTGATATGCGTGAGCACAACCTTATTATCTAAATTTATCCTCTTATCCGAGTCTGACGTGACCGATTCCGAAACTCGGTGTCGTAATTGCATGGTTTATATTTTTAAGAGTCTGAAAAGGCCGCCTCTGGATCAATGATTACCGAGAACCTAAATGCGTGTCCGGAGCGATAGGGCAGGGGAGAATGGTCTCGATGTCTTTGAGCTCCCTCCGCGCATGGGCGGGATCGGCCGACTTCCATGATGTCCAAGGGGATTCCAGGGATGGCCGGAGACTCGGAACGACCGAACGACCTCAATCCCCTAACCGTCTTCGTGCACGTGACCGTCACGCAACGTAAATAAATTGAATATCTGGTCCCATCCCAAAAACATTTGTGACGTGAGATCATGAGATTATTCATTCTTTGGTAATGTTCCGTGAGTCATTTACGCATATTATTACATTAAACTACAAAATTCAACCGTTTTCAAATATTCGGAACAAATATCACACAATTGGTCAGCAAAATATGCTTAATAGTCAAATATTAAGAAAAGTAACATGCATCACGTAGTATTTCTTTTCATTCATTATGATGAATTACATGCACTTGTTAAATTCCCAATGGAAGGAGCTTAATTCCTGCGTATTTTAATAACTGAAATCAGGATGTTCAATATAGGATGAAATCTAGGTACTTAGTCTCAGAAAAACCCTTCAGCATACTATGTAACATAATTTTGACCATGCATCAATTCTTGTTTCATTTATCCTCGCCGCTTGTGTAAAAAATAATGTTGAATCTGGCGCAACTATCGGTAGCCTATTGGAACGTCCCTGCTCGTATGCGCCTGAATCAATCCAAGAATCAATAGAAAATTAGTAACGAACTTATTTCTGTTTTAGAACAAAATCGAATTTTCATTCATCGAATGCGATTCCTAGTTCTAAACAAAACGATTTTCCATATCCTGAATAGCACTGAAATAAACTACGTGTAAGTCACCCTTTATAGTAAAATATGTCGTATAGAAAAAAAATAATAACATAACGGAGCTAGGGGCCGAAACCAATTTTGAAAAATGAAAAAGTATGGAAATTCACTGAATTATTATTATTCATCATAATTAAATGAAACTTCCAGGATCGCTTGAAAAATTGTTTTGGATAATCAGACTTAAGTTACTATAAATCGTTTTCTTCGGGTTGCCTGAAACATGAATCAGATTAAATGGCGTCGAATGAATTCCTTTAACTCAGACTATAAGCCAAGAAAGTCAGGAAATGTAACAGCAGAGACAGTTTAACAGTCCACCACGGTTGAGAATAATTCTTCCCCGGTATTTTCCTAAAAGCTTACGAATAAAATGTGAATTACATACTTCTACAACGAAGAGTTTTTTACATGCAGGCCTACTAAGGTTTGGTTTGTTTATATGCGTGACCAAGCGACCGCATCGACTTCGTCCAGACGCGTACCCATTCGGGTCGCGAGGGGCGCGACCACCTCCACTTCTCACTCCCTCCGGAGCAGCGCCAACGTTCATGTTTTCTCGTGTTTAACGGTTGACTTTAACAAACAACCAGTTCATTATGAAACTCATCGCCACACCCCATTACTTCCGGTTGTCATGCTGGCCACCCTCTCTTCTCATATATTTATATATACTCGTATATATCCGGTAGATTACCTTATAATAATAATTGCTTTGGGGTGCCGACAACACAACACAAGTCTTAGTCCTTCAGTCTTTTGTTTTGTTGGAGTCGCAAGTTAATTATGTGATAGCTGTGTCCATCCAAAAAACCTAACTTCACCGGTATATTACCTTATAATAATATATATATATATATATACATGGGTGTGGAGAAGAATGGAGAAGGTGAAATGGACCGAAAGGAAAACAAATGAGGAAGTGCTGGAGATGGTGGATGAGGACAGGTGTTTGTTGAGAGAAATCCTATGGAGGCAGGAAAAATGGATGAAAGGCGTATTGAGGGGTAGTGCAACGTTGAAGAAAGTAATAGAGGGGAGAATGTTGGGCAAGCGAGGAAAGGGTAGGAACAGGATAGGGATGTTGGACGGGATGAAGGGAAGAAAGAAGTACACAGAGACGAAGAGGGACCTGATGCAGATTAGGTTGCTGGATTGGGTTTTGTTTGGAGTTACAAAATTTTTATTTGATAGTTGTGTCAATCCAAAAACCTACCTTAACCGGTAGATTACCTAATAATAATAACATATATACATATATATGTATAAGGAATCAATAAAATATACATATATTCGAAAAGGAACGCTCTTTAGCAAAGACGCAAAATATATAAAAACTTTGATTAAACATGTACTCAGAAACAAAGAGAAAGGACACTCGCATATCTATTTGACGTTTTGACGAAGAGCGGAGAGGATATGGGGGAGGAATGATGGGGGGGGAGGTAAGGGACGAATATGAAAGGGAAAACCTCTGAAAGGGGTGGGAGGGGATATGTAGGCGGCTATTGGATGGATTCAGTGGGCTTGACTCAACCTGGGAGTACGTTTCCTCTTTCACCATATGTAACTTATTGTGGTTCCGGCGTCAGCATTTACGAATAGATTTCACCAGAACAATATTAATTCAATAGACTAGTTCATGTTAAACTAAGTTAATCCTATTACGAACCAACATATTTTTTCGACAACTTACAGCTTATTTCAGTGTAAATAGAACGGACTAAGGGTTTTATAGCGTTCCGGGAAAGTGTTGTATTGGAGTTCAAACATTTGCGAGTTATCTCGTCACCCTGAACCTACATATGGAAAAACGTAGGGCTAACAGGTCAAACAATCAAGTATTTGCGGTACCTCTACAAGAAGTCTAAGCGTGGTGTCATATTAGTTAGAAAAGAACTACTATAAATATAATTCAATTATTTCCCGTATTAAAACATGTCCGAAGCATCACAAATTTAGCTATCAAATTTCATTGGGAATTTGATCATGGAAAACCCCTAAGGGATGAGCTTCGACAATGAGACCCAAAAGTGATTTTAAATTGAATTTTTTCTATTCTTTGAAGAAAAGAGTCATTCCTATTAGTTTTCGCATAATCATCTCCGACTCGAAAATTAGACTATATCAGAATATCCCCACAGAGAGGGAGGTGAACGATATATGTTTGTAAATACGGGATGAACAGAGGAGGTTGCAAGGGGAAATCCTATATGGATGTAAAAAGCGGGCAGAGTAAATATTGAAAGGTAATGGAATATCAAAGGTCGAATCAGAGGGGAAAACTTTAGGTAAGTTGAACAGAAGAAGGCAGAGAATAGTCTTTTTATAGCATTAAGGCAGGCAGAAAATACGTAAAAGTAAAGGAATAATACACAACACACAGGAGGATGTTCTCGCGATATGTAAAAGGCAAACTTCGTAAGAAACCGTTCAAATCGTCCTTCAATAGCTATCGTAGAATACCCTAAATTGAGAATACCGTAGGTCGAATGGGAGTCTCCCTTCCATTCATGTCAATGATATAGCAATACTCTCCATAGTGATAATTTACGACTAATTTTGAAATTGCTAAAAATAAATAAGACAATATAAATATAAATTTATCGATCAGTAAGTTTAACGCCACTGTAATAGAATTAAATTTTCCACTCCACATTAAAATCTCCAAACTCTTGAGGTCACCTCTTTCCATCCCAGCAGAATTTTACGAATATTCCAATAACAAGATGTGAAAATGCAGTTTCCGCGTTCTCGGTTTCTTCCCTCGAATATTAACGAAATTCGAAAGTTCAGCCGGGGTGTCTCCCCAAAACCGTTTTCCGATAACGAACGTGAGAGCATCTGAGACAGTAGGCCTTAATTTGAGGAATTTTCTCTTTCGCTGACAAACGTAGAAAAAGCATAAGCAAATGTTATTTCCTGAAAGCAGATACAAGAACTTTGCCTGCGAAAATTAATTTAGTTACTGATTATTATGCTCCACTGTCCTAAAGAACGCCATCAGTTGGTGTCATCTACGGCAAGATGATTTTCACCGATGATAATGTTATTTATCTTATACTTACCTTCTTATTCATCTTTTTATTCCATAAATCTTCAAATGTTAATTAAATATATACGGCGCCCCGCCCTTAGTAACGGCATTAGATCTGAGCTAATTCTACAGTCATCTGCAAATTGGTTAGCCATGAGGAAACGTTTCCCTCTAACTAGTATGTACCACGAAGTCACTAGTTTTTTATGACATAGTGTAGTTTCAAGTAGGGCTGGCGAATGTTTTTTACACTATAATTGAAGTTCTGATAACAATATAAAAATGTGATTCGATTATAATTTTCTGATATGCATTTATAAGGTGAGATATGTTCAAATAAATGTTGAATCGAACTGTAACTGGCTCACTGTTTGGAATTGAATTTATCACCATAGTAGAATGGGTGATGAATTAATGAGTCGAGGGAAGAGTTACCCTTTCCAATTAGGAGTAGTTCATGATAACCTTCAGCCAATCGGTATTAGAAATATAGAGGATTCTACGTTTATTTACTCCTTGAAGTAAACAATAAGACCAATCTATTTTAATATGTTCTAATTTTAAAGATCCTGACGAGTTAAAACACAATTTATTCATCCATGAAGAGCAATACCCTGCAGCTTCAGGTATTCCAGGTAACTAATCAATGAGTGCCAGTTCCTATCCTTCACCCCTCCCTTCCTCAATCCCCCTCACCAATGAAAACGAGCCCTATGGCCATTCACATCGAGTGAGATAGGAGGAGACAATCGGTCGATCGTCCGCAGAACATGACGGATGACGAAAGAGAACGACTCGACCTTCGCTTCTTCGTTTGTTCTTCGTTTTTTTTGACCGGCGCGTACATCGAGTCGGATGACAGCACAAGAGGAAACATTTTCGGGGAACCGATTTGGCCTCCAGCAGTTGCGTCCGAAGCAGAGAGAGAGATTGAGAGTGATTACCGGTGTTTGTGGTCGCGGTGAATTTTTCACTCCAAAACTTGATTGCGCGGGCCGCAGGACTGAATGAATAATTATTTTATAAGACCTCAATCTTGCAGAGCTAAAGTTCAGAAATGAAAAATAGAAGAGATAAACAAATATACACATATAGTAGGTTATACTCGTATTTGCACCAATATGGTGGCTGGTTGGTCGGGTATTCATGACCAGCAATACGTCTCGTCCATCCATGTATCCATCGTGGCTCTCCTCCTTCCACGGAGAGAGTATGGAACAAAATTGACACTATGCACAAAATTATATATTTAAAATCAATTTCTGTGTCAATACACAATGAATAGGCCCTCGATTATTTTAATACATGTAATTGCCATGAAAGAGCAGATCGTAGTAGTGTATTGGGAAGAGCGCTGGCCTACTGACCGGAGGGCCCGGGTTCGATCCCGGAACCCTTAGCGTCACCTTCGCAAAGCTTCGTTATATTTCCATGCATAAGTTCTCCTTGAGAAACCAAATACGCCTCAGGGAAAAGATGCACCCACTACCTTGATGTAAATAATTCCACTCTCCGTTAGGCTTCGCAGTAGGTGAGCTTTACCCTCATCAAAAAACTGGATTTTTGGTTTGTATGGAAGAGAAAAAGAATCAAAAAACTCATGAAAGTTTCGTAGTCTTCGAGATACTTCACCAGGAGAGAAAATTATGAAGTAAATTTCCGGAAAAAAAAATATATATATATAAAAAAACACTGAAATACATTTTTAAAGAACAGAAACACAAAGAAAGGACACTCACATATGTAGTTTTGACGTTTCGACGGCACGGTCGTCATCATCAGAATATAATTCTAGGGGGAAAACCGGAGAGGATATGTGTGGAGTGTAGTAAGTAGTGTAGTAAGGGTGAGAGGAGCACAGGTAAGAGACGAATAAGAAACGGACAAGGGGGTGGGAGGGGATATGTAGCCAGCTATTGGATGAAGTCAGCGGGTTTGATTCAATCCGGGAGGTTTAAATGACTGAAGCACCCAGATATGCGCCATTTCAAGGGTTCTCCCCTCTATGCTAATTGTAGACTTGCAGTTTTAATCACAGGAACAGATAAGCAGTCATGAAAAGAATGGTCGTGGGGAGCAGTGTGAGTAGGGATAAGCTAATTGTGGATGATGGGACATTTGGTGGAATAGCAGTGATTATTCATGAGGAGGGTAAGGGTGGTGGTCCGTTCACCCACGTATAAGGCAGGGCAGAAGTTACATGAGAGGCGGTATATAATGCTTTTCGAGTTTCAGGTGGCGTCAGGTTGGTACTTGGTAGTAAGAGAGGTGAGTCTTAGAAGATGGCAGCATTTGCTGCGCGGGCGGTTGCATGGTACGGGCAGGGGCGTAGAAGAGACAAGGGTGCCCGCAGGTGGTCTTGTGGACTTGAAAATGTCTCGCAAGTTCGATGGGCGTTTAAACGAAATAGAGAGACAATGTGATAATAAAAGTGATGTGGACTGAATGTTATGAATAACTGGGAAGAGTTCACAGATTATACGTTTGATTTTGTGGGTTCGGGGGAGAAAGTTGTGATAAGGTTAGGGAATTTTGAGCGATTTGGTTTGGGGAGAGGAGTGTATTGGGTTGACGGTTTGAGACTCTCACTGTTCAGTAGTTTGTCAGGGTACCCGCATTTCCTCAGAGACTAATGTAGCTGGTCCATTGTTTGAGAGGGGGTGTTGTTGCAAAGACGGAGGCCATGGACTGAAAGGGAGAAAGGGAAGGGGCGTTTTGTATGTGATGGGTGGCAGCTCTTGAATACCTCTATGCCGCTCTTCCCCCAAGAATGGCATTCTGATGATTTCGGCCGTGCCGTCAAAACTACATATTTGAGTGTACTTCCTTTGTGTTTTTCTGTTTTAAAAATCTCTATCATTGTTTTTTTATATCTGTGCGTCGTCGAAGAGCGTTCTATTACGAATATATTATATTTCATGCTTGTACATGGATGTACACATACCTTTCTTCAATAACCTATCAATTGAGATACCATAGGGTACCTTGAAAGAAACAGTGAAATCACCTATAGGTTTTTGCATTTGTAGTAAGGTTTTTCACTCCCTGACTTGATTGTGCCAACCTCCAACGTGAAAATGGAGCGGGAGGAGGAGGGGAAGACGGTCACCTCGCGGCATATCGGCAGGTGGTCTTGGTGTATGTTCGCGAACAACGATAACTCCCCCGACCGAGCGATTTCGGCGGAATCGGTATTTCATGGAGGGATATCACGCCACCCCACGGGAAAGGGAGAGGGTGGGTCTCGTGATCCCGACACGTCACCCGCCCGCAGAAGGACCGATATTACAGAAATAGGTCAAAAGCTTCACCATTATTGATGATGACGCCCCGCGACAGGATAAGGTCCTGTATGATTTCATCTGCTCCCCCCACCCACACCTACACTACCCAGAAAAACCAATTCGAAATTATGTGAAATCGACTCATTGGGTGAAGACCGGTGACTACATATTATTTATGAAGAGTACCGTTCAATTCCGTAGATTGGATCACGGTTGTAAAGATAACTTGCAAAATACCTGTTGAAAAATGAACTATTTCTTGCAGTTTGATCGCGACACACCACGCTTATGATCAATGCAAATTTTAAAATTCCTTTCATTGAACATTGATATGGATAATTCCGATAAATTATTGATATTAATATATAACAGAGATCAAACATCACAGAAGTGCAGGACACTTCTTTATGTTTTTACGAGTTTTAGGTAAAGTTATTAAGGGAGGTGACCGAAAACCGAAGTCATTTGCACCATTAGGCATAGGTGGGTAATTTGGGAGAAAGATAATATTCAGGTGATGAGCGAAGGATTGGAAACATCCCAGCATCGGTATTAACTTATTCTTAACGAAAGTCACCCATGGGGTCCATAGTTTACAGTATCATCCGATAGATGGCGTACTCCTTGACTGTTCGTACTCCGTACAAGTTAAGTACTCTCAAGATTACATCCCAAATAGGGATCGAAATACCACTAAAAATATTAATCCCTCTGGGATTCGAACCCGGGTCCTCGGGGTGGGATGCCAATACAGTAGCCACCGTACCATCCATATCAGGATTCCTACCGTTTAAGGCCCTTGTGGCGCTAATCTCTCAGACGGATCCAGAGGGTTATTACACAAGTAGGTTTGTAGCCGAAATTAAAACAATTTTGACGCACCATATGACACCTAACCGGAATTAATATTTCTATGAATCAGTGTTTTTGTTTTTACTTCCACTTTCATTATTACTTCTATTACTAAATTAGTTAATTATGAACTCATCTTGCCTCCATAGGCAATAAAATAACTTGACAAAGTTTATCTAAAGGATTCAGCTTTTGCTAAAAAATTAAAATCGGCACGTATTTACAACGAAGTGAAACTACAACAAATATTTGCGTGTTTATTTTCACTCCGTAGCATTGAGATGTTAATTAAAGTTAATAGTACAATATAGCAAAAACTAGGGCGCCGGTTCCTGGCAGAACGTGGTGTGCTTCAATTATATGTCGCATACATAAGTCTATTTACATTTTCCGCACTTTTGGAATATGTAAATGTTGATAATGAGAAAAATACTTGATAAATTTCACGAAATTTTATTTCATTATTCAAATCTCCGTCATTCTAGAAACATACATCTCAATAGGTAAAGTACAAATTTTATTAATTCAATTATGTAATTTATTTAGAAACATGCCAAATGTTTGTATTTCCATATGTTTTACAAATGAAGAAACCTATATATTAAATTAATTAAGCTGAGTGTCATTCTGGTGCAAAATTGGTCTTTACTAGTCGAACTTAAGTAATATTTTGTAAGTATATTTCTGCCATACCGTTTGAGGAACCCATAGCATTTTTGGGTAAAAAATATTTTCAAAATATATTATTGGAAATATTGTTCCTTTTCCCCTAGAACCCAGATACCGGATTTACAGGAGTTCATAGGGCACAGCAAACATGCGCACATTCCTTTTGATTTCGGAATTCATGGAGAAAAGTCAAAAACAATGTCATGTAGGTTTCGGGATGTTTTCGAAAAATAACATGGCATCAGTCTTAGTAATCACATGAAAAAATATTTATACGTATATTTTTTATAAAAAATATATATACGTACTGATGGTAATCAGATAACTATGCGATGATTAATATGAATCGGCGATGTTTGGGTTGCCAAGAGGTAGTGTCACCATCTGTAAGCACAATAATGCTAGTCTATAGGTTAGTATCTGTAAAGGTTCAAGAGACAACCCAATTACTTTAAATTTGACTTCCCACTGGCCAAAAGAGGTATTATATAAGATAATAAACGTGGAAGTTATTCTTATGTCAACCAGCATTATTCAAAGCGTTTGCCAAAAATATATGAGTATGAGTGTAGGCATTTGCTATTTTATTAAAAAAATCATATCAACATAAGGTTGCTTGGTCTTCCAAAGAGGCTTTGAAACTAATGTATAATTTTCTATAAAATTTTATCATTACTAATTTGAATTTACAAGCGATAGGATTGTGGAAAAATATCGAAAAAGCCAATCAATGATGAGGCATTACGCACACGCATCCTGAAATTTACATTTCAATTTTTCGTTTAGAATCCAGTATTAAATATTGCAATTTTTTGTAAATTAAATTAGCAAATCCTATCCCTTCCAATTTTAATGATATTGTAACTCAGCGATATGATGGATCTAACGTAACTCAAAAATCTTTCAAGTAAGTTGATTTTGTGCCTTCACAAAATAGAAATAGAAAAACTTTAGGAAATCATTCCTCATTTCATATTCTATCAAAGGACATATTCTTAAAAAAATTCTAATTAATTTCCCTGGAGCTATTACCTTTTTTCTAATCTTTATATTATATTCTGGCGAAAGAAATATTTATCAAAATTCTGAATTTCACCTCCACTCGCAGAAAAGGTATCCACCTTTTTCCATAAACCGGTGAAGTACGGATTACTTTGCGCCGTAAGCCTAGGCGAGTGGGTAAAGCCTAGGCTAGTAGACGTGTTGGGAAAATAAGGGAGTTACTCTCCCGGAAGTCATACTTTTTCAACTCTATACGCTCTCATCAGAAAAAAAAACATTTTCAGCACGCATTCAATTCATCTGTGGCTCCCACTTATCAAAAGTTTTACGCTGCTTGGATAACACCACGGAAGAGAAAAATATCCGGAGAGGAGTGATGCGAGGGAGTGAGAGTGAGGAATGACGGCGATTCCCCCGCGAGTTTATGGAGCCCCTTCACTTCTGACAC
Source organism: Hetaerina titia (assembly GCA_037158775.1). Classification (NCBI taxonomy): domain Eukaryota; kingdom Metazoa; phylum Arthropoda; class Insecta; order Odonata; family Calopterygidae; genus Hetaerina; species Hetaerina titia. The sequence goes on along the minus strand of CM073777.1, from coordinate 62,482,267 downwards.
CGGCGACGAAAGTAGCACCGCTCGGAAGGGGAAGCGGGAAGCACGCGAAGTAACGTACAAAAAAGGAAAGCGTAGATTAGTCTCCAGTAGAGTAAGGGGTAGGGTAGGGGAGAGAGAGCAGGTGGGGTGGGAGGAAGCGATTAGTAGCATAATCACCGCGCCTAAGCCAAAGAGGTAATCATTCCGCTAGTTGAAGCATTAAATTCGAGGTTGCTTCAGGAGGTCGCGTGTTCGTCCCTTTCCGCACTCGTCCCGACATCCTTTGCCGATTACCCCATCAACCCTTACCCATACACTTCTAGGTTTCTTCCTCACTCCCCAAACGCCGTCACCTAATTATCCTTGCATTCCCTCGACGATGTACCCACTATCCTTCTCGACAACCACTCCCATAACACGGTTGGGCGACATGAATGGTTCACGTTTCCATGATTTTCGCACGGGATGAGGTAAAAAGGAGTACTCCAGGAGGAATAACTCAGGAGGGTAACTACTTTAAAGTTGAAAATTTGACATTTCCAAGAGATAATTGAAGTGCTACTCGCGGAAAGTCTCTCCTTTTATTAGCGTATACATACTGAAGGGGGATATAAAATGGAAGGAGGAAAAAACATCAATTATTTGGGAAACTATTTGAAAACCAATGGTCTAAGTGGTAAAGGCATTAAAAAATAAATGAGTCGGGTAAAGAAGATTTAATAACCAGTAGTTCCATGGAAAGGATTAATATTAAAGGCGTAAAAAATATCAGAATGCTTTAATATGAAGCATAGTATTGTACAGTTCTTAAACATTGTCTTTTACACAAAACATAAGAGTAGATCGGTAACTTAAGTGATGGCAGTATGGAGAAAAATGGCAAATCTTAAATGGGCAGAAAGGAAAACAAACGAAGGAATGATGGTCAGTTTTTGAGAAATTTAAATAAAAATGTCAATGAAGGGAATACTGAGAGAATATAGAATGTTGAAGACTGCAATAAATGAAAGAATGTTAGGTAGACCAGGTTGAGGAAGAAGATGATGTATGATAGAAGGGATGAAGAAATATAGAAAGTATAAGAGCCAATAAAATAGTGTTGTCAATTGGAATGTTATTGTATTTAGTATCAGATTAGATGGGGCTTAGAACTTTGTCAGTACCTAGTCCCTGAATTCAACAAAAGCCTACCTGATGCGTACCTGATGATGACGCCGAAGCGCTGAAACCGGTAGTACGAATAAAAATCGTGTGGAAGTTACAAAGTGTATTCATTTTAAACGAAAAGGAACCTCCACAAAGTTGAGCCTGAAACCATAGAATTTAACAAAAGCCTACTCAAAACGAAAAGATAATTTTCTTATTTCGGCCCCATAAAGAATTATGTTGGTGAACAACAGCTCGAAGGCTTTGATGAGCTTGCAACCCAATAGCAGCAAAAACTGAAAGGTTTATTGCGACTTTAATGATGTGTTTTAAGGCATACTTATGAAAGGAATGGTTTTTCATTGCATTCATATTACACAGCACCAGCACTAAGAAAAATATCAATGTAGAAGTGATTTCCAATTCTATATCTCGTAATTTTTTACCGTACGGGAGAATTGTTCTCACTTCAAATAATGCTTGCTTCCAATGCCATATCGTTTAAGGTGGCTCATAAAGATAAGGACAAGTATTTCTTATGCTATTTTAACAGTAATTAGCAGCCAGCGGTATGAAAGTACGAAAGATGCATAAATAGCGTAAATATGTCTAATGAAAGCAATGTGATAGGCAATTCTGCTGAACGTGTTTAAATGGTACATTCCTGAACGTTTACTTGTAACAAAAATTCTACTAACCCTCAACTTGAACCTACTCCAGCCATTTGCAAAAAAAATGGTTTCAGAACGTAATGTCTAGTACCAATTGTAAACCTAAACTCTAGATTGAAAATAAAGCAGCGCATGGCATACGGTTTCATTACGAATCGTAACTAAACGATTGGATAAAAGAAAGAATACTCACGTTGTAGAAGGAAACTAATTATTGGGTTTTGTTTTGTTGCACAGTTATTCAAATTAATGAAAAAACAGGAGTTTTTTAAATCATATAAAATAAATAATATTAACTATAATTTTTTCCACGCCAAGTCATAATTCACACGCCTTAGGCGAAACAACCAATCTTCGCCAATCAAAACATAAAACACACGTATCTGCTCTTTCTCAAAGTAGTTAACAGCTTGCCCAAGGTGGTAAGAAAGTCATTCCATTATCTCGTCCCCCAGTCCGCCACAAAAAATTAATTTGGGGTTGAAAAAAGTTGGAAGGCTTGCTAAAATTATTAATAATTGACAAGCAGAGAAAGAAAGCTTTCAAGAGTTAAATAAAAAATTAGGACGTGATGGCCTCCGGTGAAAAACGTTGAAGTTCTGGTACCTGCTTTGAATTTTTGGAAAGTAAACGATTTTCGAGTTTGCATCTGACACCAAAGAAACTATGATGCTCTTCCACTTCTATCGGAAAGGAACACCATCCACATTTAAAGAATTCTTCACTGATATATAATACTGTGCAATATTCAATATACATATATATATATATATACTTATATATACACTTTTTTGGAAAACCCACAAACGAGCAATGTAAATTCACTGATAAGTCATAAAAAACACAGAAACCAAAACACAAAAGAGGAAAAACTCACTGGTTCTCGAATTTTCGGTGGTCCCACCACCTTTCTCAAGAGGAATTACTTAGTATAATTTATTTTTTAGTTTATTATATATTATTATTTTTTAGTTTATTATTATATTATTATAGTTTATTATTATATTATAATTTAGTTAATTATCCACCACCAACCTTTTCCCCAAATGCCCCTCTGTCACTTTCAAACGCCCCGCCAATCTATCAGATCTTCTAAAATCTACCAATCCACTTCTTAAATCCTCGCCCCGTTCCAAAATCACTCCCAGACCCTGCAATAAACCTAGATGCAAAACATGTCCTATTTTCCTAACCAGTATCCCATCCCTCTCCCACCCGCTCTTTAACTCTCTCCCACCTATTCCCTACTCCTCGTGTACCTCCAGCAATGTTGTCTACCTACTCAAGTGCCAACTTTGCCCTGCCTTTTACATTGGACAGTGTACCACACCCCTCAATATTAGAATCAATAATCATAGAGCCTCATGCAACAATTCCTCCCTTATTGGTATGCTCCCAATCCCCAAACATGCCTCCGAACACAACGCTGCCTTTGACCAATGTTTTAAAGTATCCGTCTTAGCATCCCTCCCACACTCAGACCCTCCACTGAAACTCAAAACATTAGAGCTAGCTTTCATCTGGCTCTTGGATTCCTGGAATCGCCCAGGTATTAATATTAGACATTAATTGCCCCCTTTATGCATATAATTTCATCCCCCTCCGCCCCCAACAACTTCCATATCATCCCCACCTTTTTTAAAATTCCCGCGCCATACACTACCCCTCCAAACTCCTCACCTTGAATGCCTTCCCCCCTTTTCCTTTCTTTTCCCCTCTTTTCCCCTCTTTTCCCCTCTTTTCCCCCATTTCCCCTTCTCCTTCCTACCACTGCTTTCGGGCCCTCCTCTGCCTCAGTTCTGTTCCTAATTCCTCTTGAGAAAGGTGGTGGGACCACCGAAAATTCGAGAACCAGTGAGTTTTTCCTCTTTTGTGTTTTGGTTTCTGTGTTTTTTATGACTTATCAGTGAATATATATACTTATACATATATATAAAAACACAGTAATCAACCCGAAGGTCGGTTTAGTAGGTGATGGTAGAGCTCACCCATGTACCAAGCCCGACGGCGTGTGAATATTCACACATCAGGGTAGGGGGCCCAGTTCCTTTCCCTGTGCCGGTTATGGTTTCCCAGGAAGATCTGGTACCCGAAAAATCAACTAGCTTGGGTGGAGCTGCAGGTGCCCAAAGTGCCTTGCCCGGGAATCGAACCCGGGACCCTCTGGTCAGCAGTCCAACGCTCTACCCGCTAGACCACCGCGACCGATACATATATATATGTATATATATATATATGTATATTATATATACATATATATAATATATATATTCAAACACGAAATACCGCCATACGGCGAATAAATATTCATTCACATTGAAATAGAGATAAGTAAAATGGGAAAGGAACACACATAAAGGACGAATACAAGATAGGTGGGGATGGTGGATGTGAGCAGATCACAAACGTAAAAATATTTTTCTCGACCGAGACTTGAACACCGGACCGGTTAGAGCATCCGCCCGGCAAGTGGAGAGATCCGGTGTTCAAGTCCCGGTCGAGGAAGATATTTTTACATTCGTGATCTGCTCACATCCGCCATCCCCACCTCTCTTGTGTTCGTCCTTTATATGTGTTCCTTTCCCATTTTACTTATCTCTATTTCAATGTGAATGAATATTTATTCGCCGTATGGCGGTATTTCGTGTTTGAATATATATATTATATATATGTATATATATATACATATATATATGTATCGGTCGCGGTGGTCTAGCGGGTAGCGGGTAGAACCCCGGATCTCTCCACTTGCCGGGCGAATGCTCTAACCACTTGAGCTATCGAGAAAATGTACTTTACACTGAAATCTGCGATCTTATAAAGCGCCAAAGTGCTCCGAATCATTGCCCAGAAGATAGCGTTAGGGAGCTGTTACACCCACCAAACACCGGATCTCTCTATATATACAGTTTCCCAGGAACGGATGCGGACTCTGACCACAATTTAGTTGTTATGAAATGTAATGTCCGTTTCAAAAAGATAAGGCATGGACGGCGGGTTAGAAAATGGAATGTAGAAGCATAAAATGGATTGACAAGGTAGGAGCATCAGCAGGCTATAGAGAAAATCATGGATGACAGTAAAGAGCTGAGTACTATCGATGAAAAGTGGGAATGTATCAAGACAGTGATTTCGAAAGCCGCAAATGACACTATAGGAACCGTTAACGGGGATAGGATAAGGAAACCATGGGTAACGGATGAGATGATTGCAAAGATAGATGAGAAAAGAAGATGGAAAAATGTAAACATAGAGTTAGGCAAAATGAAGTACAAAGAGTTAAACAATAAATTAAGAAGGGCCGCAAATAAAACAAAGGAAGAATGATGGAAAACCAATTGCGGGGATATGGAAAGTTTACAGAAGAAGGGTGAAATTGGTTCGCTCTAGAGAGGGGTTAAGTTATTATCGGGAAGTAAGAACGCAATATCTGTGCTAACAGTTAAAGATAATTGGGGTAAGATAATAGTTAAACCAGAAAAAATCCAAGAGAGATGGAAGGAATATATAGAAACACTGTATGGTAAAGAACTTAGGCCGACAAGGTTAGACATAGAAAAGGAACATGACATAGAAGAAGATAGCGTAGGTCCAGGCATTATCGACGACAAAATAGAAAGGGCATTAAAGGAGATGAAAGTAAATAAGGCCGTAGGGGTGGACAACATCCCTGTAGAACTGTTGAAATGTTTAGGAAAATGTGGGAAGAAGACTATATGGACTGATTCGTAGCATCTATGAGGAAGGAATCTGGCCGGAAGATTTTGTGAGATCAGTGTTAGTTCCTATTCCGAAAAATGTAAAGGCTACATCATGTGAGGATTACAGAACAATAAGTTTGATACCCACGCAGCTTAAGTTATTCTCAGGATCATCAACAAAAGGATAGAGAGTAAGGCAAATGATTACTTATGTGATGAACAGTTTGGCTTTAGGAATTAGATAGGTACGCGCGATGCCATTGCAGTAATGAGATCACTAATCGAGAAGAATATAGAATAAAATCAGGACGTATTTGCCTGTTTCGTAGATTTCGAAAAAGCGTTTCATAGAGTGAATTGGGAAAGTTTAATGCGTGTATTGCGTGCGAGAATAGGAATGGATTGGAGGGACAGGAGACTGATCCGCAACTAGTACATGTCTCAGACTGCTCAGGTGCGAGTGGGGAACAGCGTGTATTGCAGAAAATAGGAATGGACTGGAGAGATAGGAGACTGATCCGCAACCTGTACATGTCTCAGACAGCTCAGGTGCGAGTGGGGAACGGAAAGTCCGGATGGGCAGTGTTAGGAAGAGGGGTAAGGCAGAGTTGCCCATTGTCACCTGTGCTGTTCAACGTATATATGGAGGAGATGATTAAAGATGCATGGGAAGAACTGGAGGTAGGAATGAAAGTCGGAGGGGAATTCGTAAAATCGGTTAGGTTTGCTGATGACCAAGCATTAGTTGCTCAGTCAGCCAAGGGGTTGCAAGCATTGCTGAGTGAATTGGAGGTTTAGTGCGATAAATATGGAATGATAATCAATATTAATAAAACAAAGATTATGCGATTTTCCAGAAAGAAAAAGGCTAAGCTATACATTAACATAGGAGGGAAAAAAAAGATCAGGTAGAACAGTTTACGTTTCTCGGAAATGTTTTGGACCAACATGGTCAAAGTAGTAGGGACGTAAGGAGAAGGATTGCGCTAGGCAAGGAGGCTTTCTCAAGGAGGAGGGAGTTGATGACGGGGACGTTGAGTAGGGAGGTTAAGAAGACTCGTAAAAACTCTGATATGGAGCTTATGTACGGCACGGAAACGTGGTTGCTGAAGCAGGAGGATAGACGTAGATTGGAGGCTTTTGAAATGTGGGTGTGGAGAAGAATGGAGAAGGTGAAATGGACCGAAAGGAAAACAAATGAGGAAGTACTAGAGATGGTGGGTGAGGAGAGGGGTTTGTTGAGAGAAATCCAGTGGAGGCAGGGAAATGGATGATAGGCGTATTGATCGGTAGTGGAATGTTGAAGAAGGTAATAGGGGGGAGAGGGGAGGGGCAAAAGAGGAAAGGGCAGGAACAGAATAGGGATGTTAGACGGGATGAAGGAAAGAAAGAAGTATACAGAGATGAAGAGGGACCTGATTCAGAGTAGGTTGCTGGATTGGGTTTTGTTTGGAGGTGCAAAATATTTATTTAATAGCTGTGTCCATCCAAAAACCTACCTTAACCGGTAGATTACCTAGTGATATATATCTATATACATATATATGTATGTATGTAATTCATTCAAATGGATTAGATATAAGGAAAAGGGATACGAACAGAACAAATACGACAACAGGAGAGGTGGGGAAGGCGGAATCGAGCAGATCACAAGTGCAAAAATATGTCCTTGACCTGGGCTTGAACCACTGATCTTTCGACTTTCCGGGTCGACGCTCTAAACACTTGAACTATCGAGGAAACTTTTAACGAACGCTTTGATACACATTTGTCTAAGACTCCCTATTCTTGAGCAATTAACGGCTACTGTCTTATCACGCCATTCCAAACACCAGTTTTCAGAGTAAGTGGGACCACGAGATGTGGTAGTGAAATATAAAACGGAATAAATCAGTGAATTTTTATGCATTATTGATCCCTCGGAAGGATTTTGGGGGATATTCTTGAAAGATAACACAAAAGTTTCAATATCTATCCGTTCAGTTCCTTTGATCTCACATTAATACCTAACATTGTAAGATGTCATGAAAACGAATGTTCCGTTTACGACACCATCTACCATTTAATCTGGAGCACTTAAGCGCAAAGGGTTGCATTAAATGGTGGCTCGACGTCTCACCCATTGTGCTGACGGTAACGGCCTTAGAGAACATGCTGCAGCCGTTGAGATCAGACCGCAAGCGGAAGAGGGTGGCCCGGTCGTTTCATCCATCATTTCTCAGCTCCCAAACGCGTTTCACATAAACGTTTGCTAGACAAGGGTACAGGAACCTCAGCTCCGATCGATGTCGCATGACAGTAAATAGTCGCCTGCGACTGGAATACAAGCTTGTGCGGGTGGTCGTAACATATATCATGTAAGGCGCTTTATTTTTCATTCAAGCCGAAAACTAGCGGAGCGATTGAATATTATTAGAACCAAGCCGCATTTTGGGCGCTCTCATTGCATGACAACTCTAGCATGTTTTAAAATTCTCCACATAAGGTACAATACTACGTATCACACGCTTTTTTTTCACTCACTCTCTAATTTTATTTTTCATACACCAAATTAAATTACCCATTTATATAAAGGTGCATTTCACTCGCATATGTCCTATTGTAATATTTTCGACAGTTCTTCATCAAAAATTGAAAACGTGCTACCATAATTAACGACTATCAAATCTTAGTATGCCCCTTCAAGCCATTATTCAAGCACTTGAATCTTAATCCTCTGCCGTGGGTATGTAATTTATACCTCTTTACTTTAAGAGTAAATATTATTGTTATCTTCAGACTTCTATAGTTTATAATATTAAATTTAACAGACCAACAAAATATTCCGGTTTATCCTTTTTTTTCTCTTCCACATTTCTTCCAGTTCCCATTGAAAAAACTATATCGTATTTTTCCCTTCTCTATCAACACCTAACCCAATATTCAATAAGTCCCGGGACTTATTGAACGGAATATTAACCCGACTTTGTATTTATCGATATTTACAAAAACTACCTTAAAAAGTAGAAGTCCCGGGACTTATTGATGGACGGGTTAAGTAAAAATACCCATTCTTCTCTTTCCTTGCTTAATTAACATTCTCCCATCCACTTAGCATACCGTCCTAACATATCTTCCAAAATCACGTTCCCAGCAGACCCTTTATTTCCCAAACCTCATTTCCTACTGACTCAAATCCAATAAGTCTTTCCCATTATCCAACTTAATTCCTCGATCTTCAGAACCACATCTCCACGCCCAGAGACCTTTTAGTATATTCACTGCTCAAGCCACGCTTCTGGTCCAGAATGAGATCTATAATTCAATGCTAAATAGAGATAATTTCAAAATTCCTTTTGATTTCAAGTAACTCTTCAGAAGTACTTCTAATGGAAGAATAATATTAATTTCATCTTATGTATAAAATAATTTTGAACAGTGACTATTTCGGCAAAAAATATTGACTTTATCGATAATTGATAAAATATTGAGTAAGGATTTAGTTTCTATCGGCCTCTCTTGCTATCAAGCAATTGCTCGTAACGGTAAAGATTTTTATTAAGGATCACCCCTCGTTTGTGAATGAACAACTATTGGCAACGAAGACAACATTAACTAGATTTTTGAAGTTTCACATTGAAAAAACGTGATAGACGATTACAAAATTGTTCACACCAATTTTTAGATTTTTCTCTTTTGTTTTTCACATTAAAAATCAAATACTTTCTATAGTATAAAAATTACCATGTCGCTGTGTATAGGAGATAACATCAAAAGAGTGAATTTTCGAATCTGCTAGTCCCTCTGCCTAATTTTATTACCTTGGTATTCTGGAATGCTTACTCGGATAATCAGCAACAGATTCGAGCATTATTTAGTCTCTCGGAAAAAATGCTCAAGTATATTTGCGATATCAGTCAGACTTTTCATATTAATTGGCTGAATTTTTTTTGCCATTGCTCTAAATGATTCAATTCGAGACATTCAAATTTCCAGATGCATTAATTTCTCTGGTTTTAAATGATACACAATAGCAGTTGAATTGTTTCCATTATCGCATTGCGGAGAGAATAAAAAAAATTACAATTAAAAATTCAATTTCATCATTGAAGATTTTATAGCGATTTGGCGATATAGCTATATAATTTAGTCAAAGTCCGATTCACAAAAGTCTAATATACTCAAGTGATTTAATGATTGAGCGTTAACGTAAGTCCTTTCTGTAATGCTTATGTGACTGACGGCTCACTGGCATAGGAGAATTCCTTGTAAACCCTAAAAATGTTGATACATGTGATACGCAAAGGTCCCTGTTTCCGAACCCACCAGAGTGATGGAGTGAATGAGTGAGAACTTGCGTACACCCGTTTCATAATTATCATTCATTTCATTCATTTCAATTATCATCATACTCATAAGTATTCATCTGTATGATTGACGGGTCACTGACATAGAAGGAATCCTTTAAGACCCGTAAGAGTGAGTGAGTGCGATGCACAAAGGTCTACTCGAGTGATTGAGCGACTAAAAACGTGAATTTGGGCCTTTCTTTTTTGATTTTTTATTTTACTTTGTTTTACATTCCTGTGCGGGTACAACTGGTGCCTGGCATAGGAGATAATCTTGCTAATCCTGAGTGTGTGTGAATGCGGATTCACGAGAGTGACTGTAATTCCTAAACACAACCTAGTGATCCAGTGGTTTTACACTTGTTTCCTTACTTATTTTTGCATTGTTTGCGTGTGATTGAGGTACACGTGGGTCACTTTCCCAAACACATCCAAATGACCGTTTGAGTGTGTTCCCATCTTTCCCTACTGGTCACTTTGTTTTTACGTACCCTCCTTATGCCAACCTAATGCCAATCAAGTTTAATGTCTCGGCTATTTCGGCTAGTAATATAGTATAGTATCGTTATACGAGTAAACGTATAGTAAAGTAATGGCGGTATGGCGATATAGTTAGGTGTGCTCATTGAAACTGTTATACTGCAAAGAAAATATCATCTATCGTGTACGAAAATTACTAATTTTTTTATAGTTCTTCAAGAATTTGGATAATTTCAAGCTTTAAACTAAAAGACTTAATCACTCTATCTAAGCTAATAGGAATTTTTCAATATCCCCTAATTTCTAAGCTATAACAATTTTATTTGGTATAATAATTCCAATGACTTTTGTTCCAAGGATACATTTCTCTTAGAGTATTTTGCTTGTTTTCGCCATTCCTTTCTCAAAGTACACATTGAAGATATTGAGTGGTCGAAACGATGCTTAACTTCTTTCATTATTCTTGCCTCTTCATAGCTGGGTCCAGATTAGACGCTTTTGGTATACACAAAGACTGTGGATCACTTTTTTATCAATATAAGAACCTCAAAAGCCCTTCAGTAAAAGAAACATGTCATTCCAGACGACATTAGTGAATGTTCTTCCAGATCCATAGATTTAGTGAATGTGCCGATTCTTTTCCATTCTCTTCCCTATAAATAGCCTTAGGGAAAAAATAGGTTTTCTCGTGGCCCTACTCTTTCTAGATCCAAACTTTTCTTTCTCGAGGAATTCGTTCACTTTAAGTTCCATCCCATAAATGATTCTTTTCAAGATTTCCAATGCATGCAACGTCAGGGTTGTTATTCAATAATTATCAGATTTATTCACGCTCTTCCCACTGAGAATAAGGACTACTGATTTCAACTGGAAACCTTTCAGTATTTTTCGAGTTGACTACATGTCACAGACTACTTTGCCACGACCCGTAAAGCATTCCAGTATTTTTACCCAACGTCGAATACCCGCCTAAGTACTTTGAGCATTTCATGAATAACTTCTCCCTCCTGAATTATTTTTGATCAGAGTTTTTTTTTGGAGATTGATCCAAGCAGTTTATCTCATCACTCAATTTTCATCTTCAATTATAGATTTCACCAGGTTATGCTGAATTGTATAGCTTATTCCGCATTGTTCTTTGTTTATCACTACCCTAAAAGTGGCTTCAGCCAATGTGTTATAACAGTGTTTTTCACTCCTTCACATAATGTCCATTCATCCACATTTCTCCGACTTTTCTTTCTTTCCGGATGATTTCCTCTCCGTATATATCATAATTTCCCTTCTTTAATCCTAGTATTCCTGTACTTGCTGTCCACTCAATTACATTTATTCTTGTGTTATCCATGGATTTCTCTTCACAACTAATCGTCGATCAACAGCTTGTGCTGGGGCTTCTATTAGTCTATTATTCTACTATTATTATTTTAGCACATATTCAATTATTATTTTCTCGGTGTGGTCATCCAAATTTGCACCCAATGGTAATCCTCGATTGAATTCCCATCAATTTATCTCTAAATTTATTCTTCGTGAATTCCTTCAGTCTCATCAGTGTCGATGTTGAACGTTCACCATCGAAACCTTTGTCGTGTTTTTAAATAAAGATTGCGAAATCAGAAAGTCAACAATTTCATTTCATTTCAATGTGTAATGCGAATTCCATAAAGTTACGACGAAGACAAAAAATTTCAATTTTATTAGGCCTTTGTTACATAAGTGTTGGTTTACTGATTCCGGTAATCTTCCTATTTACTCACAAAGAGATTATAACCCCTTCTATGAGTAATTGGAGGCATAATTGCAAGCGAAGTCCTTTCACCAAGACCGTTAACTGCACAGGTCGTCACTTCTATATCACCAGGTAGGTCTCTCTTACGCGAGAATAGACCAATGTGCTCTCCAAGTGTAGCCGTTTGTTGTCAACGACTGCTTATTTCTCGAGAAGATTCATGTATTTCACATCTTAAGTCTTTTTACATAGATCCATCCACCTACGGTTACACCTAAACTCCCGACATGTTGTAACCTTCGGGAATCGAGAACGGGAAATCGTATTTCGCGAGAATTCCCGAAATAATGTTTTTTATTTAACTTTCGTTTATCATCTGTAATAATGACTGCGACAGTAAAAATGCTAATAATAGAGAAAGGGGCCACCAAATTCCTAGCCCCGGCGCAGTCTTTCAGAGGTTTGTAGACATGGAGGTTCTCCATGATCAAATGTGCTCGATTTACAAGGGCTAAAATTAGCTAGTCATGTGATATCTGATTCTGGTGTCGCGCATGCATGTCTGGTAGCGTGTAACATTGTAACTTTAGACATCGATAAATAGGAAAAATATCTAAGAGATACCTTATGAAAAGTGCGTTTATTTCCCATCGTGGGTGTTGCTCGGTTCAAGAAGTCGATTTCCCGACCAAATTTTCTTTGGATTCGGGAACGGGAAGGCGAAAAGAATTCCCGAGAACGACAGGAAGGATTTCCCGCTCGGAAACCCTACATCGCTGAAGTTTCGCAAAATGTCGATCCGCATAAAAGACTTATTTCCATCATTATATTGGTAGTTCCATCGATCCCCGGAGCGTTTTTCGTCCGCTCCGCTATTAAATTCATCCCATAAAATGTAGTCCCCTGTCTTGCCAACATCGACAAAAGTTGATTATAAGAAGACAGTACATGAATTTCAATTGTAATTGCTATTTTTGAAATTCATGGTCAAACTATAAATATTCCATTTTTTCATGTACTTTGTGCTTTTTTTCCAAATGTAGTGAAGTGTACTTAATCTTCCCGAGCGCAAATATTTTATGCTTCCTGCATAAACAAATAACATACTTAAGGGATGGCATCCCAAGTGACTCCAAGAAAGGTTTTAGGAAATTTCCCTTTGTTTCAAGAGTATATTAACGTACTCTGAAACTAGGTCAACGGAGGTCACGAAAAATAAACTTGCTTCAAAAAGTTTTTTTCTTAATTTATTTCTTGACTTTAAACTTAATCATGGATGAGTTACGATACTTTTCTGGGACCTCGTATATTAGTTATTCTTGGGGAATGAGATAATATCGTGTAGACTTACTGCCGCTGGTGTATAACTGATCGCAAAACTTTCAATTTTTCCATTAATGATTTAAATTTCAGGTTGGCTTTGAAAAGGTTCAAATATGAATTATAATTGTTTACAGTTAATTAAACTTCGATGAATACGTTGTTGGAGAAAAAAGAATAAATGCATCAATTTCATAAAAATGTTGCATTAAATTTATGTCAAACTACGAATAATATCACGTTGGTTAACGCATGAGTAATTAAAACTCATAGATTTTAGACATCTGCGTAGTAGCGTAAACATTTCGTTCAAATAAATATTTTACCAGAGTAAATTCTTCCACGGGAATGTAAGAACAACGTTGAAAGGTTTAAAATACTAACGCTCATCATATAAAAGTTTACTGAGAATTATCGGCAAAATCGAAAGGTGATAGCCATTGGTAAACATGACATTTAATAAAAAATTATCTTGGAGAACAATAGAAGCATGAACAACTATTTGAACCTCTGGAAAGGAAAGGATTTAAAATTATGGTACACGACCTTTTTTTTCTCCCGCATGATATCGAAATAAAAGTTCAAGGAAATTTAATGAAAGTCTCATTACACAAACCACAAGGCAAAAGAATATATTTAGGTGAATAAAAATTGCTGTAAAAGGAGATCTTCGCCAAAAATATACGTACTTTATAACTTGTCTGTCGAAAATCGAGCACTTTTTATGTAACAAACACGTAAGAACCTATCTCTATGGCAATCGTAGATTAAAGTTAGATGTTTAAATATACAGCCAAAACTACGTATATATTCCTACCAAAGTTAATGCATTCTCTCTATTTCATCATGGACTGACTATATACAACAGCTATATCTTTCTGCGAAGAACTTTTACCGGCTTCCCAAGTCGATCGCCCTTGCTCGAATCCCAAAAAAAAGAGAAATATTCAGGTGTGCGCCGTTTAATATTAAATTAGTTAATCAAAATAATTGGTATTTTTTATCTTACAGCTTAAATTCATGAATTTTCGTACTATTACTTAATTCGTATATCACAAGAGCCACGGGGACTGGGTGCGTACGAAGTCACCAGCCAGTCGTCCGCGTTGCGTATTTCAGCCGTCGTGTTGAGTCAACTTTTGTCTGGTAAAAACTCGGTTTAAGAGAGCGAATCATGTTATTAAACTTGTACACTTTTAAACTCGCCTCAGTCTCCTTGCCAATGAGTGCAGTCGCTAACCAATTAGTGACGCCCTTCACGGTTTTTCCGTCGCAAACTCTGGATAAAGTTGTTAAGTGTCCGAAAGACTTCAACATAATAATAATATTTTTAGTAATTTATATGTATGGCCCTTTCTAGAAAAATTGGAACTTTTCTCAAAAACTAAATTAGCTAATGACCCATAGAAGCTAAAAATATATATCATTATTAACTTTATCTCAGTTAATCCGTTTAAGCCCGCCGAAAAACCGGATATAAATCGTTAGATGCTATTAACTAATATTAGTTCAGTATTTTAATAAATATAATCAAATTAACTCTGACGTCATACTCTAACCCTTAGGAAAAATTATGGCCATTAAATAAAATGAAAACCAACTCAAAAATCTAATTCACGATAAGTGTACAGAGAAAATATCCTTCGGAATAGCAAACTTAAAATTCACAAACATTCCTTTCTGCAGAATATTCACTATCTATTAATTCGGCATAAATTACACTAACTAACACTGGTATTAAATTGACCACAGGTTTTATCATTAACCGAAGTGAATTTTCATTTCCATCTATATTATATGTACGTAATTAAAGCTTATTTATTCTGTTCATTTCACAAGGAAAAGCTTCGCAATAACCCGAAATTCCCGGAAGAATTTGATCGGGTAAACTAATTCTGCCTTAAAGGGATGCGCACAGCTCGATCCACCCTACTTAAAGGGTTCGCCAAAGGGGACAAGTAGGAATTAGAACCATAGAAATTTCATTTGATTCTCGAAATTCGAACTTATTCCCTCATTGAGGAAAATTTAAGCTACATTTAGCGTCAATAGTATGTTTCAAAACGGTAAATGTGAGTGTAATGAAAGACTTCGTCTTCAATTCCGAATACTCACGGATTACTCCATTCACGTATGTTACATTTACAACTACGAAACGCATTTTATAGGTCAATTTATGGACGCATTTATAATAAACCAAATATATAGATCAACATCTCGTTTTATGAGTGAACTGAGTAGTGTTGTTGGAATATTTTCTAAATTAATATAAATCAATGCCAATAACGCCAAAACATCTTGAAAGTTCACTAGCGACAAAAGATGGAGGAAACTTTATACATGTTGTCGTCAATAAATATGTTATAGTCTTAAAATGAATTAAATGAAATGAAGAAATCTGTGATATTTGTGTGATTAAAATAAAAAGTATTCACCGAAATTTAAAAACTTTTTCTAATGTCCATTTTACCGTTGAATGACCCTTTTAAATGTACTACCATACTAAGCGTGAATCTCTCTATAATGTGTAAACATTTTAACGGCCGGAAAGCTATCATCATGGTAAATGTAACCATTCTTCTACACCCCTAAATTCCTGATGCCTACTAGTCTCATTACCCCTATTCTGTTAATCATACACACCCAATGATTCTGCTCCCTTTTTTTACAAATTTTTTCCCGTCTCGTAAACGACTCCAGTTTAATGGATAAAAACATAGGCATTTGTAAATGTTATTAATTTATCATAGACTAATAAATAATTTCAGTCGCAGCTCAAAAATTCAATGGGAGATGCAGATCTGTAATAATAAATTAAAATCCGGAATGCAGTCCTACTATTTTCTCCTAACTTAGATTCAGCATTTGCGCAAGAGGTGATAGAAAATCAATTTTTTTATGGGGGATAGTATCGTTTCAAAGGTAGTTATGCTAACTAGAGAAAAAAAGAAGAGGATAAGGACAGAAATATTGTGTTTCGCTGGCTTAAAATTGGAATCTCTCCTTATCAACTAAAATTCCATATGCGATATTGAAAAAGAGAAACTTGAATTGCCAAGCCATATTTACTATTATTATATGGTAGTCTATCTTTCAAGGTAATTTTTGGAAGGACACAGGCAGAACAACGCCACATTATTAAACCTTGTGTAACAAGAAACCATCAGACGCCTCACACTCCGATAAACCCATCTTCAATTCAGAATTCTCCCTAACATCCTTCAATCTGTTCAACTTGTCCTCCTCCAATCGCACCCGTCCAGCGTTCTCCACTATCACGGTCTTCAACATTTCTCATCGCTAATCAAAATGCTCTGCATTCACCTTTACTGCCTCTTTTGGATTTCTCTCAACAATCCTCTTTACTCCACCGCCATGTCTAATACTTCGTTTGTTGTCCTTTCCATCCATTTTATTTTTTCACTTCTTCTACCCGTTTGCCTCCCAAAGTCCTCCAATCTGCGCCTATCATCTTGTTTCAACGACCATATTTCCGCGCCTTATCAACCCACCCACCGCCCACACTCCATATCAAAGTTTCCACTATAACAAATATTTTAATCTTTAATTAATGACTATTATGCTAGGTAAATATTTTAGTTACTTTCGATTCAGATTGGTTTAATATCTTTAAAATATCATTGCTTAATATTCCGCATCATCTTGGCACATTGATTCAGAGCCGTCGATACTGACTCCGCTCACCCTAAGATAGAAAACATCTTTTTAAATTAATATACCCTGTGGAATTTTAGAAGAAAGCCGAAAAAAAACCAATCCGGGTACAGAAAAATCTAGGAAACTAGAGAGCTTAAGAAGCCATTACGTATATGAGGTATTCGTTGACATGGAGGTCTCCGAAATGGTCGAATGGAAAAAGATGCTCAAGGCACTAGAAGCACTTAAGATCAACAAAAACGACAGAAAAATAATCAATCATCTCTACAAGAATCAGGTAACAACTATGAAAATGAAAAACGGAAAGAAAATAGAAGCTAAAATAAACGAAGGAGTGTGACAAGGATGACTCTTACAAGCACTATTCCACATACGATATATCTAGAGGAGGAAATAAAAGAAACATAAGAATGGGGCATCAACGCAATCAAGGCGTATGACAGAGATTTTATCTGGTCTGTAGATGACATGTCAATAGTTCCAGAGAGGCGAGAAATCCTTTAATCAAATCTGAAAGCTACAGACCAAGTGTTTTGGGAATATAAATTGAGCATCAACAAGAAGAAATTCAACAAGAAGTAAATTATAATCCTTGTGAGTGGAAGAGAGAAGCTACAGACAGCTATCACAATTCGAAATTTAAAACTAGGGCACTTGGACTTCTTCTACTTGGGCAGTAATATAACTTAGAATGGAAGAAGTTCAACCGACATCAAGCGAAGATCCCATGAGGAAGGCCAAGAGATAGATACATAGGACAAATAAAGCACATAAAATAGAGAATCTAGCAGGGGGTGAGGGAATTAACCCTGAATAGAAAAGTATGGAGGGTTGCAGTAAACAAAACTTAGGATTGAAATAATGATAATGATGATGATGGAATCTTAAGAAATGAGGATAAAATGTTATCCTTTTACAAAATTATTCCAAATTCTCATAACGAATATACCTGTATGTCAGATGGGTGTATCACTTCAATTTATTACGTTTCTCTAATTCAAATTCGTTTCATGTTTATTGCTAAATGAAATAAGCTTGAGACTATGTGAGGTATCCATTCAAAATGTGCTCGTAAATTACTGTTTTTGGAGCTTATGATTATCCAAAACTATCCCTGAATGACAATAAAATTTAATTAAAGGAACGAACCCATACATATATCAAGACAAAATTAAATAAGATATCATTAAGCACCTATTAAAAATATTAAGCATGCCATTTCCTGTTACATAGATGGATTGAGCGCTCTGAACTACATTTTAAGCCACTGGCATCTCGATATTTTTTTGCATATGCCTGCTTATTAGCGCCTTTGTACATATCCTCGACACCGTTCCTCTACATTTCATCGTAAATCTATTAGGTGTATAGTACGCATGCATAAGGTCACCATCCATTAGCGTAATAAGAGATTTTTATCGCGACGAGAATAAGGTAAGTTTTTATTTTCTAGAAATTCAAATGTTTTTAATGGTGTGATCCCGGATTTTTCGAGGATAAAAATGACTCCTTGTATAGCAGTCAATTTCCCTTACCTTCGCACTACGGTATCGCCTACCAATTATTGTGAGATCATAAATGGGCTCTAAGGCCCCTATATAAGCATTAACCTAAACTAATTTAATGTTTTCACAAGGTAATTTGTATATGCAAACTTGGTGCTTCAAGTGGAACTCTCTCATGCTTTCCAATGATGGTTCAAACAATCGTAACAACTAATGTAACTGGTAGCGTTATTGTGTGATCTTTTTGATTGAGAAATTATATCCTCCTGCGCATTATCACGAAGAATAGAAGTATACATTCTAATTAATATCATTTGAATGCGTAGTTACCTCTTCTCAACTTTTAATGTTAGGATATCCCCACTTCCTCCCCATGTACTACAACCTTGACGTGGTGGAAGGGCTTAAGCGTCCTGATGACCCCTGAAGCTGTGCTGGGAGGAGAAATGATAAATGCTCATCATAGGGTCACCCATTCCATGTAGGTCGACGGGTAGAAGCCAGGCGTAAGGTGCGCAGTGTCTGATCCTCAGTGGGGTAGCTAGCTGTAAAGTTGTCTGTCCCCAGTGAGGCAGCCATTTGATTGACGGTGTCACGCTAAAAACATTAAGTGCAAAACAGTAGGAAACTATCTCTATTATTCATCTCAGGAAAACACGATGGTCATGATTATGAATTTGGTTTCACACGCAGCTAAGGTGGCCTTTAGGATCATCAGTAAAGAATTGACAGATGGGTGAATTATTAGCTAGGAGAACAGTTTATATTCAGGAAGAGGAGAGATACGCATGCCATAGTTATCGGAAGCCACTAATAGAAAGGAACATTTACTATAATCAGGATATATTTGTTTCGTGGATTTTGAGAAAACCTTCGATGGAGTAAATTGAAAAAAATAGTTAATGCATTACAAAAGATAGGAGTAGATTGGAGGGATATACGGATAGAGATAGAAGGATCCCCAACCTGCACATTTCTCAGGCTGCTCAAGTTCGTGTGGTGGATGAAGAGTCTGGATGAATAGTGCTAAGCAGGGGAGTCAGATAGGGGCTCCTATAATCACCCATTCGTTTCTACATATTCGTGGAGGTAATATTAGGGCAGGCATGGAAATGGCTGGATGCAGGAGTGAAAGTAGGTGGGGAGTTTCTAAATTCAGTTAGTCTGCGAATGATCAAGCTTTGCACGAGCCATTAAGCCAACAATCACTGCTGACCGTATAAGAGAATGTGTGTTAGATGTGGAATGAACATACATGCAAACAAAGGCTATGAGGTTTTCGATGAGGAGAGTGGTTAAATTAAAATCTTAAAAAGTTGGGCAAAAATCACTTCAGGTGGAAGAGTTAACCTATCTTGGAAGTGTTTTGAACCAAGATGGCCAAAGCAGTAGGGATATAAAAAAAATATTGTGAGACAAAGAAGCTTACACAAGGCGAAGGTTGTTGATCATAGGGGCGTTGAGTAAGGATGCAAAGTAAAGATAAGCAAAATTTTTTTTATGGAGCATGGTTCTGAAAGGGGCGAAAAGTTTGTCATTAAAGAAGATGACAGGCATAAATTGGGAGCCTTTTGAGACGGTGTGGAGAAGGATGGAAAAGAAAAAATGGGCGGAAAGCAAAACAAACGAAGAAGTACTAGGCAAGGCGGGTGAGGAGAAAGCATTTAAGGAAAAAACTTCTTAAGAGGCAGGAAATATCGATGGAGAGCATTTTAATTGGCGATGGGATGCTGAAGACTGTGATATAGGGATAATGTTAATCTGGCGAGGTAGGGGGAGGAAAGGGATAGGCACGCTGGACTGAATGAGGGATATGATGCATTCGGAAATGAAGAAGAGTTTATCGTAGCGTGGAATTTCAGGTGGTCTTATCATTTCAGGCTAAAAAAGTTACAATGTTTGAATCCACAATCTATCCTAAGAGTAGACAACCAAATAATAATTATATCCCCACATTTGTTAAATGAGACGAAGCATATTAATGCAGCTCCACACATATTGGTATCATATATTTATATAAAGACTTATTTAACATGTTCTATAGAAATAATAGAATGCCTACCGTCAACTTGCTTAGTGATCGTATCAGTATTATTTTCAACTCTAGTTATTTGTCCAATTCAATATTTTGCAGTTACTCAAATAACTCCTAACGGTTAATGATTATATAACTAATCACTTCAAGTATATTATGGTTATTTTCGGTAAATTTTGATTCAGTTCTACTGTAAATGTATTCCATATGATTATTTAAAGTATTGACTCTCGTTTTATAATTTGTAACTAATATGCAACTCAGACTGCTCAGGTGCGAGTGGGGAACGGAGAGACCGGATAGGCAGTGTTAGGAAGAGGTGTAAGGCAGGGTTGCCCATTATCACTGGTGCTGATCAACGTATATGTGGAGGAAATGATTAAAGAGGCATGGGAAGAACTGGAGGTAGGAATGAAAGTCGGAGGGGAATTCGTAAAATCGGTTAGGTTTGCTGATGACCAAGCATTAGTTGCTCAGTCAGCCAATGGGTTGCAAGCATTGCTGAGTGAATTGGAGGTTCAATGCGATAAATTTGGGATGAGAATCAATATTAATAAAACAAAGATTATGCGATTTTCCAGAAAGAAAAAGGCTAAGCTTAATATTAAAATAGGCGGGGAAAAAATAGAGTAAGTAGAACAGTTTACATATCTCGGAAGTGTTTTGGACCAACATGGTCAAAGTAGTAGGGACGTAAGGAGAAGAATTGCGCTAGGCAAGGAGGCTTTCCCAAGGAGGAGAGAGTTGATGACGGGGACGTTGAGAGTAGGGAGGTTAAGACAAGACTCGTAAAAACTCTGATATGGAGCGTAGCTATGCACGGCGCGGAAACGTGGTCACTGAAGCAGGAGGATAGACGTAGATTGGAGGCTTTTGAAATGTGGGTGTGGAGAAGAATGGAGAAGGTGAAATGGACCGAAAGGAAAACAAATGAGGAAGTACTGGAGATGGTGGGGGAGGAGAGGGGTTTGTTGAGAGAAATCCTTTGGATGCAGGAAAAATGGATGAAAGGCGTATTGAGCGGTAGTGGAATGTTGAAGAAGGTAATAGAGGGGAGAATGTTGGGCAAGCGAGGAAATGGCAGGAACAGGATAGGGATGTTGGACGGGATGAAGGGAGGAAAGAAGTACACAGAGATGAAGAGGGACCTGATGTACGTGTAGATTAGGTTGCTGGATTGGGTTTTGTTTGAAGTTACAAAATGTTTATTTGATAGTTGTATCCATCCAAAAACCTACCTTAACCGGTAGATTACCTAATAATATCAATTTACAACTATAACTATACCCAATATCTCAACAGTTCACCCTTTAACTCTCTGTCGTAGAGACCAAAATACCTTGGGAATGTCATAAGAAATTCGCCATTCATAATTCTCTTAAGCTTTCTTAGGTAAAAGCAACAAATCCATAGGTTTTTTGCAGTGATTAGAGCATATTTCTATAGTTTTTCGTGACGTTTTTGATCTTGGAACGCAATTTCCTCAGTCTCCTCCAGAACCCTTTCACCTCACAGTAATACTAGTTCTCATTAGTAAGTAATAATAATATCAGTAGCTCATATATATAGTATATTCATGATTCAAAACTTAAATCGCATGTCCCTGGAATTTTTTTCACTGAAATTTTAAATTTGCGTGTTAGAGAAAGTAATAAAAACTACCAACGGAGTCATAAGGTTGTAAAAGCGTACATTATTGAGTTAGAATCAAATTTAAACATTCAATTCAGAAAAATTGATTGGATTCGAAATCCTATAAAAACATCGGATTCCAGTTTTTATTAATGAGAAGGGATTCCGAATCGAATGAATTTTGGATTCGTCTTCGGTACTTCTGTTATTATGTACAATTCTGCTCTCAGAATTTTCCTAATTCAATTTCTCTCTCATTCTCAGATGTTTTCATTTATGTTCCAGAAGCTTAAGAACTTTCATGGAAAATTCTTGGAGTTAAATGCTAAAAAAACATCTTGTTTATATATAAAATACAAGACTACAAATTTTTCTATAAGTACCTGCAACAACTATTCTCCGAACCATACGTATGTATTTTATTGCAATCAGCAACTCGACGCTTGCTCCATATGGAATCAAATGTAATATGTAATTCAGTTAACTCCATATAAACTGTAAATTACGTAACGAGAGCAAAAGGAGAATATGCCGAGGAGCCTTTGTTTTCAGAAAGTATAAGGGGAAATCTTTTGAGGAATGTATTTTTTGACTCGTACAAAAGACGGCAAAATATTGATGAAAGGCGAGAGAGAAATCAATAAGGTGAACTACAATGTTATCACGATACCAACACCAGGAACTCATTTAAGGATTACCCTCAACATTAGCCTATTATGACGCGATGATGGTAGTGTTTGAACTGCCTAACAGAGTAAGAGGGGGAAAAAGACGAAAACGCTACGTCTATTTTTATTTTCATCCAAGTGGACCCAACTTTCGAAATTCTTAAGAAGGGGTGCTCGAGCGCTACGACCCCTGAAGAGTTTCCAAATCCACCTTTCCATCCCCTGGGTCAACTCCCCTTCCTCCTTAACAATCAAAAACAACACCTCCTTCCCTTCTCCACAGCCTCTCTCGCTCCAAGGCGCCCGTTCCCAGCACACCGCCTCCCCCGGCGTCGCCCCAAAACCCTAAGGGGCCTCCACAGCGACACTGAGTCTACATCGTCCTCATAAAATCTACGGTCAAGGATCACTTGAAACTGGCCCTGGGTTCTCTCCCGAATCCTCAAACCAGAACTTTTATCGACTCGTCCAGAGATGGTAACCGAGTCCCTTTTCTTTCTTTCCTCCTTTCCCCTGGGAAGAAGAAAAACGAGAGGAGAGAGAGACAAGTGAGTATAAGGAAGCGAGAGCTCCGGGAGATGGGATCGCTCTTTTCATTCCAAATATAATTTTTTGGCTCAAAATTTGAAGAACAGCCTGGCACGTCTTCCTTTGCATGACAGGGGAGCACACATCCCTACAATGGCCTCCCGAATGTTCATTTTTTGTTGATTTCATAATTGAAGAAAAATAACTCAAAAAAATTCTTACGGACATAATCTCAACTGCATAGACCAAATACACCCAGCAAGTCCACCAAATCAGGCCTAAAGGATTTAAGCATCAAAAATCAAAATATTTTCATATTCCAAGTTGCCATATTATTTTCAATTCAAGCTGGCTTGAAAGATCTACAACCACCATAAGAATCAGCTCGAAGGTCGTTTTGATAAGTGAGAGTAGGGCCCACCACGTACTAATTATTACGGCAGAGTGAAATTCAGGTACGCATAAGGGCTTCTTTTTTCCTGAGCCGAAATTATAAGTTTTATTTTAGCTGAAGACCATAGAATCTATTTTTTACCTGTAGATGCAAATTTTAATTTTGTTTACAATTTCGAATTTAATCAACGTGACACCAGGTAATATTTGAATGCGTGGATGAAACAGCGTTATTTATGTGGCATAGACTTTTTCTCATTCAAATTAAATAACCTCAGCGTTGTGCATCCTAATTTTGTCTATTATCAAATCACTTATCCAGACGATTAATACCCTAAACCGATGTAAAAATAAATATTTCATTTTCGCGTACATCAACATAGATGCTAAAAATTTTAATTTTTTAAGGAAATGCACTAGCATAAATGAACTCATTATTGTATCCACCTTAATATGATTAAGCATTCTGCATGCTTTATTTACTCATTCAATTCAATAAGCTATTGCACATACGTTGTTTGGTCCCCATGTTTCTTCAAGAAATGCTACCGCAAATCGACTCATAAAATAATCTGAAACGAACATAATCTAATAAAATGATACCATCTATCTAGTGCTCTCTTTCCACTTAACATGAAGGTAATCCATTATCTATACGATTAAAATCATAAACAATCTTTAAATGCATATACATACTATATTTTCAAATTCATATAAATATCACCATAGTTACGACAGATTTTTAACTCGAAATAACGAGAGCTTCAGAATATTTAAAAAAAGCTTTTTTGCAGATCTACCACGGCCTGTTACGTTGGTATTTTATGAATAAATACTTCATAAGATAATCATACACAACCAAATAATATTAAATCGCGTTGCTTTTCGGAAAACGCAACTCATGACACGGAATGCATCCAAATTAATACCAAATTATTTTGTCATTCTATATCAGGCTGGTTGTCAAAAATGACGTGAAAAAAAAACAACAGAGAATAATTTTACGCGTAAGATAATAAAAAAGACGTAGAAAATACAAACTCTGTACCTTTCGATCGAACTGGGTTTCAAGCACAGCATGTGAGCAAAAAGGATTCAGGTAAGAGATAAGAGCATCGCTGAGACTCAAATCAAATCACATCCCCTTTGGAGTTAAAATCTGTGATCCCAGGAAAAAGTACTTTTTGAAAGTGCTTTCTAAAAGTGAACATGGCGGAAAGGGAGGAAATGCGCAACTGATACGATTCAAACCTAAACTTTACTCCAGTTTTATTTGATTTACCTAGGAACAGCTAAACTATAAACGTCCCATACATCATCTAAAATATTTTCTATCGACACATCGCTCCCTCCTCCTGTTCGAATATAGGAATAATTTAGTTTTCTCTCCAATTGACAAATCAATGAAAACGGAGACACTTAATGTGAACATCTACAAACTTGTAGAAGGTAATTATAGCAAATTTGGATAATTCAGAAATGCATTAATAAAAGGCACTTGCTAATTTAGGTATAAACCTGGGGCCTACAAATGAACAGTTTGTTTCAGGACGGGGGCACTAAACAAAGGGGAAATCCACAAAAGAGGTGATTATAGGACTTCTGGTGGAGGGAGTGATTGAAATCACTCCATCAGGGTGGGGTGCCCTGAAAATAACGTAGTTAAAAAGTAAAATTGTAGATCGATACATGGCTAAAAATGTTACAAAACTCATTTTAAATTTGGTTTGAGATATTCAGTGAAGTTTATTAAATGTCATGGATTAAAGACGATATACGTATATATGTATTTTGGAATGCAGCTTGTATGTTTGAATATGTTTTCTAGAAGGGAAAATGGTATTTTGAACCATGACAAAAGGGGAAAAGGCCCAAAAAATATGGTAGCCACGATTTCAGAATAAATCAAAATAAATTAAAGCGATATGGCGATTAATATTCACGCCTCAATGTGTTTTTTTGTGATGGAATTCACCTCGCACAAAGCCTTAAAGAGTTGGACATCACGTATTAGATGGGCTAGTTCCTTTCCATACTATATATCCACTGTATCCATCATATTATTATTTTCTAAATCTTGGCATAATTGTCATTATTTTCAATCGGGTTATATCAATTTTATGATTAATTTTTTATTGAACTCTTTAACCATATCTTCAACCGAGCTGGTTGCAACCTTCTCATATTTCAACTAGACTACCGAATGTACACGAACATACATTTAAGTATATTATTTTAGCATTGACGCTCATTACCAGAATATTTCGTTAAACGTGAGGTTTGTATGTATTTCACTAAGAATATGAAACGATACAGAGTGAAATATAAAAAAGAATTCATCCCTTTCAGAATGAATGGGGAAGTAGCTGTACGTAAATTACTGACTTTTAATAATCAAACCACTTTACTTTTCCACATAAACTTTTTAATTTTTACTACCCAGGTTTCGTTATAACATAACATCGATGATGTTATGTTATAACGAAACCTGGGTAGTAAAAATTAAAAAGTTTATGTGGAAAAGTAAAGTGGTTTGATTATTAAAAGTCAGTATGAAGATTTTCCACCAAGTTACGCCAGAAACTGTTTTATTGTACGTAAATTATTTTTATGCACAGGTTGGGACTTCGGAAGAGCCCTGAGACTTCGGATACATGAAAATATTCAAGTACACAGCATTATAGAGGCAGGTGTCTGTTTCAACTCATTTAAACTTTCGGTGTTATCCCAAAAGGTACAAATAGGAGTAGCCTTTTCCCCTTATCACTTCCATATTCAGCTTCTCACGTTTGCTATCCCACTTCAAGCTGCAGAAAATGCCTAATATCATCTTCCCTTAACTCCTTGTACCTAAATATTTGATACATCCTCCTATCTTCGAAGATCTCCTCCTTTTACTTTTTTCTTCTTCTATTTTTTTCATTAACTACCCTTTATTCACCTCATCTAAACTTTCTATTAACTCCTGTTAACAGTTTTCTCCAAGAATCATCTGTGCCAAGTTATCAATCCCCAAGATACATTCTTACGCTTTCCTCAAACACCAAAGATTTAGCATAAAATGATATTCGCCATAACATTCACAAAGAATGCATTAGCGAATATCTTCTTCACATCATTCTTTCAAAGGAATTAGAAAGAAAGTAGAATGTTCGAACGATTCAAAACCACTGCCATTATTTTAATTCCTATTTTCATCGTTTTCGTTCAAAGCATTCTCAGAATTTGAGAATTATGTTATCTCTAATTTGTGTTCTGCTGCTTTATTGTTTGATTTAACCTTAATCAATATAGAATCTCATTATTTTAGTTTTATTTCTATCCATTCTTATACCAATGTTAAAGATATTGACAGAGGGTAGAATGTTGGGTAATCAAGGTAGAACAGAGCATATTGATGGGAATAAATGGAGTCAGAAAACATGATTTGTTGGAAAATGATTTATGCTAAGCGTTAAGGCGCTAAGTGCTGCGTTAAGCGAGGCTTAAAAGTATAAAAGCGGTTGATATTTATTACATCAAAAATCTACTTGTAGACAATGTTAAGAGTAATGACAATAATCCCATACCTACCACTAAGACCCTCGATGCATCGATAAATAATTTCTATTGTACGTCTAAATCTGAGAAAAATACCGCCTAGTATATAAATGACGATCAAGATATATAATTCTATGTTTACAATCATCATTCAGATCGCATCAACAAACCGCCATAGCTGCGTGGAAAAGGAAAGAGTAAAGGAGGAAATTTTGTCCAGGATAATATATTTGATCTGTTAAAGGTTCGCTTTCATTGTGCTATGACGGAAAATTTTGCGGGGGAGAAATATTTGTGTCTATCTGTTCAACGTTACATTAATATCTCTCTTATGGTTTCCCTCTATTGTCTCGCTTGTCTACGTAGAACGAGAAACGAATATTTCCGTGGTGAGTTAAACTGCAGGAATATTATTTTTTAGAAATTTAATCTTGCTTGGACACTTTTAGTATCCACTGACTCTCATCCTGAGAGAGGTTGTAATTTTCTTATGGTATTTGTTCTTAAATGGCATTGCCCTACTTTTCCCCATTCCTGATCCATAACAAACATCAATTTAATTCCCACGTGTGCTGTCTAAAATCATTTGCGTCCAGCATGTCCTCTCACGTGATAGATGCATCTCAACACTTTATAATCTCCAGAGCCAACACGCCCTGATGGTAAATATTCAACTTTTCATTTGCAGGAAATGAATAAATCTGAAACAAGCTCCCATTCATGAACGAGCGCCTTTTTGACTAGAAAAAAAACAAACTCGCAAAAGAAAATCGACGGCCGACGGAATTTTATTAACTCGCCAGTGATAACCACACTTATTCGTCCAATATAGGTGAAATTCCAATGCTTCACATCTCACTAATATTTCATCCGATTATAAAAATTCCAAATCTATAGATTCCGAAATGGTGCATCGGGGTCGCTAGACATTTGCCATTAACCGACA
This sequence comes from Hetaerina titia, assembly GCA_037158775.1. NCBI lineage: Eukaryota > Metazoa > Arthropoda > Insecta > Odonata > Calopterygidae > Hetaerina > Hetaerina titia. The sequence continues at coordinate 62,453,985 of CM073777.1, read as the reverse complement.
TTTCTGGGTCATCGAAAACGAATTAACTCCAATCGCAGTCTTCCGGCGATATAAAACGATCAAAAAACGACGTATGGTGATGATATAGAACAAAATAAAATGTCTTCAAACCAAAACTACACTGAGATCGAAATAAAACATTTTTTACCCTGCCCCTCATTTTTTCAGGACACTACAAATTCTCACGGCATCAAAAAAAACTCCAATGAAAGCGCCCGTATACCGCACCCAGTTCTCGGTGTGCTAAGCCAAGTTAAAAAAAGATTTTTAGAGCAAATGAGTGAATAAAACTGTCAAATGAGACAAATACCCCAGCCCAACTTGGAAGACAGCATGTGCATTCTAAAACCAGATGAAATTTATGAATAGCATTTTCCCAGTCCAGGTTGGTAATCTCTTCTTTTTACATGTTTTTCACTGCCGGATTCAAGAATGTTTTTAAGATAAATTTAAATGTTACGAAAAATATGTTATCTAGCCTCGAGGATTCGCTGCCACTGCGGTTTACTGTTTTTTTTCCTAGGTTTTGTCTCGTAATTAAAGCGGGAGAAATGAAATAGGCCTAAGCATGGGAAGAGAGTGTTTAATATAAATTACAGATTCAGGTGTGGTGTGGTGGAACTGTTCCATAATAATAGGGACGGAGACTACCACCATTTTCCACTAAATAAAGATTTATTCACGACTAGTTTCGATAAACCACATCATTTTCAAGTGAAGCTCTCACTGTACAGGTCCATTATAAATATATATATATATATATATATATATATATATATATATATATATATATATATATATATATATATATATATGATGTAAATTCACTGATAATCATAACAAACACAGAAACCAAAACACACAAAAGAGGGACTCACTGGTTCTCGAATTTTCGGTGGTCCAACCACCATTCTCAAGAGGAATTAGGAACAGAACTGAGGCAGAGGAGGACCCGAAAGCAGTGGTGACCACTGTTTTCGGGCCCTCCTCTGCCTCAGTTCTGTTCCTAATTCCTCTTGAGAAAGGTGGTTGGACCACCGAAAATTCGAGAACCAGTGAGTCCCTCTTTTGTGTGTTTTGGTTTCTGTGTTTGTTATGACTATCAGTGAATTTACATTACACGTTTGTGGGTTTTCCAAAAAAGTAGATAGATATATATATATATATATATATATATATATATATATATATATATATAAACCATAAACACAGTAATCAATCCGAAGGTCGGTTTAGTAGGTGATGGTAGAGCTCACCTATGTACCAAGCCCGACGGCGTGTGAACATTCACACATCAGGGTAGGGGGGCCAGTTCCCCAACACTACGGTTATGGTTTCTTCTATGGTCTACGGTTGTGAAAAATGGCGTTTGGAATGGCGTGATAAGACAGTAGCCGTTAATTGCTCAAGAATAGGGAGTCTTAGACAAATGTGTATCAAAGCGTTTGTTAAACGTTTCCTCGATAGTTCAAGTGTTTAGAGCATCGACCCGGCAATTCGAAATATCAGTGGTATATTTATATATATATATATATATATATATATATATATATATATATATATATATATATATATATATATATATATATATATATATATATATATATTCCTTTATTCATTCATATATCTATTCAACCCACAAAATTCTTACCTTGGTTCAACAAGACACATCCAGAACCTCACACTACAATAAACCTTTATTCGATTCAGCATACTTTCTACTTCCCTTCATTTTGTCAAAACTGCCTATTCCTATACTCTCATTACCTCATTGCCTATCAAAATACACTGCGTTTACCTTTCGGCCATTTCGGATTTCTGCTAATAATCCTCTCTCCTGCCTACTACTTTGTTTGTTTTGCTTTCCATCTATGTTACCTGGTTTTACCTAGTGTTTTCCCTCCTGGTTTATCATTTCACTTCCTCTACCTCTTTCTCAAAAACTTCATAACCGTATTCTCTTTACATATTATATATTGAAAAATAATAACTAGCTAATCAAATTTTCAATTTATGATGCGATATAGTCAAACATAAACCTGTAGGAAATACGAAATATTAAAAAAGAAAATATTTGTAGTTAGTTTTTTGTTGAGCATATTATATGTTCTGGATTATTTTTATTAAATAAGCAATAAAATTTCACCAATTGAAAATATTTTTTATTTATTTTCTAAAATTTTTGTAGAATATTTAAATTTATGAATCAGTAAATTATGTAACAAAAATAATTTTTCTGTAAAATAATGTTGATACCTCATTATTAACTTTCCCGCAACGTACAATAAAACCTCCACATGGTCCTCTTTATATGATATGGTAATTAGCTAGACTAACACAATAAGGACTTAATTAGTGGAACGGCAAGCACAATTAACGCACTACGCTTAAAAAGTTGGAGGCTACCGGGGTGCATGATAAGACGAATGTGGTTTGTTTACGGGAAAGGTTACGCTTTGTTTGTTTTCCAAAATAACTGTATTAAACGGAAGATATATCATGAAGCAGCCAGAAGTTATTCTACAAATTTGAATACTGATGCGCCACGAAAAAACTACTTGTAAAAGTGGAAAAATCAAGACAAATATTGGTGCCTTCGATCGCTCAATAAAGACGGCAAACTGGATCATCTGGGCATCTACTACGAGCAGAAAAAATTCCTGTGTGAAAAATATGATTTCCTTTTTATACAGGTACGAGAGTTGCTTTTTATATGTGAGCCTTGACAACACTAAGTGCTTTAGGCGCCACCTAACGTTTCCATCATAAAGTTTGACCCTGTTCCAGCTAGCTTTCCTCAGAACATTGTGTTGTTTGATCATAACTTGTGTTGTTTACAGTGACTCGAAAATTTTGTCTCCGCGAAAAAATGGAGTTAACTCGTGAAAACTTTCGTGCGATGATTTTTTACGAATTTCGACGTGGATTATCAAGACAGGAGTGCTTCGTAGTGATTTTGTTTTTTAGGAGTGATCAAGTTACTTCTACTTTTTGCGATTAATCCCCATCCTATGCCACTATGAAACGCTGGTATAACGAATTCCATCATGCCCTCGCTCATGAAAGTCGTGAAGGTCGTCCAAAATCAGTTGTTGTGCCAGAAAACATTGATTCTGTACAAATCTAGTGAAGGAAGATTGTCATGTGGCTTATCGTTAGATTGATTAGTATGACGAGCATCAATAAGATATTGCTTGAGCATCTAGCTGTGAAAAAATATGTTCGAGTTGAATCCTGCATAGTTTGACAAAGACCCAAAAAGATGCTCGTGTCAATTGGTGCAAAAAAGGCTCAAGAAATACAACCGCGGTGAATCAAAAGCTGTGAATAACATCTACACAGGTGAATAATCTTGGATCTAAGTGTACGAGCCCGAAACAAAACAGCAATCCACTGCATGCGTCTTCCAAGACGAGCCAAGTCCGACAAGTGATTCTTGCACGAAGCATATCGAAGCAATTGACCGCCTGTTTCTTCCGAATAACTGGACATGTAGCAACCATGCCTTTAGAACAACGTAGAACTGGTAATTCAGAATGGTACACGAGCATTTTTTGGCCACAAGTGCTTGGTTAATACAGAAAAAGAAGCGACAACGAAGGATCATTCTTCATCATGACAATGCAAGCTCTGACCGATCGGCTGAAACAACTACCTATGTGACTAGACAAAACGTCGAATTGATGGGTCATCCTCCGTCCAGTCCTGATTTCGCACCAAATGATTTCTTTTTATTCCCGTTTATCAAGAAAAAATTGCGTGGCCAACGTTTTTCGGTGCCTGAAGAAACCGTTGATGCATTCAAAAACCATGTTTTGGAGGTACCTAAATCGGAGAGCATCGGGCTACGAAAATTGGTTCGAGCGCATGCAATAGTGTACTGATTATCATGGAGAAGACTTCGAAAAAGTGTTCGAATCTTCGGGATTCGGACGCACGATGAGGTCAGCACGTTATTAAGCATTTACCCTTCGAGCTAATTATCCTACAAACTAATATCTAACAGCAAAAAGGGTGCCAAATTGAGTACCAAAAAGATAATAATTGATAAATTATACTGATAAGGGCTTACCTTAACGGGTACCTCTCGATAATCATGTATTTGGATTACCATCCCTGATTCATCCTCACATCGGCTATAGTAAAAAATCAATTTGCAAGTTACATCAGTAATTTAATTTGAAAGAAGAAGCAAATGTTCTTCAAATTAGATTATTTTCCATGCCCCTCAATTACATCCTACTACGTTCCGTAAAGGTGACCACATCATCATCTAATTTGTAGCAAATGTTTGCAAATGTTTTTTTCCTACACACTAATAAAAAAGGACGCTTATCCGATATCTACTCTTGAAAATGGAAGACCTTTTCTTTTCGTATTCGATAAATTTACTCCTTTTTCTACACTCTACATACGTATCCAGAATCATTAAGTACCTGTGGAAAAAACGTGCAATAAAGCGGGGATGGAGGGGAATCCAACGATACACCCAAAAGTTTGATTGAATGAACTTGAATAGGTTCACATTATTTTCCTTCGTAATTATCTACCTGTATAAATTAAAACGATAGAGATACGATTGATGGAAATGTATTCTTCAGAAAATGTTTAAACGTTTCATGAGATTAAAAAGTACTATTGATGTATGACAGATGTGCAATGAATGAATCTACAGATTTTAGCAGTAAAAAACTACACTATTCTTTGTAAATTTGGATCTTTAGTGGTTAATCTCTTAGGTGTGCTCTTGGGACGAACCCTACCTTTTCTGCAGAAATCCTCCTCCAGAATTAATGGGTCCACCGTTGGTTGATGACGTCCGAAGTTTCAATTCAGAAGGACGTACATGTTAATTCGACACCAAATTTCCCGGCGCACGATGATGTTTCCGTCGGTGTTCCACTTCGAAAGAGTTCTTCCTACAGGTTTACGACATGATAAACCGAGAAATCCGAGGCTGCAACGACAAGAATTATTTTATTACCAGACATGTTGGAATAGGAAAAAATAATGATATTCCCTTCAATAAAGATAGAATAATAATGATAATTAAAATCAAAATGCACAGAAAGATAGTGATGCGATTTCTATTATTTGTTTCTGCTCTTTGAATATTTTGTTTGTTTTTGCGCCTATTTGCCTTCTGAGGTGAAATAAGGTTGGAAACCGCCTCTCTTCCGTCAATATATATCCCAATCCTTTTTTACTGATGAGTCACGGGAGCGACCACGAGACATTTTAACCGTGTGTACTTTAATACTCATAACGCGATACAAGCATAATATTTGATCATGGATCTTGCGACCCAGCTTCAGTGGTTCACTATAGCGCCGGGAGTCAGTACGCTATATTGGCTTTCCGGCAAATACGTGATTGGGGGTGAAGTGGGGTCGCAAGGACTGGCTATTGTGCTGCAGCCGAGTATCGCGTGAGAAGTATTTAAGTGCAAAAAATTGATATGTCCCCTGATTCATCAGTAAAAAGATTGGGATGCATATTGACGAAAAAGAGGCGATGTCACCACCTTTATTAATAAATACAAGAATGACTACCTTACAATACCTGTACATTTAAAAAAACATAAACACAGTAATCAACCATAAGGTCGGTTTGGTAGGTAATGGTAGAGTTCTCCCAGTACTAAGCCCGACGCCGTGTGAAATTGTGAAATTCGCAAATCAGGGTAGGGGGGCAGTTCCTTTCCCTGTATAGAAAATTATATTTTTTAATATGTGTTCTTCCGTTCCTTCCAAATACAATATATTTTCAGGCGCAATAATTAATTTTATAACCTTGAAATCACATTTGGGTTTAGTTTCAGGTCAATCGACTTATCTTTGATTCCTACAGGGGACCATTCTCTAATTGAACATTGCCGTTAAAAGATGCAATACCTAAAACGACTTCGAGTTTAATGACTCAATCAGAAATCCTCTTCCAAGTGGACTGACCAACCAATATCTTCCCTAGCCCGAGACTACTTAAATTACGACAGGAAACATAAACGTATATCGTTTCATTCGACAATTTTACAGGATATGATGATTAGCTTTATTAATGCACCTAAACAATAAATGGCACGCTGAGTAAAGTTCATCTGCTGCACGACTGCCAGAACGAAAAACCTACAAGGATGTGTGACGACGGATACGCTGGGCTAGTTGATGAAAAACGATCTGTGTTCTTGTTTTTTTTAAATGATCGGATTTATCGGGAGATGACATAAATGAATAAATCACCATTTTTTTTTGGCAGACACGAAAAATCATGACAAATGTCTTCTTCAAACTCATGGCTACATGCGCTTCGTGGGATTAATTGTTGCCGAAATTCACACCGCATGGCCTTTGTTTCGACTAATATATCAGTGTTAACGGTAGATCGATGACAACATTGAACGCTATTTCACCTATCTCCGGAAAATTTCCTTAATATTCGCCCTACAAACTACCCTATCGTCCACTATTTCCACACCAGTGAGTAGGTAAAAGATGCATTACACACCGGAGGCTGAAGCTACCTATATCGAATACCTGTACCTCACCTCACATCTGCATTTCCTACTATTTAAGGAGAGTCTCGAGGCGATAGGAACCACTGAGGCATCCAATTGTAACGTCCTCAGATGGAGCCGAGAATTGTTTGTCGGAGGTGTCAGCCTTCACCCAACTATTAACCCCTACAGGAAGTTGCAGCACCTCGTCAACCCCCCCAAGCCCCTTCCCCAAGTCCCTTAGTGGCCACCTTCCACTCTTCCGACTCCGGGGGTAGATTCGCTCGTATTCGGTCAAGGGGTGAACGGCGACATGCTCTCTGGCGAACCAGCAAGGCATTAGAGCTTGGATACACCGGAGCTCCGACCTAAGCACCGTGGCCGCGGGGCCTCGAGAAGGGAAGCAGCACTCTATTTCCTCTTTCCGCAACAGACTCAAGCCCATCCATCCCCGACCATCCTTTTAAAGACTGCGACGAAAGTCCAAAAGTTGTTAAAAGTTTTCAAGGAAAATCTATCACTTTGGAAAAAATTGATCAAATAATTTCGCATCATTTTCAGTGGAAACGCTTACGAGTTCGTCTTCTCATTCCTGGTTCCCTTTCATCCTTTAGTTCATCTACTACTTCAACATTTTTATTTTCAAACATTCAATTCCCCTATTTCATTTCTTTATTCCCATTTCTCCTCTCCTATTCCCCATTTTCTCCCCCTATTTTTCTTCTCAGTTCCCTCTCTATTCATACCGTATATTTATCTTGAATAATTCACGCAAGAAGCGTACCTTTATCATGCTTGGATTATTACGAGTACTCTAACGAGATAACGATATAGTCTATTAACGAGTGCTCATTATGAGTAGTCTAACGGATTTACTATGAGCCCAGGCATTATATAATTTTTCTGTACTTTCCTTTCTGCCCAGACAAACATTGCACAATAGATCCTAAAACCCCATATTGCATATCACAATAACCCGTAAATTAACTCTAAAAACGTTCTACCTACATTAATGTTATCCAACATGGCTATTCTTCTCCTCCCTTTACCCCGCTTTTCCCGCAATCTCCCTACCAATACTGTCTTAAGCATCCCTCTTGCCTCTCAGTATTTTATTCCTGCCTGCCTTCTCCCAGCAACTTTCTCTCTTCCCAAACTATGCCTAGAATGTCATCATTTTTTTCTTCAGATTTTATTTTTTCCATTCTTCTCCTCAAGTACGAGTAAATCTCAAAATCCTCCAACTAACGCTTGTGTTGTTATTGACATATTTTGCATTGCATTTGCAAAGCTTTCGTTAACAATTTGAGAATTGCCTAGATGAAAAAAAATCATACGGACTCTATGGGCATAGTCGATAAGCAAATATCAACTCCTAACCTCCCCGCACAAGGACAGTTCATGCGGCTGAACCAGAGGCATGAACGCCGTTTGAATCAGTCAGCCATCGGGATGTTCATTTCTTTCTTTTCTTTTGTAGCATATTTTTTTAACCAATCAATAAAATTCCCCACTGTGAATTAAGTTTGACTTTTCAGTTAATTAAGGCACGAAAATGTTGACACTATAATTTAGTGATAAATGATTTCGCCACAAATCTAATCGTTTTAAACGTGTGTAGATGTTCGTTAACTACGAAATAGATTTTGAAAAGTTAACGATAAGGCAGTTTTTCGATACTTCCATCAACTACTCATCCATAAAAAATGGCAAGAATTAAAATATATATGATTATTTCATTTTGCGAATCAGTATTCAAATTAATTCATACTATTTGAAAATGCATATAACAGCATTACGTATGTTCTCATTGCCTCAACAAATTTAATGAATACATATATCCAAGTGACTCTCTTAAATTATACCCAAGCTTTTTCGCTTAAAATATAAGTTATAATTATTTTTGAACTACCAAAGAGAAGACAATTATCCAAGTATAACACGCATCCAACAAAGAAATTTTATAATAAATTCTCTGGAGTCCTCACTAACGAATTATGCCACCAAGCTGGCCACTTTATTCTTCTAAAGTAGCGTGTAAAATTATTTTAGTTCACTTCTCAGCGACCGTTAATAAAGTGAGACACGTTAAATGAAGGAAAGTCAAACAATCCCCGGGCTTGCTGCTACTACCGTCAAAAAAATAAGCAAACTTGGTCCTATTGGGCACTTACAAGAAAAGAAATTTAGGGCATTCGTAAGGCCGTTTGGTACACTATAGATCATATTGTAAGAAAATATATAGAAAAAAATACAGAGAACGGTTAAGGCTGAACCACGAGTGACGGGATGAACAAGGTCAGTGTGCGGAGTTGTAAGGTAATTAAGGTATGACAGGGAACAGGATACACGTAGTTTGGAGACCTGCTATAAATTAATTCTAGATGATGACTTAAGCATTCAAGAATATATATTTCGAATGCAAATGCTTAACTTAAAACAAGATCCGTTAGCTGTAAAACACTACAGCTTATACGGCTTGTAGTAAATGCATAGAGCGTTGGGTCTCACAAACCTTTTAACTCTGGCGTCTATAAGTTGTCACGCACCAGATATAGCTATATAACGACGGCCTGAACTAAATAAGCCCAATGACGGTTAGTTCGGCCAAAGAACCGCCCTCATTATTAGAAGAAGAGTCGTTGAGAGCTCCGGATGACGAGGGGTTCAAACAAAAGTTGCTCCCGAGGACAGGGAAGAAAAACTGAGACTCAGCTTTTTGGGCAATCAAAAAACCATTACTAGCTGCATAATCAGAATCATATGAAACATTATTATAAAATCAGCAATGTTGTAATGATTTCACCCATTCACTTGCTAAAGTCGTCTCTTTCATCCTTTCGAGTTTTTGAAAAACTGAGAATTGAATCTTTCATATCACCATCTAGATTTATTATTCGGAGATTTCCTTTAATGCAATTACGGCAGAATCTCATAAACTCTATTGAAACCCTGATTAATAACGTCTAAATCAAACTTTATTATTCCACATAGAAAATAAACTTTAATGCGACCTAGGTTTCACTGCGATGAAACATCATCGTCCCGTAAAGAACTCCATTCCCGTTTCTTCCAACTAATTGAGTCCCATAGCTCGTTTCTGACGTCTAAAGGTCGCTACCCTCCAAAACTAAGATAGTTCAGCAAGAGTTTTTCATGATGTACCCAGAGGTAGTAACATAGACTGAAATGGCATAGCTTTTTACTTGGGAAAAACTTTAGAAGCATTCCTAAGAATAGAAATATTCTTAGAAAGAAAAAGAATAGAAATTTAATGGTATCTCAAGTCACTTAAGAATTAAGAACTAAACGGGACTAAAATAAGAAAGCTATAATGATGAAACTCCGACTACAGAATGCGTGAATGGCGTTTCAAAATTTAAGACCTCTACTCATAATTTCGCATCAGCGTCAGACAAACGATATTTTCAGATATGCTTTACATGGCAACCCATTTCAATACCTGGTGAACTCCAGCCTCCAGCAGCTTCCGAGCACTACGTACACTGGCACGTGAACAATCAACAATTAAAATTTTCAATTAAAAAGAGTAAAAAGGTTAAGAAACAGCTCACCAAAATTTTGATATGGAACGAGGTTTAGCACGGCGCGGAAACATGGTCGTTGAAGTAAAGCGATAAGCGTAGCTTGGAGGATTATGGAATGTGGGCGTGGGAAAGGACAACGAATGTTTAATGAACAGAGAGGAAAATAAACGAGGACGTTATAGCATGGATGGGGGCGAGAGGGGGGATTACTATGAGAAAGCCAAAGGAGAAAAGATGGATGCAGAGCGCTCGGATTTGTAATGGTATGTTGAAGACTTTAGAGGGGAAAACGTTTGGCAAACGAGGAAGGAGTAGGATAGGCTCGTAAGATGGAATGGAGGAAGGTATGAGAAATTGAAGAATGGTTGATAGTAGTGTCTGATGCCAGATGTAGTGTTTTGTTATGAGAGTCAAGGACAATGTATTATTATGACATCGTACGTGTAGTCTATGACCAACCAAAAACGTACCTTCGCCGGTAAAATACCAATAATAATTGTTATTATTTCAGCGTAAGACCCAGGGATGTAGCTGAATTACTTCATATTTAGTAAGTGCATGAAAATGCCCTTCACGGGAAAATATTTCCTCATCAAATACCATCAAAAACACAAATACTACCTATACCAATTCTACCTATACCTCGTATATTTTGGCCGGCCGCGGTGGCGGCGGGCCAAAAGTCCTCGGCGGGTAGTCCTCGTCTACCAACTGAGAGGTCACGGGTTCGATTCCCGTCTGGGTGGATTTTTCTCCATCCAGGGCTTGGCTGTATGTGATTGTCTTCAATGTAATGTATGTAATGTAAGGGTTAGGTGGAAGAAGGGACTATTTAGTCTCAACCTCGCCCAATTAAGTCGATAATAAATAAATAAATAAATATATAGAATTAGATGCCCATCTACCTGTTGCATAAATTTCAACATAAAATATTCATTAGTTTCCCATAAGAGTAGCATAAAACATTTCCATATTCATTCATGAGGAAGTATATCTGCCCGTACGGAGTGGCTCGTAAGCTAATAAAACTGTTTTTAAACATTTCATAAATAAAGATAAAGGAGCTTTGAGTTTTCTATTGCATTAACTATTCACCAATTTTTGAACTATTTTAACTTTCATGCTTCCCTAGACTGGAATAATTGAACTTTGAGCCTCTTCAAACGGTAACAGTAAGGATAATTTTCCGTCGATAATAGAAAGAATGTTTGAGAAGAGAAGAAAACCAAAAGTGCAGTGCATCAGGCATTTAATATGATATACAGGTACGTATAGGATAAGCGAATGAATTCAAAAGTTGATTTACATACGATATATTTTCATTTATTCCTCACTTTTATCTTAATATTTATTAGAATTAATTAAATGATGTTTGTATTGCAGAAGACGAAACTTGATAAGGTGATGATGGCATATAGTAATCCCCATATTTTTAACCTCATTAAAATGGCTTTAACAACTATTTTTTCTTCTATTTCTTATGTTGCTCAACATTAGCCGTTAGCTTTCCTCCCTCTGTGCAAAAAAATTCTCAACCCTTCATTTTAGGAACAAGAGTGATGAAATTCCCGTCTGGACCAGCCATGGTCTCCGATTGCAACCGAGAATGGTAAAATCTAAGGTTTTCTCAAGGAGTTAAACCCTGATCATTTCCATAGAGTCAGACAGTAGTCGTAACTTATAACAGGTGATGTAATGGTCCACCTATATGAAGTAAACCGCACAGATAATTCACTTGGATAAGATGAGCATCAACCTCTAAAAGCCACAATTGCTGAGTATTCATTTATACGACTATGTTCGCTGAATGTAAACGGTCCTATCTGATAGTTTGCACAGGGTAAAACGAATGTTAAAAGGACGATAACCAACGGGAAAAAATGTGCGCACATTTCCCAAAAATGATGACTCAATTTTTAAAACAAAGTCGCTAACCGTTTACTCATTTATTTCTATCTCAAGTCTTCGTCGTAATCTTATTTTAAAACTTTTCCAGCATTAATAATCTGCTCAAATCCAGCCGAAACTTTTTTCTATTTATCACAATTAGATAAAACGTTTGTTTTTTTGTAGTTTCGGAAGGGAAATTTTTGAATGGATATGATTCAAAAGTCATAAATTAACAAAATAATCAATATTTCATGTTTAAAGGGTGTTATCTCTAATGATTAAAAAATTAACAGTAAATGGGTGACCTATAGTCTGCCATTTATCCTACAAATACGGGATCGTGGAAACAGTTGTCCTTTGTTGATGCAATCTCACACTTCCAACCCCATACTTGTCTACTCTGTCCGTTGGATGACCCTACTGCCACTTTGTACGTCCCAAAGCATTGACCCGTTAGGACGGTTTGAGTGCGGGAGTCCCACCAGCGGGGGCGGAATGATCCATGAAAGAGGGGAGGGAGTGACGGCGATATTTCATTCCCTTTGCAAAAACTCAAACGCTCTGCCGTGAACTCCGACGCTAGGTAATCTAGATTTACGACCTTGGGGTCCAGCGATGCCCTCACGACTGGACAGTGGTAGTGTGAGGAGCGTGCGAAAAATGAAATTGAGAAAATCAAGCATGCTTCTGACTCGAACGACCGACTAAATATTAAACAAGAAGACGCTTGTCAGCGTTGTTTTCAGTTGTTCTGCTTACCTACATGTACTTTGGGGACATCCATAAAAACACTTCAGGGCGAGGCAAGAGTGACATGGATATGCATAAGAAAGGAGAGGGTCTAAGGTCTACTTCACCCATTATGTCCATATGGTTTACGGAATCATTTCGTAAGGCTTGATTTAGACCATCTTCAATCACCGAAACACTGAAGAAATAGTCAAAATAATGTATTCTATGTTTATTTCGAAGAGCTACTATTTCAGCATTTTTATTGGTTGGCGGCCAACCGTTCAAGGTAGATTTTGGACGGACACTAACTTAACACCCCTATGTTCCTTAACCGCATCCCAGACAGAAACCTATGATAAACCCTTCTTCAATTCCTCATACATTCTATCTCTCTTCATTTTATCTAACATGCCTATTATTTTCTTTCCCTTACCTCGCTTGCCGAGCGTTTTTCCCTCTAACACCGTCTTCAACAATCCAACGTCTAGCAAAAGCTCTATATCCACATTTCCTGCCTCATTGTGCTATAGCTATTAATTAAACTAGGCAACTAATGTATTTTGTTGCTTTATTTAATCTTAATACATTGTATGTATTAATTTTATTGCTATTTATGCACAATTTGTAAAACTTATCTATAAGTTAAATCTAGTGAATGTGCGACTAAGGGTTAGGTGGTAGAAGAGACTCCATCGTCTCAATCTCGCCCCAAAATAAAGATCCTCCCTATCATGCCTTGAACGTCTTCGTTTGTTTTACTTCCCGTTCATTTTACTTTCTCAATCCTCCACTAAGCCTACGTTTAAAAATTCTCCAATTATTCCAATCAAAAAACCCAATCACATTTCTTCAATGGCCAAGTTTCCGCACGGTACAAAACCATGCTCCATTTGAAAGTTTTCACGAATATTTTCTGAACATCCTTACTCAACATCTCTGCCATCAACTCCCTCCTCCGTGTTTCAATATGTTCCTAAATATTTATAAGGAATCCATGAATTACCAACGCCATAAAATTTTTAAACTTTATTTTAATGTAGCGAAAAGCATGCGTCCAAACTAGAGCTTCGTGCTCTTGAGTGAAATAATTAAATTGTTATTTCCCACAGCAATGTATTGCGTAAAACGTGCCTGAATGCCAATATAAAATCTTCTGGGGCAAACACCATTAGGTGCAAGGTATTATATACCTAAAAATGACCCAATGACACTGAAATGCGTTTTACTACAAATATTGTTATAAATTACAATTTGATTATTTTGAAATGCGTTTAATTTCCACGAATTAGAATCTATTACTACCACTTTGTTCTCTTTTTAACATGGTGTTGGATTATACCGATGTGTATAATAATCCCTGCTTGGTTTATTATGGGTTAGCGATGAGATTTTTTTATTTTTGACACAGTAGAAAAGCGATAAAAATAATCAGACCGTCTTATGAA